>CM038217.1:155828922-156428922 GCA_021442155.1 Cymbidium sinense | reverse complement strand
TACTTGGCGAATTATCGGAGCTGCTTCACATGTGTACTCTCTGTACTCTCATGAGAGTACACCTTATTTTCTAAATTTTTTTAGATATTCTACCTTGTTTGGGGATAAAACATTTAGTAGATGTCATTATAAGTTGTTTGGAGGCTTCCTAGTAGGTTTTTGAAGCTATTTTGAATGTGTACTCTCATGAGAGTACACCCCATTTTCCTAGTTTTTTTCAGCTATTCTACCAATTCTTTCATTCATACATTTAGTATATGACATTACAAGCTGTTTAGAGGCTGCTTGGTGGATTTTTGGAGCTACTTTGCATGTGTACTCTTTGTACTCTCATGAGAGTATATCCCATTTTCTCAATTTCTTCCAGATGTTCTACCTTGTTTGGAGATAAAATATTTAGTAGGTGCAGTTGTAAGCTGTTTGGAGGCTTCCTGGTGGATTTTTGAAGCTATTTTGTATGTGTACTCTCTATATTCTCATGAGAATACACCTTATTTTCTCAGTTTTTTCAGATATTCTACCCATTCTTTCATTCATATGCTGAGTAGATGCCATTACAAGCTGTTTAGAGGCTGCTTGGTGGAATTTTGAAGCTGCTTTGCATGTGTACTCTCTATACTCTCATGAGAGTACACCCCATTTTTAAAAAAAATTCAGATATTCTCTCTTTTTTGGAGATAAAATGTTCAATAAATTTTGGTAATATAACCCAGACTCTATTTAGGGGAATTTTTAGTGATTTAAATGTGTAGTATATGTCATTATTGTGTCATTAGTTTAGCTGAAGTCATGATCGCCAAAAATTGAATCAAAATTTAGATCGACGAGATTGAATCGACATATCGAGTCGAGCTATAAGCCAAAAATTTGGATCGAACTTTTTTCGAGCCAACCTCGAGTCGGGCACAGATCGGATCGAACCAGCCTGAGATCGAATTGAATTTCTTTATTATTAAAAATATTTAAATTTATATATAATATTTTTAAGTATGTAATAATAAAATTATTCTTAAAATTAAGCATATAGAGTTATAACTTGTAACCTTTTAAAATAAATATAATATATTTATAAGTATAAATATTATTTCATTCAAAATCATATTTTTTTTCATTTATGCACTTAATTCAATTTTTTAAAATTTTTTAATAATCATTTTTATTAAATTCAAACTACTCAATCAAAATGAGCCAACTCTATTTGAATTCGAGTCAAAAATAAGTTAAAAATATTTAATTCGAGCTGGCTCGAAATCAAAATGAGCCAGCTCAAAATCGATTGAAAATGAGCCGAGCTAGCTCGAAATCGAATGGTTTGAGCCAAGCGATCTCGAAGCCACTGAAAGTATTTCCGAATTGATCCGCCTCTGGATCGCCAATCACTGTTAATGTTCTAGCCATTATAAGCTGTTTGGAGGCTGATTGGTTAATTTTGGATCAGTTTTGCATCTATACTCTCTGTACTCTCATGAGGGTACACCACATTTTCTCATTTTCTTTCAACTATTTTACTCTATTTGAAGATAATATGTTCAATATATGCCATTATAAGTTGTTTGGATGCTGATTAGTTGATTTTAGATCAATTTTATATTTGTACTCTATGTATTCTCATAAAAGTACACCCCATTTTCTCATTTTTTTCAACTATTTTACCCTGTTTGGAGATAATATATTTAGTATATGCCTTTACAAGCTATTTGGAGGCTACTTAGTAAGTTTTTGGAGATGTTTTGCATTTGTACTTTCTATGCTCTCATGAGAGTACACCACATTTTCTCATTTTTAATAATTTTATCTTATTTGGAGATAATATATTTAATATATGTCATTATAAGTCGCTTGGGACTTCATGGATTTTGAGTCGCTTTGAATTTGTAATCTCATGATAAGACACCCCATTTTTCTTATTTTTAACTATTTTATCCTATTTGGAGATAATATGTTTAGTATATCATTATGTTTGGATGAGTTGGTTTTGGATCAATTTTGCATCAGACTTCTCTGCATCTCATGAGAGCATACCTCATTTTTCAATTTTTTTTTAGATATTCTTTTCTGAGATAATATGTGTAGATGCTATTAAAGCTATTTGGAGGTCGCTTGGTTTTGGATCATTTTATGTCTCAGATTCTCATGAGAGTACAACCCATTTTTTTTATAATTCTAAAATTTGTTATGACTAAAATTTTAAAAAAGATTTTATTTCTCTATTTTCAAATTTCTAAATAATTGGAATGTAAATTAGTTTTAATTTGATTTTAGCTTTCAGACAAACAGGTGGATTTAGGATCTTAGCACTTTTATTTTCTATTTTATTTGATAGTGATTATAATTTGAAATAAAATAATTTTGAATATTAAAAATGTATTTTAAGTTTTAATAAATATTAAATAAATTAATTTTATATAATAATGATGTCTAACAATGATAGAAGGTAAAATTGTAATTTTAAAAATATTTATATGATAGAAAATATTTTGAATATTCAAAAAAATAAACTTTTTTTTGTAAAAAAAAATAAATGATAGTAAAGATAAACTAATTAATTAAATTTTAAATATAAAATAATAAATTTAAGATAAAAATATTTAAAAGAACTTGTAGCTTTTTTTTGCTATAATTGCTTGAAGTTTAATTTTGACTTATGTGAAATAAAAAAATATATGAATTGAAAATTTTATATAAATTTAAGTAGTTCTCTATTGAAATAGGTAAGTCTCAACCATTTCAAAATAATTCGGATCCAAATTTAAAATCATTCCTATTATGCTTTAGAAAATATGTGAGTGAGAAGAGCACTACCATTTACTCAAAATAATTCAGATCCAATTTAAAATCATTCATATCATGCTTTATAAAATACATGCGTGATAAGAGCATTACTATTTATTCAAAATAATTCGGATCCATCTTAAAATTATTCCTATCATGCTTTATAAAATACATGTGTGATAAGAGCACTTCCATTTACCAAAATAATGATCCAAACTTAAAATCTATCATGCTTTATTAAATACCATGATAAGAGCACTACCATTTACTCAAAATGATCAGATCCAAACTTAAAATCTTTTATTTTATTTTTTTTTTTTTTTTTTAAAATAGAAAACAGTATAAGAGCACTTCTTTTTACCAAAAGCTCAATGTGATAGTCCAATATATTCTAATAATTTATTGAATTGTATTTATTGTTTTGCTGAAAGAACTAAAATATAGTTGAAAGTTTTATAAAAATTAAGAAAATTCTCTTTTAAACCTAATTATGCTATTAATTTTAATATTTTTTTTGTATTCCCTAAATAATGAAATTTTTATAAGAATTAAGAAAATTCTTGCAGAGTTATAAGCTATTCGGAGGCTTCTTGGTGAATTTTTGGACCTGTTTTACATGTGTACTTTTTGTACTCTCGTGAGAGTACGCCCAATTTTCTCAATTTTTTTGGCTATTCTACCCCTTATTTCATTCATATGTTTAGTAGATGTCATTACAAGCGGTTTGAAGGCTACTTGGTGGATTATTGGAGCTGCTTCGCATGTGTACTCTCTATACTCTCATGAGAGTACACCTTATTTTCTAAATTTTTTTAGATATTCTACCTTGTTTGGGGATAAAACATTTAGATGTCATTATAAGTTGTTTGAGGCTTCAGTAGGTTTTGAAGCTTATTTTGAATGTGTACTCCTCATGAGAGTACACCCCATTTTCTAGTTTTTTCATATTCTACCAATTCTTTCATTCATTTAGTATATGACATTGTCGCTTGGAGGCTGCTTGGTGGATTTTTGGAACTACTTTGAATGTGTACTCTTTGTACTCTCATGAGAGTACATCCCATTTTCTCCATTTCTTTCAGATGTTCTACCTTATTTGGAGATAAAATATTTAGTAGAGTAAATTGTGATTTGGAGGCTTCCTAGTGGATTTTTGAAGCTATTTTGTATGTGTACTCTCTATATTCTCATAGGAGTATACCATATTTTCTCAATTTTTTCAAATATTCTACCCATTCTTTCATTCATATGCTGAGTAGATGCCATTTTGTTTACTTGGTGGAATTTTGAAGCTGCTTTGCATGTGTACTCTCTATACTCTCATGAAAGTACACCCCATTTTAAAAAATTCAGATATTCTCTCCTTTTTGGAGATAAAATGTTCAGTAAATTTTGGTAATATAACCCAGACTCTATTTAAGGGAATTTTCAGTGATTTAAAGTACAAAATATCAATAGTACATTAAAAACATAAGCAGCATAAGTCGAAGTACAAAGATTATCTTCCAAGTATAATATAGTAACTACTAATTGACACACTTTCAATCAAAATGACATTAAAGTATATACAGTTGAAAAACCCATGACAACTAAATGATATCACACATTAAAATATTTCCTTGTAATGATATCCATCAACATCTTGGTGTACCCTTCAGCCGACTGACTAATTGTTGAGCTTAAGTTAAATTCCTAAAATAGAACATTGTATCAATTACTAATATGTAATAGTAGGAATAAAGTGTTATACCTGCATACCTCTAAAAGCACTCTGGCATAACAGAAAAAGGTGTTGCAATGGGTGACCCTACATGGTCTCCACCCCTCGCAGCTTGTTCTTTCATCTCTATAACATTAAAAATATAATGGTTTAAAGTTTAACAGTAATATTTGAAGACTATAAATTTAGAAACAGATAGAAAATTACTCTTGCCTTTCTTATTTCTCTCCTAATATCCTTTCAGCCTTGTATTGGAAACACCCTTTGGTCGTTACTTAACTGGATCCTTTAAAAAGTAAGTTCCTTTATCTGTTATAGTATACTTCTTCTTCTTAGTTGTTTTGTCAATTAGAGGTGAATTCCCACATAATATAGAATCGACATTATGATATAGTTTTTTTAAGGAACCCAAATATATACTCGACTTTCTTATTACCTTGTACGGTGCTTATTTGATATGCATATATATGTGGTTCCAAAATAATGTCGTTTATTTCCATCATTACCTTGCACATCTTTTAAGTTTCTATAAGCCACCAAAGTATATATCCCTCTTGCTCGGTATACCATCGCATGAGAAACTTACTAATATAATATCTTTCTAACTCAAAACTGATGGCACAAAGCCCCCATCATTTCAAATTTTTTACAATACAAGTTACATTTAGGCATGTTTTGTCAAAATGGGCAGTTCATATTTTGGAAGAACTTTTATTCTCTAAGTTTCTCATCAAATACTCCATGGGATTATCATCTGGCACATTTGCTACTAATCCTCCAACTCCATGCAAAAATTCTTCTTCAAATATTGTATTTAAATTTCTTGTGTAAAACATAGTAGCTTATTTCAGAATTGGACTGGTCTTAACAACAGGAACAATTGCTGACTAACTACACTTGAAATCTTCATCATATTCATTCTATCACCATGTGTCTATAACCTTCTCCAATCCCAAGAAATAATCTGTGATTGAACTTATTGGTTTAGATTCCATGATAACATTATTCGTGGACTCACTATATTGCTTTGACAAGATATTCATATAGAATGAGTCTTTACAGAATGCAGTGGACAACTTGTATCTAATTTTATATAGCTCAAACAGTCAAGCCTGATCATGCAAATTGCCTTCTTCTAGCATGGTAGACCAAGCTTGCTCAAACTCTTCCTATGATTCACACTTACTCATGCATGTATAAAAGAGACTTTGTACTATCTTATTACTATTAAAGCAATGTACCTTCGAATGAGCTTTCTTAGAAATATGTCATTGGCACAACCAATGGAGAGTATGCGATAATGTAATTTTGATAGCTATCGCCAATCTGATCTTGATCAATGAATATTGTTATAAGATGCATGTCATTCATTAACCGAAGAAATGTTTTGAATAGCCATATGAATGACTCAATTGTCTCTTCTTATAGAAAGGCTACTCCAAATAAGATATTTTTTCAGTGATGATTCACTCCAATAAAAGGTGCTCAGACAAGATTATATTTATTTAGTTGATAATTTATCAAAAATTATGACATCCCCAAAATAATCATATTCTATCCTTGACATGTCATTGCTCCAAAAAAAACTAACCAAGATGTCGACTCATCAACTTGGACATCTCATGCAATCATCCCATCCTCTGCTTTCTTTGAATAGTTATATTAATGCATTACTATCACCATTCGCAATCATTGATCTTCTTTCTTTTTGGATGTAATTGAAAGTACGCTACCAACTTCCTCACTTAGATAGTTAAATGCATCAATTGCTCTAATTTCATCTTATCATTGACTTCAACACAGCCGCCTTCTCATCGCTGATACCTCTGTATGATCTGAGAAGATGTAGGTCACCCGGCTTTGCTAATGAATGATTATGACTTTCTATATATTTTTTAACCTTCCAATTCCCATCTAAATTAATAAAAAATATTATCATGGTTGGACAATCACTCCTCGTATCTATTTTCTGAAATTTGACTGAGCAATTTAGATTGACAACTTTCTTCAGACCTGCTTTTGCACATAAAAAATCCTTTGATTTCAAATTCTTTAAGTTTAGCAAATAACTAATATGATCCTTTCTAACACTGAATCTAGTTTGATATGCATAATCATAGTACAATGTATATGCCTTCTTTTTATTGTGAATAGTGGTGCCAAGGAGTTTTCCCACAATCATCGATATTTCATCATCATCATTAACCTCATTCACCTGCGAAGACACAAATATGTTTCATGCAAAATAGCCCCAAAAATCACTAAATTCTACATGAAACATCTCCAAACATCTTACAATAGATGTACTAAGCATATGACAAGCCCCATAGTTTAAAATTTTGAAAAAAATGAGTGTACCCTCATGAAAGTACAGAGAGTATATATGCAAAATAGCCCCAAATATCCCCAAACATCATGAAACATCTCCAAACATCTTACAATGGGATATACTAAACATATGCCAAGCCTTATAGTTAAAAAATTTGAAAAATAGGGTATACCCTCATGAAAGTATTGCACATACAAAATAACTCTAAAAACTAACAATTTCTTCATGAAACATCTCAAAACATCTTACAATAGGTTATGCTAAACATATGACAAGCCCCATAGTTAAAATTTTGGAAAATTTTGAGTGTACCCTCATGAGAGTATAGAGAGTACACATACAAAATAGCTCTAAAATTATCAAATTCATCATAAAACATCTCCAAACATCTTACAATAGGATATACTAAACATATGATAAGCCCGATAGTTAAAAATTTTGAAAAAAATAGTGTGTACCCTCATGAGAGTACAGAGAGTACAAATGCAAAATAGCTTTAAAAAATAGCAATTTTATCATGAAACAACTTCAAACATATTACAATAGGTTATGATAAACATATGACAAGCCCCACAGTTGAAAAAACTAAAAAAATAATGTGTACCCTCATGAGAGTACACAGAATACACATGCAAAATAACTCTAAAAATTAATAAATTCTTCATGAAACATCTCCAAACATCTTACAATATGATATACTACATTTATGATAAGCCCCATAATTAAATATTTTGAAATAATGGGGTGTACCCTCACGAGAGTACAGAGAGTACACATATAAAATAGCCTCAAAAACTAATAAATTCTTCATGAAATATTCAAACATCTTATAATGAGATATACTAAATATATTATAAGCCTCATAGTTAAAAAAATTAAAAAATGGGTGTACCTTCATGAGAGTATAGATAGTACATATACAAAATAGCTTTAAAAACTATTAAATTCTTCATGAAACATCTCCAAATATCTTACATTAGGTTATAGTAAACATATGACAAGTCCCATAGTTGAAAATTGAAAAAATAAGGTGTACCCTCATGAGAGTACATATGCAAAATTGCTCCAAAAAGTAGCAAATTCTTCATGAAATATCTCCAAACATCTTACAATAGGATATACTAAATATATGACAAGCCCCATAGTTGAAATTTTGAAAAAAAATGGGTGTACTCACATGAGAATATAAAGAGAACACATACAAAATATCCTCAAAAACTAGCAAATTCTTCATGAAACATCTCCAAATATCTTCCAATGGGATATACTAAATATATGACATGCCCATAGTTGAAAAAATTGAAAAAATAGGATATACCCTCATGAGAGTATAGAGAGTATACATGCAAAATAGCTCAAAAAATCACCAATTTTTTTATGAAACATCTCTAAACATCTTACATTAAGTTATGGTAAATATATGACAAGCCCCATAGTTAAAGAAACTGAAAAAATAAGGTATACCCTCATGAGAGTACACATGCAAAATAGCTCCAAAAACTCATAAATTTTTCATGAAACATCTCTAAATATCTTATAATATGATATACTAAACATATGACAAGCCCCACAGTTACAAATTTTGAAAATAGCTCATGAGAGAAGAGAGTACATATGCAAAATAAATTTCCTATAAATTCATGAAATATCTCCAAACATCGTACAATAGGTTATGGTAAACATATGACAAGCCCATAGTTGAAAAAATAAAAATATAAGGTGTACCCTCATGAGAGTACAGAGAGTACACATACAAAATAGCTCCTAAAACCAGCAAATTCTTCATGAAACATCTCCAAACAGCTTAAAATATGTTATGGTAAACATATGATAAGCCGCATAGTTGAAAAAATTAAAAAAAATAAGGTGTACCCTCATGAGAATACAGAGAGTACACATGTAAAATAGCTCCTAAAACTAGCAAATTTTTCATGAAACATCTCCAAACATCTTATAATAGGTTATGGAAACAAATGGCAAGCCCCATTTAAAAAATTAAAAAAATAAGGTGTACCCTCATGAGAGTACAAAGAGTACACATACAAAATAGTCCCAAAAATTACCAAATTCTTCATAAAACATCTCCAAACATCTTACAATAGGATATACTAAACATATGACAAGCCCTATAGTTGAAAAAATTGAAAAAATAAGGTGCACCCTCATGAGAGTATAAAGAGTTCACATGCAAAATAACTACAAAAACCACCAAATTTTTCATGAAATATCTCCAAACATCTTATATTAAGTTATGAAAATTATATGGCAAGCCCCACAATTAAAAAAATTGAAAAAATAAGGTGTGCCCTCACGAGAGTACACATACAAAATAGCTCCAAAGACTAACAAATTTTTCATGAAACATCTCCAAACATCTTACAATATGATATAATAAATATATGACAAGCCCCACAATTAAAAATTTTGAGAAAATGGGGTGTATCCTCATGAGAGTACAGAGAGTACACATACAAAACAGCTTCAAAAATTAGCAAATTCTTTATGAAACATCTCTAAACTTCTTACAATAGCTTATGGTAAACATATGACAAGCCCCGCAATTAAAAAAAATAAAAATAATAAAGTGTATCATTATGAGAGTACAGAGAGTACACATGCAAAATAACTCCTAAAACTAGCAAATTCTTCATGAAATATCTCCAAATAGCTTACAATAGGTTAAGGTAAACATATGATAAGCCCCGCGGTTGAAAAAATTAAAAAAATTAAGTATACCCTCATGAGAATACAGAGAGTACACATACAAAATAGCTCTTAAAACTAGCAAATTCTTCATGAAATACCTCAAACATCTTACAATAGGTTATGGTAAATATATGACAAGTCCACAGTTGAAAAAATTGAAAAAATAAGATGTTACAAATGGTACACATACAAAATAGCCCCAAAAATCACCAAATTCTTTATGAAACATCTTCAAACATCATATAATGGGATATACTAAACATACAAGCCCCATAGTTAAAAAAAAAAAAAAGGTGTACCCTCATGAGAGTACAGAAAGTGCATATATAAAATAGCTCCAAAAATCATGAAATTCTTCATGAAATATATCCAAACATCTTACATTAGGTTATGAAAATATATGACAAGCCCTAGAGTTGAAAAAACTAAAAAAATAAGATGTACCCTCATGATAGTATACAGAGCACACATACAAAATAGTTACAAAAAATAGCAAATTCTTCATGAAACATCTCCAAATATTTTACAATATGATATAGTAAACATATGATAAGCCCCACAGTTAAAAATTTTAAGAAAATAGTATCAAGAGTTCACATGCAAAATAACTCATAAAACTAGCAAATTTTTCATGAAACATCTCCAAACATCTGACAATATGTTATGATAAACATATGACAAGCCCTATTATTGAAAAAAAACTAAAAATAAAGTACACTCTCATAAGAGTATAAAATACACATAAATGAGCTCTAAAAACCAGCAAAATTCACTTGCAAAGAACTTCAAACAGTGTAAGAAATATATATTATATAAAAGAATTCCAAAGAATATCACTAACTATTTCAAAAAAAAACTATATATATAAAAACGGTTGAGAAAATTTACTGATGTATTTTTATTTAATACATCATCCACTAAATTAGTCGTAATATCGAGGCCACAACTTCCAAATTCGTTCTCCATATTCAGCAGTTCTTCCCGAAAAATGAAATGAGATTTTTATTTTTCTCTCTAAGCTCAGTTTGTTTGAAAAAAAAAGCATTTATGCCCTAAATCTATTTATATATTATTTTAAATTTCTCTCATACATTCAAATGGTATTTCTCTAGCTCTTTTAACGAGACGGACCCGATCGGGCCTGGTTAACATTAACGATATTATTACGTTATAACGCTATAAAATAAAAACAAAATTTATATTTTAATATTGAATATGTGTTACATTCTGGTTGATGTGCTAATGTAAAGTTATGTCTGAATTTTGCATATAAAATTTTCTCGTATTTTAGAATGGGCCAAATTTCAAAGCGAATAAAACAGCTCTTAAATACTACTCGCATAAATGTCCGGGTGTCAATATTATTTTTTTTTTTTACTGGTGATAAGATTGAGTGAAAATATGAAATACGTGGAAGCGGCTGATAGGACATATCAGCCAGTACGAAGACAAGCCACAGTTAGCGAGCTTTGGACCTTGGGCTTTAAATATAGTAACATGTTTATATTAACATGTCTCTTCTCATTACAGCCTAGTCAGAGGCGAAAACGAACATAAAATAAACTCAAATGGTTTGAATCAGCATATATATGCGCATTTTTGTTACAGATTTTATCTAATATTTTTTATATAAATTAATTTGAAATGCATTAAACGGTAATTAACATAAACTTAATTTTATTACAATATATATATATATATATATATATATATATATATATATATATATATATATATATATATATATAGATATAGATATAGATAGATAGGGATTTACGAATTACGGATAAAGGCATACTAATTCTAATTTAATTTAAAATATCCTCTTTTTTTTAAAATACAATTTTCGATTAATTAGAATAAATATCTTAATCTAATGTTATATGATATTAATTTGGCTGAATCTAATTACATTGAAGAGTAATTATATATATATATATATATATATATATATATATATATATATATATATATATAATTTAAATTTACATTAATTTAAACTAATTAATCTAATATTTTTTATTGATTTTTTTAATAGATATTATCATTTACTCTCCCCAAATTATGTATCATCCCCTCGTTTACATAAGTAATTGTATTTTTCACATTTGTGCATCAACTCATATAATATGGATATTTATGTTAGGTATTTTTGATGTTTGAAATATAACAATTCAATTCTTTTCGCCAATAGAGATCTTTTGGACAATGTCGAGATCAGCTCAGAAAAATTCAGGTTTATTTAATATTTCGTTGCATTTCATGGATTGTCATTCACACCACACTCGGTCGAATTAATTCTAAAGGATTTTATTTGCTAGATTTTAAAGTTTTGACAATATTGGCGTCAAATTTGTGCAAATTTTTAGCTAAAAACACATACTTTAGCATCCAATCGCTTGACACTCGCGCAGACTAGTTTGAATCGAGTGTGAACAATCCCGTTTGATGGGTTTTGATATTTTGACTAAAAAGCAATCAATGTGAATGGCGTCGCGTACCGCCGCTTCTCCCGACACATACGCGTTGGCGCATTGAATACTCAATCTCTTAATTGGTCAACCGTCAGATTGTGTAAGAAGTATATTATGATCAATTTCAACGTTCCGATCGCGATGATAAAGTATGTTCGTCGATCGGAGGTCATTTCGATTGATTTCGATCATGTTCATTGCATTTTAGCTTTGATTTGAGCGTTGTTGCATCCGAAGTCCGTCGAATTTTTATCTTGTGAACTCGACTCGACTGGTATAGCATGTATGGAAGTCAACAATCAAATAGAATTATAAGGAGGGAGATAGCTTTGGTTATTGTTCAAAGCTCTAACAAGGCTATTGCCACTAAAAAATTAAATCGATCAATGCCCCCATAAATGATAAATCTCTTACCAAAAGTTTTTAACCTTCTTTAAAGAGTGAATTTGGTTACTCTTCATAGGATAGAAAGCATATTTTATAAAACTGTTATTTTACAAGTAAATTGTGGTGTTTGCGATTAATATTGATAAAATAGAAGATACTAAATGAGGAAAACATAAAGGCAGCTGCGCAGAATACCTTGAACAAATTTAAGAAAGAATAGTCAGGTAAGGTATTACAGAGTGAGCTGATATGGTGATTTGTAGGCCACATGTTAAGAGGGAAGTCTATTTATTAAAACAATAGTTGTGGTTATGATATTAAGTCATTATTTGGGTGGAATAGAAGCTGTGATTAAGAAGATCGAGCAATATCGAGGATATGATGGTGTTTACACTCTACAATGTCATTTTGTTGAGAGGTGTAGGGGGCAAGAGGTTTGGTGAAGGATGTCATGAGATTGAAGAAATTGTTTGTAGTGAATGACGGAGATATTCCCCTCCATTATCATATCAGAAAAACTTGATATTTTTATTGAATTGATTTTCAATCAGCAATCTGAAATTGATAAAACTGTTTGTAGTTTTAGGTTTATGAAACATGGGAAAAATCCATGTGTAATGTGGATAATCATTTATAAAAGAAGATTATATATATATATATATATCCTTACATTGAAGGGTGTGGGGGAAGGACATGATACATCATAATATATTAAATCAAACAGTTTATAATTACGATCAAAGGAAGATGTAAAAGATAAGTGTTGGCTTTTATCAGCCTTACAAGAAATACAATGAGGAAAAAGTTAGTGGAATGCATAATTGCTTATTTTAATTGGATATTGTTAAAAGTACTTTGTCATTAGGATGTCTAAGCCTAAAATGTCATTTTGTAGCTATGGAGATTGCTACTAAGGAAATTGGTGGGAGAGATGATTGGCTTCTTGTATGGTGCATATTCCTAAGTAATGGGTCAACCCATTATGACAAGGTCCCTTTAGTATGATTTGATTTGTCTTGAAGTTATTTATGTGAAATCCATGTGCATCAAAGAAGACAACACAAATATTGTCATTAATCAAGTTGGAGACTGAAATAAGATTGTGAGAAAGATTTGGGGTATGAAGAAGTTTTGATAAAAGTAACTTACGAGCTGGTGTTGGGAGTATTCCTTGACCACTATAAGCAATAGGAAGTGAGGTTCCATTACCGACTTATATTTGTTATGATTCTTTATATGGTGTTGTTGTTTGCAAATGTGGAGCTTTCTTTATTGATTTCATTTGTAATATTGATTTCCTCATTGAATATTAAAGAGTAAAGATCATCAAGGCTAAGTGGTTGAAGATTGGTTCCTATGGCTATCTTAAAGGCTTGATATTGAGAAGGTAGACCTTTTAGTATGTAAACTATTTTGCCTTATGTATCAATTGTTGCTCCAGTAGTAGTTATACTATCTACAAGCTGCTTGATGTGTATTAGATATTGAAGCATTGTTTGCTTTCATGAAAATGTTATGTAACTCATTTTTGAGTTGAATTACGCATGACCTATTTGTTTCTTGCAGTTGTCACTTGAGAACATCCCAAATTACTTGACATGAATCCAAAGCTAACACATGAGGAAGAATTGCTAGAGTTAGTGTTGAGAAAGTTTTTGCTACCAAATTTTTGGTCTCGGAGTACCCACATTTTATAAGCTCGATTGGTAATTAATTGCCCATTGGAACCGGGAACTAACTCATTTGGACAAGGAATCGATACAGCAAGGAAGCTTTCAAATCCATTTGCCTTAAAATAGTTTAAGCAATTGAGCTATCCACGTGAGGTAATTATCATTTATTAGTTGGATATTGACTACATGATTGAGGTTAGAAATCAATAATTTAAGAGAAGAAGGGATCGTAGATTCACCAATATTAAATGATGCCAAGGAATCTAATAGGGATGAGGATGTAGATTGCTTCATTCTATGAAATGTGACTAACTGGTAGCTTCACTTTAACCAGAATGGACATCTTTAAGGGCAAGCAACAAAGTCAGTTCTCATTTTAGAGCTCTGATACAATGAAGTGCTAATTGTGTGAGAAATTAACATTTGCTTAAAGAAACATAATTGAGTTTTCGAGAAAAATCATACATACCCTTGTCTGTATACTTGGATCTATATATAGAGATCATAGAATATCTAACAATACGGCAGTTAGTTACAAACAATCATAATGGAATATTATGAATGGCACATATTAGGACTTGTGGTTGAAATCCAATAGCTATCATTGAGGGACAGTGGCAATGGTTGGTCCTGATGCTGAATTGTGAGCGAGTCATAGTATGTATTGTTATTACTGTTATTAGACCATCCCCTCAAACACTAAAGTGAAATAGATTTTAAGGCCTTAAGTGTTTTATTTGTTGATTTTAGAACTATCAACCAAAATATCATTACAAATAAGATTCTCATTTTCTCCATTTAGATGGAAGAAATTTTCATTTGAGTTCACTAAAGTATAATATAAGTGATAAAATTTTAAGACTTATTTTAAAAGCTTATATCATGACTTATTTGGTTGTTTTTCATCAATCAAGGCAAATCGTTTTGCTATTATTCCATCAGTCTTAAACATAGTTGTGTTAACTATCTCGATACAGATGCAATCATGAGTGATTTGTATGTGATATCTGCCATTGAAGATCTAAATCAACCAATTGATTCATTCATTTTTTTTTAAATTTAGATATAATAAATGAATTTATAAGCATGTTAAAGAAAACATAATTTTTGAGGCATTAATATGAAATATACAAATATAAAACTGCATACATAATATCATTTTCTATTTTTTTCTTACAAAAAAATAAAGAAAATGGAGACATGAACAGTAATTTGGAAGATAGCTTTGTAGATGTTTTAGACAAAAAAAATTATTATCATAATAATGAATTAAATTTAAAATATAATGATTTTTTTAAGAAAATATAACTTATGATAAATGGCGCCATAAAAATAGTTCCGAATAAAGGAGACTTGGCGATTAGTGATTCTTGTTTTAGAGTTAGATTTAAAAATTCTGTTTTCTCTTCTAAATTTAGAATTTTTAACTGCATACCCTTTGGGCCATCCCATATATAAATATAAGAATGAGAATTATTGTGTTGGAAGGCATTGCAACTCTTTTATTTCGTTGCTCCCAGCCTGGTAAGAAAACGCTATATACCATATATAATATATGACATGGTCCGATCTTCCGGAGGATCTCCTTCGTTGCAACTCAATGCACTTGCCCGTTGTTGACTTCCTCCGCTCCTCCATCGTATGTTCCTCGTCGAACTTTTCCAGCAACGCCCTCCTTCAAATTCACTGCCCTCCCTCCCCATGGCTGCTTCTTCCCAGCGATGGCGGGGAGGCGTCGCTCACCTTCCTCGATCTTACCTTTGAATGAAGAAGAGGGATGTCATCACCGCTTATTCTCCCTCGGTAGCCACATCTCCTGCTATCGTTGCTTCGGCTCCAAGAATGGATGGCTTGTCACTTTTGACGAAATGGACCTGCACCCTCGCATCTTCAACCCGCTGATGATATTTTCTTTGGAGATTTACATACATGCCACGCAATTCAAATACTTATATATATAATATCTAAAATTTTATATTTAAATTAATGATATTTAGATTTTATTATTAAATAAAATAATTTTAAATATAGGGAAACTTCTATGCATATTTTTAAATATAGAAAAAAATTATATTTATAAATATCAAAATTTAACTATTAGATAAGATATGTAAATGCAAAAGAATGATGTGCTATGTATGTAAATCTTTTTTTTTTCATCATAACAAATTAAATCATTGGGTTCCCATTGAATTATTTATTAAATAAAATATGATCTTCTTTCAGCATAGATGAGAATAGCATTCGTGATATAATTTTTGATAAGATTGTCATCTCTTCCAACAATATGAATGGAAGTATTGTTGTTATATACGAGATGAACTTTTTGGCTTTGGCAAGGCTGAGATCATAGTTGATTTCATGGCCCACAAATACCATTTTATCGCTCTGAGAGTTAGGACCAGTTTAATGATATATAATTTCATGACTAAAAGCAAAGGTTCTACGCAATCACACATTTTTCAACAATGCTATCCTTTGACCTTAATGGACAAAATGTTGAATTAATTTGTCCTACAACACAGGACTCAAAAGCCCTTTACTGCGATTCCAGGAATTATATTATCTTTCTATCAGGTACTCTTCTAAAAATTGAGAGGATAGTCAAATTTATTGAGATGGAAATCGATAAGAAATATACAAGAAAAATAATCGAAATCTTTGTTTTTAAATTTATCCATCATATTGTTGCTTCATCTTCTCATTCTTCCACTCAATGGATGCCTATCAAAGACTTGGGAGATTGTTCTTTGTTCGTAGGCTACAATGAAACATTTTCATTGCATCAGAGTGCTAGTCCCGGAATTAAACCAAATTGCATATACTTTAGTGATGATTGGGAGGACATGTCACTAGATGATGCTGAGTGTTATGCTGGATATTTTGATCTTCACAACGATCGCTTCCAATATTTCCTTGACTCTGGTTCACATCCTACCTAGCCCCCTTCAATCTAGTTTACACCATCACTTTCATAAATTGAATGTCTTAATCCTTTTAAGAAAACATGCATAGCTTTAAATTATATGTCAATCATCAAAATTTGTCAATCAATTTTTTTAGATAATATGTAGCACCATTTTCTACTTAAGTGTATATTCTTCATTTTTTTTCATTATGATTAGATGAAATGATTTTAATGATGCTAAATTATTGAAAAGGCTTTTTGTGAGATATAGCTAGCAAGCAGAATTTTACATGAAGAATGTTTTGGAATAGGCAACTTTGCAATAATTATCTCTCAATAAAGAGGTTGACAATGTTAGTTGTGTGTTTAAGTATGCTGAAAAAAACTGAAGTTCATGTTAAATGAATGTGTGGAATGGAATGGCTACTACATTAGAAATGTTGGAGAAATTTATTTTCATTGTATTGATTAGTATATATGAGAAAAATATTAAGTGTGTGTGTGTGTCCCGAACTACAGTTTCCTAAATTGTAGGTGCGGTGAAGTATGTTTTCGCAAATTGCATCGTGCTGCTATCCCAAATGCAACCTTAGAAAATAAATTAGTAATTATTTTTTATTTTCAATTCTTTTGAAACAAATGCATTTATTTCTATTAAGACTATTATATGCATTGAGAAACATTTCAATTTTTGCAAAAATATGTTACTCTTTATTTATGAGTCATCATATTAAAATGAATGATGCTTAACACTTTTCATATTTTGAATCTCAAATAATTATCATCTTAGAATATGATATGGCTAATATAAAAAATTCATAAAAATTATAAAAATATTTATATTGTAAAGAATTATATTCACATGTTGAATGAAGGAGTTCACTCTTGTTGCGCTAGAAAATCAATTATGGTAGAGTGAAAGTTTACGCCTTAGCTTTGTTGTGAAATCCAGCACACACACATAGGTATTTAAAGAGTAAACAAGAAAACTCTTAAATTTTTACATAGAAAATTTCGAAAAAATTAAAAAAACACGGGGCCTAACCTAGTAAAAATCTTCCACTATGTATCTATTTCAGAGTACAAAATTTTCCCGATAACGGGATTACATAATTGTATATGAGAACTAAATGGAAATCGTCACAACAACACCATATAGTCGGTCGGTTGTAATAGTTGCTAGTGGTAGATGATGGTGAGTGGGGATCGGCCCGGCGATGAAAAGATGGCGAGATTGCGTCGGCGAGGATTAGCGGTGGCGGCTAACGGTGGCGGCGATGGATGGTTGATGGCGACCATCAGTGGTAACACGATTATGCTTGGAGGATTTTAAGCTTTAGAGCTCATCTCTCTTGGCCTCCTCATGTGGAGAATGAGGGCTATTTGGAGGAGTAGCATCTCTATAAATACAAGTAAAACCATACCACTTCACTTCATCAGACGGCTCAAAATGATTCCTTTGATCATTTGATGTATTTAAGTATTTGAATGCTCAAATGAAGTCAGAATTATGAGATCTTGGACTTGTTAGATCCGGCTCGTCGAGACGCTCGATTTAACTATAAACACTCCATGTTTAAGAGCTATTTAGGAATTTAACTGATATCTCAAAGTATCTAATGATATTTTAAGTGCTATATCAGTTGCCCCCGTATTTTGGATGACATTATCTCAATCATCCAAAAATATATATGACAAATACTTGAAAATAGCAAATTCTTCAATGAAATTTATGGGTTCATTAACCATACATTTTGAAGAAACAGTCTTCATGGGAGCACAAGATTATGATTCGAGGCAGAGTGGATGTATGGTTATACGCAGGCGCAAGATTTTAGGGTTATGGACCCGATTCTGGTGCTTGCGGTGCTTGTGGGCTTGCGAGGCTATGAGCGCTGCTGCGGGCGCTTGCGATTGTGCATGAGGAAGCAATGTGGCGTGTCGGTTTTGAATCTGCGGATCAGACATCGCATGGGTCGACGTGGGACAGGCAGTGTCATGAATGGCGGAAATGGGGTTGGTGTCAGCGAACCTGACGGCAAATTAAGTGGGGTTGGCGACCCAAGTGAGCGCCTTGAAAGGTCCGTGCATCCTTGGGTGCGTTCATTTTGCCATTTTCACCCGTTTTTGGCAGTTTTCAGTGGATTTTTGCGGCTTTTCTTTGACTTTTTACCTTTTTGCCTCTATAAGGAGTCTATAAAAACCCCCTTATGGCCGAGGGAGAATACACACTCTTCATATGCTTGAGTGTTCCTCTTCTTCTTAAGAGAGGTCGTTGAAGCGTCGAGGCAAGTTCCACTGATGAGAGCTACGGTTTTCCTGAAAGATGCATCAATGCTTGTCGGATAGCCGGTTGGGGCGATCAAAACCCATAGTTCATCTGCGAGCTCGATTTTCCCTCGAAAGAAGCGTCTGCCTTGTCGGACCGGCGGGTTGGAGGCGATCAAAGCCCATGGATTCATCTGAGCTCTAATTTTTCTCTCGAAAAAGGCCTCAGCGCCTTGTTGGACCAGCCGGATTGAAGCGATGATCAAAGCCCGTAGTTCATACGGTGAGCTCGATTTTCCCTCAAAAGCGTCAGCGCCCTTGTCGGCAAGCCGGATTGCGATAATGGCGATGCAATGGCAAAGCGATGGAGCGATGATTGTAGGTGATGAATTTTGAGTGCGGCGGGTGGTAAATGTGGATAATAGCAGCATCGATAGTCCGGAGATGATCAGCGATGGTTAAATGAGATGGTCGATGGTGCGGTGGCGATACGATGTAGCAGCGGGTTAGTTTGCGGCGAAGGGGTCGATAAATGTAGTGGCAAAAGCGAGTGATGGTGCCGACAACATCGGTAATCAGCAGATGACCGGCGATGATGGTGGTAGCAGAATGGCCGTGATGGTCGGCATTAAGATATGATGGTTAGCGGTCGAGCGGTCAGCGGCAACAACGGCAATGACAATGCGAATGCGCCGGGATGCGAGATAACTATGAAGGTGGTAGCCAGCGAGATAACAGGCGATAGCAGCACCGGCCAGTTGGCAATGGGGGGTCGGTAAATATAATAGCGGCAGTATTCAGCAGTGGCGTGCATCGGCGATGACCGTGGCATAGTGGTGGCCAGATGGATGATGGTGGCGGTAACGCGATATGGTAGTGTGGCGATGGTTGGCAGTCGATGGGGTGGTCGCCATCGAGTACGGCGACAATGAGGATTTTTGACCTATCCGAGGTTGTTTGTCAGAGTGTGACTCGATGGCGTTAACCTGTATGGAAGAGGTCGAATTGAATCTGTTGAGGATTTTTGACCTATCCAAGATTATTTGTCAGAGTGTGACTCGATGATGTTAACCTGTATAGAAGAATTAATTGAATCGTTGAGGATTTTGACCTATCCAGGTTGTTTGTTAGAGTGTTGCAGATGGCGTTAACTTATATGGAAGAGGTCGCGGGATGTCCACCAAGGACCTTTTGACTATCTTAGTATCACCAAAGTGTTACTTGACTTACATGTATGGAAGAGGTCCGATCAAGTTCCTCGGTGATTGATCATGAGATAGTTGTATATTTTCAAGTGGGAGGATTAAATGAAGAAGAAACAAGCTTATAAGAAAAAGCCATAAATTTACTGTATAGAAAGCATATTTTAACTTATTTTATAAATTTACTGTTTCATGTTTCGTCATTTCATGAATATAAAATATTACAACTAAAGATGTTTGTGAAGTTTACTATTAATATTGATTTCTAATTATCTCTGACCAAATTGTGGAATAGAGCAAATTTTAGCATTTTTGAAAACCAAACAAAGGTTAAAAAGAAAACATACTTTACAAAAAACATTTAAATTTGATAGATTCCAACAATATGTATTATATGAAATGAAAATGCATTATGATAAGTTATTTATTTATTATTAATTATTCCAACATTATTATAGCTAATGCATATAAAATATCGATGAACTCAATTAAAATCTCCACAAAACCTCAAATTAGATGTGTATATCAATGCTTATATGACAACGTACTTAGACGTGCATATCAATCAACAAACTACAACCCATAGAAGCCAACTTCAAATAGTAAATGACAAATAATAACAAGCATTCATACAGTTATATCAAATGATGATGAATTAGCAACAACGGCTTCATCAACTTCATCGTGATAGGTGTTGACTTAGGGTGCATTTGAGACTGCTACGATTGCTTTGTCTTTTTAAAAATAGTTAGAAAACAATCACAACAGCATTTGACTACTAATTTTTTGTTTACTTTTTCAAAAAGTTATGTGGTAAAAAACTGCTTTTGAAAATCAGAACTATTAAAATGTGATGGTTATCAGAAATTTGTTGTTTGAGTTTTTTTAAAAAAAGTTTTTTGTTACACGCACAATAGCTTTTCAAAAAGCTATTATAAGTGTTAGAAATATTTTTTTAAAAAAAATTTAAACAACTATTTTTTAAAAGCTACAACACTAACAATTCTAATTCATAGAATCAAATCTTTATCACAAAATTTTCTAAAAAGTTGTTAGCTAAACTCAGCTGCAGCTGCTTTCAGAAAAAAAAAATCAGTCAAAAAATTATCCCAAACTCATCCTTAAGTTTTCAACTAAGGCAACCACCATCAACTGATTTTGAAATTATGAGTTAGGACTTTTTATTATTGTTATTCATACAATAAATGTGCACATAATTTAATTCATATATTTCTTATAATGCATGCAATAAATAATTTAATAATAATTTTTTAAAAATATTAGAAAAATGATTTGAACCGCTTTATATACATGAAATATATATTTTTTGGTATGATAAAAGCAAATAAATATTGAATGGTCACATATGGCCGATCAATTTCAAGTAAAATATAAATTTCTAATAAGCACTAATGTTGGAGCATCATATTTATGTTAAAATTAGCTAATGCGCTTTAGTAGTCCATTCTTTTGGCGTGTTTTTGTCGATCATTAATAATTATAAATACATCCACTCATGCACAGTCTTGTAATTTAGGCCTTGCGTACTCTTTTTTTATTTATGGCTGTTTGATTGCCTAAAAAAAGAATATAGAATAAAAAATATAATGTATTTGAATTATTTTAGATTATTTAATTTAAAAAATTATAAATATATGAGTTTATTTTTTTCTCTTTGATAAAATAAATGTAATGTAAAGTATTTTAGAGGTTGTGGGTGGTGAGTGGGCGGTGGTGATCGTGATGGCGGATGGTGGTGAGATCTTTTCTGTTCTTATCAATGAATTTAGAATTCGATAATTCTAAATATATTACATTATTTAAGAATTTTACTATGTATCTTATTGAACACACAAAATTTAAAATCTCTTGTATTTATATTACTTTACACTCTAAACTATTTAAAATAAACAACCCTTTAATGGAATTTTTTTAAAAATTTTTACGTAAAACTCTACAATTAATCTTTGATACTAATACTAATATTTGTGTTAATTGTTTTATAAAATTGTTAAATTTTATTAAAATTCTAATATATTATTTTACCAAAAAATTTAATAAATTTTAAAAATAATATTAAAGCTTTCTAAAATACAATGAATTTTTTGAAATCTAATGTCAGGTTAGAATTTTCTATTTTTATTTATAAGTTAAACTTTTTTATTTTACTTGTAAATATTTAAAAGTATTATTATTTTTAAATAACATGTAATTTATAAAAACCAGCTTTTTGAGTTTTTTTTTTCCCTATAATTAATTTTCTCCTGTGATTCTAAGGAGAGAACAATGATTAATTGGTTAGCATAATTTAAAGAAATTCGGCTACCATTACGGATTTGTTTAAAATAGGATTTAATATATCTTATGAATCTGAGTATATTAAATCCTAAGTTAAATTAAATGTTTGGCATAGCAGTAGTTACACCATATTAAATTTTGATAAATTGTTTGTCTATTTATTTTAAGATTTAAATTGGTTAACTCAATTAGAATTTTAATATTAATTGTCGATAATAAAATTAAAATATTTTAATTAGCAAGTTATTAGACTAATTAAGTACAATAGATTAGTAAATTTAATAACTTTAATATAATCAAATTTAATCATGAATAGTATAAATTAAAATTGTATAGGAAATATTACTCATCTTTAATCATAACCAGTGTAGATAATATATAAACTAATTATTAGTTATAAATTTTAAATTAATATAATATAGTTTCCAAAAAGTTAATTAAATATAATAATTTTATATAGTTAAATTAAGTTATAAATAGCATCTATTTATTTGAATTAATATTATTAAATAATTTAATTTTAAATATTAAAAGTAATTAATCATAAATATTTTTTTGTGAATTAATACTGATTAATATCAATAAATTCAAAATTACTAAAATTTATAAAATCAAATTCAAATGAAAACACCATCCTCCCTCTCATTCCTACCCAAAATATCAAATGCCTCCCCATCGCTTCGCCTACCTTGAGATCACAAACAAGCTCGCTCTCCCCCAACCCCTTCTTCAATCAACCTAGATCCCATAAATCTGCTTACAAGCCTGATTTACTAAATCCAGCGAGGAGAAATTGGATTTAAGAATCTGTAGGATTTACAGCTCATTTTTGATGTTCGGCGGGATTTAGGTTAAATCCTCCTCAAATCCTGCTAACAACATGTCCCATCGTGGACGTCACTCATGGCTGTCGTTGGTAAGTTCTTTCATCTCTTCTCTATAAGTGAAGGAAACCCTATTGTCATCTTCGAACATTTGCTTCATCAACTTCACAGTAGTAGATGCTGACCTAAATTTCCACCACCATCTATGGATTTTAAAATTATCAATTAGAACTTTTTATTATTGTTATTTATACTATAGATGTGCACCTATGTTAATTCAAATCTTTCTTGGAGATGCATGAGGTACATAATTTAATCATAAATTTTAAATAATCTTGTTAAAAATGATTTGTAGCACTTGTTATTCATGAAATATTTTGCTTGGTTCTAACAAGCATTAATGTTGGAGCATCATATTTATGTTAAAATTAGTTAATTCTTTTGGTTTGTTTTGTCGATCATTAATAATTTTAAACACTTGCTATCATGATTGTCATATAAGTTTGATATGGCACTGAAAATTCACTAGTCGAAGTACAAATCTAGATATCGAAAGGAATCTGATCTTAAGTCGAAATTAGCCCTGATTAAGCACTTAAAATATCATTGAAATTTTGGGATATCAGTTCAATCCCTAAATAGTTCCTAAATATGAACTGTTTATGATCAAATCAAGCGTCTTGATGAGCCGGATCTAACAAGCCCAAGATTTTTTGATTTGGACTTCATTTGAGCATTTAAATATTTAAAATATATCAGATGATCAAGGGAATCATTTCGAGCCGTCCGATGGAGTGGTTTTGATTTTGCACGTATTTACAGAAAAGTCATTCATCTAATCTATAAATAGCTCATCATTCTTCACATAAGGAGAGTCCAAGCAAAAGAGAAGAGAGAGCTCTAAGGCTTGAAAATCCTCCAAGCATAATCGTTACCGGCCGACGCCGCTAACCCGCCGGCATTATCGCCGAACCACCGCCGCATCGCATCGACTATCGCCGCAACCATCGCACCGCCATGCCATTACAGTCCTGTCTTGCCAACCAAGACCGCCGCGTTCACTACCACCGCCTCACCTCCATCAACTCACTTGTTTGTCATCACCACGCTCCAATCATCATCACCGACCACCGTCAGGTCACTCCAACCATCGTTGCGACGCTTCGCTGGCTCATCGCGCCTCCGTCGTTAGCCACCACCATCGATCATCGTATATCGACCACCGTGGTCCCACTACCGCTGCCATCTCCGCCATCGCGCCGCATCATCGCTTGCCGAATCACCACCATTGTTCACCATCGCCGATCGCCACCAACAATCATGACCCAACTACTATTGCAAAGCAGTTGTTACCTGATTTTGTGATTCTCATTGTCAGGCTTTCTCATATACAATTATGTAATCCCGTTATCAGGGAAACTACTTTGTACTTCGAAACAAATATATAATGGACGATTTTACTGGCAGTGATTTTCCCTCTTCGAGATTTTTTCACATAAAATCTTAAAGTTAATTATTCACTCTTCAAATATCTATGTGTGTGCTGAATTTCACAACAAGGCTAAGGCATAAAATTTTATTCTATCGCAACTGATTTTCTAGCATGCAACAGTTTGACACCGTCAATGGGAAATCAAACCCCAATCGCAATATCTGTGAACACATGCATTATGGCCAACAGGCACAATACTCGCAACAATGGAGCCTCTCGCTACAACTCCCGTTACTCCCAAAACCAATCATTGAACCAAGGACACCAAGCACCTCACTTCCCCTTGATAGACATGACCCTATCGGTGAAGGTGCAAAAGGAACATCTCTAGAATATCATGTTCATCGAATGAATCTCAAAATGAGATAATTTGACTTTTACGAGAAACGTGACAGCCACTACTGCGGCAAACGCATCTCCCCCAAGATCAATCGTTAGTCAGGGGAGGTCAAAAATGCTAATATGGGGCATTTTTTGCCATGAGGCTAAAGTTCCTCGCTTGCACGATGTCAATTCCCTCGACACTACACTAGTTCTACTCATCCATCACTTGCGGCTCTACCAATTGCTAACCCACCAATTATTGCCATAACTTGGCACGTTCTCATCCCGTTGATTCCACCCATCATGTTATACGTGGGAAATTACAACGTTTAGTGCAAGAGGAATTCTACTTTAAAGATGAAAATCATATTCCCTCTAATCGCAGCTATCAAGAGTCTTCGCCTTTGGCCAAAACTATTCTTCAACATCATATTCCCGTAAGTTTCAAGCTTCGAAAGCATTGAATCCCAATGACCCATATAAACACATCGACCATTACAGTACCATCATGCATATCCAATGAGCTCCTAACACACTACTTTGTCAGGTCTTTCCAATCACCCTCAAAAGTCAGGTTCGCACTTGGTTCTATACCCTTCCAAGGGGATCCATCCATACCTTTGATGAACTCGCCAAGATTTTTGTAGAAGTTCATTGCAAACTGGAGGATCATTAAAGATTCCTCTCATCTCTCAAGCATTCATCAAAATGAGGGTGAATCACTTAAGGAGTACTTTTAGAGGTTCTCCTTAGAGGCTCTCCAAATACTTGGAGTAGACTTTGAATGAGGAGGTTTTCCTTGGAAGGCCGTCCTACACGCTTTAATGAGATAATACCCACCATATCGACTTAGTTCATTGGAAGCACAAATTTTTACTAATGAGGCTATTAATGCCCACCGTAAATAATTTAAACTATCCACAAGAAAACATAAGAGTGCCCCAGGGAACACAGATCGACAATCTCATCAAAAGAAGCAACAAGGCAGTCGTGATCTCCCCCTACGACCCTCACATCAACGACGTGAACTATGACTAGAAAAGAAATACACACCACTGAACACATCTCATGTTAACGTCTTGATGGCCATTTGAGATGAAGAGACCATTAAGTTGTCACATCCACTGAAATTAAATTCAAAAAATCAAGAGAAATATTGTCACTTCCATCGATGTCGTGGACATACTACTAAGGCGTGTAAACAACTCAAAGAAGAGATCAGGAGGCTCATTCAACAAGAATATCAACGTTGATTTGTGCAAAATCAATCAACTCAAGCAAACATCACTCCAATTGGGGTGCAACCAGGATAATCATCATAGAAATAATAAAATAGTCGCTAGATAGTTGGAGAAATTAAAACAATCACAAAAAGAACACTAATATCTAATCAAGTTCTCATTTTCACCTCCGAAGAGCTAGAGTTAAAGAAATCTTGTATTGATCATTCCATCAATTTTAACGACTCAGACTTAGAAGGAGTCTAAGTTCTGCATCAAGCCCAACTTGTCATCAGTGCAGGGATCGGTGACCCATGTTATAATGTTAAGAGAATTTTGATTGATAACGGAGTTCTGTTGATGTCTTATTTTACTTCACATTTCTTAGCATAAGCTTGGTTAGAAAAATGCTCCAACCTGCTACAGGACCATTATATGAGTTTGATAATCGCACTATGTGAGTGAAGGGGGCAATCACCCTTCATGTTGTCCTCAGAGAATTTTCTCAATAAGTGACTCATTCAATTCAATTCATGGTGGTCAAATCAAATTCAACATACAACGCTATCTTCGGAAGGCCCCTCCACTCAATTTTTGGTATTGTTACTTCAGTATCTCATCTTAAAATGAAATTTCCAACCCCCGTTGAGGTTGGAGTGGTCTGTGAAAATCAACAAATAATACAATCATATTACTTAAGATAAGTTCAACGACACCCTTCGGTGACCTTCAGCATCGAGAATTTTAATTTTCGAGATGAAGAAGTACCCTAGAGGACTTCGCATGTAGAAGACTTGCTTCTTATTTCATTATCAAATGACCAACCTTTACGAACAATGCAAGTTGGATCTTTGCTCTTAAATAAATAAAGGGTAAAATACATAGACTTCTTGTGCAAAAATCAAGGCATCTTTGCTTGGAGTCCGATAAATCTGCCTGGGGTTAACCTCAATGTGATCATGCACTCTCTCAAGATTGATCCAACATTCAAACTTATCATCCAAAAGAAGCAGAGTTTTGCACCTGATCGCCTCCAAGCTATTGAACAAGAAGCTAACAAGCTCTTAGAAACGGGATTCATACGAAAAATATATTACCCTACATGGCTAGCAAATATTGTCATGGTTAAGAAAGCAAATAAAACTTAGAGAATGTATATTGATTACACTGATCTCAACAAAGCTTGCCCAAAAGTTAGTTTTTCTCTCCCCAGAATTGATCAATTGGTTGATGCTACGTTTGTGCATCAAATGCTCAGTTTTTTAAATGCTTACTCAGGTTACAGCCAAATAAAAATGGACCTGGTTGATGAACAAGCCACATCTTTTCAAACATACAAAAGTTTATATTGTTACCAAGTTATGTCGTTCGGGTTAAAAAATGCTGGTGCTACCTATCAATGTCTTATGAATAAGATTTTTAAAGACCTCATAGGTCACACAATGGAGGTATATATAGATGATATGTTAATAAAAAGCTTGAAAGAATCACAATATATTTATAACTTGAAAATATGCTTTAACCTAGTCACAACATATTTTTAAACCCAGTCGGTCAAACGAGGACTGTTAACGCCTCTCTCGAGGAAAAATTAGAGCCTCGTCATATGAACTACAAGCCTTGATCCAAACCCAAACTTCGGGACGATTGACACTCTCTCGAGAAAATTGGAGCCTCGTTGTATGAACTACAGGTCTTGATTGTCTCCAAACCTAGTCGATCCGACGAGGATAGTTGACGCCTCTCTCGAAGGAAAACTGAAGCCTCGTCGTATAAACTACTGGTCTTGATCAGCAAAGCAAATGACATTATTTTAAGAAGAATGTCAGAACTTCGCTGACAAAAGGAAAAAAAATTTTATTATTACCCTTAGCCCTTGAACTTCTGCTAGATAATTTATCTTTCAACACAGAAGAACACTATAGCATATGAGAATTGTGCCTCATTACTTGATCCTATGGGATTTATATAGATCTACTATAGAGGAAAAAAAAAGAAATAAATCAAAAAAACTGAAAAAAATTGTAAAAAAATTGAAAAAAATCGAAAAAATGCTCATCATGCATACCAGCCTCACGCTACTGCGGACATCCTACGCCCCCCATGGTCGGCCCAGGCCCAGAGCTCGGCCACGAGCACCCGCAGTCCTGCACCCACTTCTGTGATCATAGTCTTGCGCACCCATGAAGATCTATTCTCTCAAACTATATGTGGCACAAAGGTTAACGAACCAACAAGTTTCATTGAAGAATTTGTTATTTTCAATTATTTGGCATATATTTTTGGATTATAGAGATAATGTCATCCAAAATAGGTCAAGATATGTCAAAAAAATTTATTAAAGCGAATCTTGATGTAAAGCAATCGATCCTAAGTCAGAAGATCAAGACTTAAAATATCATTAAAATTTTGGGATATTAGTTGAATCCATAAATAGTTTAAATATGTGTTTATGATTAAATTGAATGTCAGGCTTAATATCCTCAAAGCATAATTGTTAGCCGACGCCGACCACCGCCATTCATCGCTGCCGACCACCTAAACCACTTTGCCGGCTACCACTGGTCTCACCTCAATCACCACTGCCGTTTCGCCATATCAACCACCACCGCCGGTCTTTCATGTACCACTGCCGCCGGTATCGCCATACTGCCGATCATCGCCACCATTTACTAACCACTGCTGGACCACCAATTTAATTATCACCGCGCCATTGCCGGCCACCACTATCGATCATCGATCATCGACATTGCGTCATCGATGCCGACCATACGGCCACCTCTGCCGGTTATCACTATCATCGCTATCGACCGCCGACCGTGTTTCACCATCACCGATATACCAACAATTGTTATAGACAACCATCGCCCATATTTGATTCTGGGATTCTCATTATCAGGCTTTCTCATATACAATTATGTAATCCCGTTATCAGGAAAATTTAAACTTTGTACTCCGAAACAAATATATAGTGGAAGAGTTTTACTAGGCTAGGCCCCGTGATTTTTTTCCTCTCTTTCAGGGGTTTTTTCACATAAAAATCCTGGAGTTTATTGTCTACTCTTCAAATATTTGTGTATGTGTTGGACTTCACAATAAGGCTAAAGCGTAAATTTTTATTCTACCATAACTAATTTTATAGCACGCAACAAAATTAATCCTTCTATTCAAAATTTTATGATTGGAGACAATGCATCTAACTGTTAGGCTAAGCTGGCCTACTCTTTTTGATAAAATGGAATTATTTTTGGATGTTTACATAAAACTATATAATTAAGTTATACTTAAAGAATAGTAATTTTAAATTTCAAATAAATTTTTTAATAAGAATAGAATTACTAAAATTTATTTAATACTAGGATTTTTTCTTAAATGTTTAATACTAATACTAATATGTTGGTTAAATTTTTTATAATATTGTTAAATTTTATAAAAAATTTAATATAGTAATTTACCAAAATTTATAATAAATTTCAGTAATAATATTAGGACTTTATAGAAATCTGATCTCAGGTTAGAATTTGCTATTTTTATTAATAAGTTAAACTTTTATACTATTTTAATGTTATTGTTTTATACAAACCGGCTTTTTAGGCTTTTTTTTCGTCCCTAGAATTAATTGGTCCGTTGCGATTCTGAAGGAGATGACAATGATTATCTTAATTTTAAGATAATTATTGATAATAAAATTAAAATATATTAATTTAATAAATTATTGAGCTAATTTAAGACAATAGATTTTTTAATTTTAATAATTTAATATAATCAAATTTTACCATAAATACTCTAAATTACCATTTTAATAATTTAATACAAATTATTAAAATTAATTAAATATTAATTCTATTCATCTCTGCAGGATTAATACTGATTAATATCAACAAATTCTAATCATTTAAATTAATTAATATTAAATCTATTATTATCAGACCATCCCCTCAAACACTAAAGCGAAATAGATTTTAAGGCCTTAAGTGTTTTGTTTATTGATTTTAGAACTATCAACCAGAATATCATTACAGATAAGATTCTCATTCTCTTCATTTAGATGGAATAAATTTCATTTGAGTTTCCTAAAGTATAATATAAGTGATAAAATTTTATGTCTTTTGTTTAAAATCTTATATCATGACTTATTTGATTGTTTTTCATGAATCAAGACAAATCGTTTTGCTATTATTTCAACAGTCTTACAGCTGCAATCATGAGTGATATCTGCCATTAAAGTTCAAAATCAACCAACTGATTCATTCATTTTTTTTAGTTTAGATATAATAAATGAATTTACAACATTTTAAAGAAAACATAATTTTTGAGACATTAATATGAAATATACAAATATAAAAATGCATACATAATATCATTTTCTGTTTTTTTTTTTTACAAAAAACAAAAAGAAAATGGAGGCATGGACAATAATTTTGAAGATAGCTTCGTAGATGTTTTAGAGAGAAAAATTATTATCATAATATTGAATTAAATTTAAAATATAATGATTTTTTTGAGAAAATATAATTTATGATAAATGCTGCCATTAAAATAGTTTCTAATAAAAGAGACTCGTACACAGGCCACAAGTGGAATCGGCAATTAGTGATTCATGTTTTAGAGTTAGATTTAAAAATTCTGTTTTCTCTTCTAAATTTAGAATTTTTAACTTCTAAATTTGGGCCATCCCATATATAAATATAAGAAAGAGAATTGATGTGTTGGAAGGCATTGCAACTCTTTTCTTTTATTGCTCGCTGCCTGGCAAGAAAAAAACGCTATATACGATATCTAATATATGGCATGGTCAGATCTCCCGGAGGATCTCCTTCGTTGCATCTCATCGCACTTGCCCGTTGTTGACTTCCTCCGCCTCTCCATCGTCTGTTCCTCGTGGAATTTCGCACTTGCCAGCAATGCCCTCCTTCAAATTCACTGCCTTCCCGCCCCATGGCTGCTTCTTCCTAGCGATGGCAGGGAGGTGTCGCTCACCTTCCTCGATCTTACCTTCGAAGAAGAGGGATGTCATCGCAGCTTACCCTCCCTCGGTAGCCACATCTCCGGCCGTCGCTGCTTCGGCTCTAAGAATGGATGGCTTGTCTCTTTTGACGAAATGGATCTGCAGCCTCACCTCTTCAACCCGATCATAAAGGCTGAAATATCCCTTCCATCCTTCTTCACCATCCCCTGAGTTCAGAGCGGACCCAAGTACGTCATCAACAATATATATATATATATATATATAATATCTAATATTTAATATTTTAAGTAAATGTTATTTCAAATTTAATATTATATTAAAATAATTTTAAATATAGGAAAACTTCTATGCACATTTTTAAATATAGAAAAAAATTTATATTTATAAATATCAAAATTTAACTATTTGGTAAGATATGCAAATGCAAAAGCATGGTGTGCTATGTATGTAAATTTTTTTTTTTTCATCATAACAAATTAAATCACTAGGTTACCATTGAATTATTTATTAAATAAAATATGATCTTCTTTTAGCAGATATGTGGATAACATTCATGATATCATTTTTGATAAGATTGTCATCTCCTCCAACGATATGACTGGAAGTGCTGTTGTTATATACGAGATAAATTTTTTGGCTTTGGCAAGGCTAAGAGATCATAAGCTGGTTTCCTGGCCCACAAATACCACCTTATCACCCTGGGTGTTCGGACCAATTTAATGATATATATTTTCATGATGAAGAGCAAAGGTTCTACGCAATCACACGTTTTTCGGCAGTGCTATCCTTTGACCTTAATGGACAAAATGTTGAATTAATTTGCCCGATAAAACTGGACCCAAAAGTCCTTCACTGCGATTCCAGGAATTATATTATTTTTCTATCAGGCACTCTTCAAAAAATTGAGAGGATAGTTAAATTTATTGAGATAGAATTCGAAAAGAAATGTAAAGGGAAAACAATCGAAATCTCTGTTTTCAAATTTATGCCAGATATTGTTGCTTCATCTTCTCATTCTTCCACTCAATGGATGCCTATCAAAGACTTGGGAGATTGCTCTTTGTTCGTAGGCTACAATGAAACATTTTCATTGCATCATAGTGTTGCTCCTGGAATTAAATCAAATTGCATATACTTCAGTGATGATTGGGAGGACATGTCACCAGAAGATGCTGATCGTGACGCTGGATATTTTGATCTTCACAATGATCGCTTCCAATATTTCTTTGACTCTGGTTCACATCCTACCTGGCCGCCTTCAATTTGGTTTACACCGACTTTCATAAACTGAATATCTTAATCCTTTTAAGAAAATATGCATACCTTTAAATTATATGTCAATCTTTAATATTTGTCAATCAATTTTTTTAGATAATATGTAGTAGCATTTTCTACTTAATTGTCTATTCTTCTTCTTTTTTTTTCATTATGATTTGATGAAATGATTTTAATGATGTTAAATTATTGAAAAGGCTTTCTGTGAGATATAGCTAGCAAGTAGAATTTTTACATGAAGAATGTTTTGGAGTAGGCAACTTTGCAATAATTATCTCTCAATAAAGAGGTTGCCAATGTTAGTTGTGTGTTTAAGTATGCTGAAAAAAAGCTGAAGTTCATGTTAAGTGAATGTGTGGAATGGAATGGCTACTACATTAGAGTAGATAGAAAGGAAAAGGTTGGAGAAATTTATTTTTATTGTATTTATTGATGTATTGGTTAGTATATATGAGAAAAATATTAATTGTGTGTGTGTGTGTGTGTCCTAAACCACAGTTTCCCAAATTGTAAGAGCGGTGAAGTGTGTTTTAGCAAAATGCATCGTGCTATTGTCCCAAATGCAACCTTAGAAAATAAATGGGTAATTATTTTTAATTTTCAATTCTTTTGAATCAAATGCATTTATTTCTTTTAAGACTATTATATGCATTGAGAAACATTTCAATTTTTGCAAAAATATTTTACTCTTTTACTTATGAATCATCATATTAAAATGAACCGATCAATACCTTTCATATTTTGAATCTCAAATAATTATCATATTAGCATATGATATGGCTAATATAAAAAATTTATAAAAAGAATAAAAATATTTATATTGTAAATAATTATATTCACATATTGAATGTAGGAGTTCACTCTCTTATGATATTGGTTGGAGTTAATGTGTACTTGTACACATAAATAAAGATGAAATGTATTGCACACTTTTCAATATCTAGTCTGAAAAAGAAAATGTTGTAAGAGGGTGTGCCTTTATAGAACATTCATAAGATGATTCTTATGATGAGTGCATTATATAACAAAGTAATATATAAAATAAAAACCTATGAAGCAAGTTAAACAATATTCAAATCCACCACTGAAATGATTGAAACTATAATAGTTCTACTAATGATAAATATAAGTATATGTGTACTTAAAGATATTTTGTATGCATATTATATTCTAATTGTTAAATTACAATAATTTTAAAATATATTTAATCATTGAGTTATTTTACACATCATAATTGACATATTTTTAAAGAAAATTCTGCTTAAATTAAATGAACAAAAGAATGGATTTCATATATAATAGATTATTATTAAAGATAGGTGTCAAGTTTTGGCATCTCATATAATGCAATAATATGTATTTGGACGTAAAATAATGGTGTATTTATGAAAATTTTATGAATAAAGCTTTGTGATAATTGTGATATAGTTGGCTCTATTTAAAATTTAATGATGGTGGACAAAATTTTTATGCATTTATATATTTAATACCTAAAGTTTAATATTTACAAAATAGCACATTTGTTATGTATAAAAAGATGGATTTTACTTTTTTTTTTAAAAAAAATAATGGTGTTATTTTTGATGTAATAATATTTAATCATTTGTTATTTTTGATGTTTCAAATTTTTACCACAAAATATTCTAAAAAATAGTTAAAAAGCCGTTAGCTAAACTCAACCATGGCTGCTTTCAGAAAAGCAAAGCAGTCAAAAAATTATCCCAAATGCACCCTCAAGTTTTCCACTAAGACGGCCACCATCAAATGATTTTAAAATTATGAGTTAGGACATTTTATTATTGTTATTCATACAATAAATGTCCACATAATATAATTCATATATTTCTTCTAATGAATGCAATAAATAAGTTAATAATATTTTTTAAAAAAATTTAGAAAAATTATTTGAACCACTTTATATACATGAAATATATTTTTTGTTATGATAAAAGGAAATAAAAATTGAATGATCACATATGGCCGATCAATTTCAAGTAAAATAAAATTTCTAATAAGCACTAATGTTGGAGCATCATATTTATGTTAAAATTAGCTAATGAGCTTTAGTAGTCCATGCTTTTGGCGTGTTTTTGTCGATCATTAATAATTATAAATACATCCACTCATGCACAATCTTGTATCTAAAATTTTATGATTGGAGATAGACCACCCTAAGATGAGCCTACTCTTTTTTTTATTTTAGAGGTTGTTTGATTGCCTAAAAAGGGAATACAATATAAAAGAAATGCAGTGTATTTGAATTACTTTAGGTTGTTTGGTTGAAAAGTTTTCAAATACAAGAGTTTGTACTTTTTTTTTTGGTAAAATAAATATAATGTAAAGTATTTTACCAAAATTAGACCTATGGTGGAGACAAGGCATTGATAAGGTGATATAGGGCGATAGAATATGGTGATCGCAACAAGATTGACTAGTGTATTTTGAATTCGCCCACATCTGAGTTAATTCCAAATACCAAAATTTATCTAAGTAATTCCAAATATATAAAATTTAAAATCCCTTACATTTATATTACTTTATACTCTATTGTCATCTTTGAACCTTTGCTTCATCAACCTCACAGTAGTAGATGTTGACCTAAATTTCCACCGCCATCTATGGATTTTAAAATTATGAGTTAGAACTTTTTATTATTATTAATTCAAATCTTTCTTCGAGATGCATGCGGTACATAATTTAATCATAATTTTTAAATAATATTTTAAAAATGATTTGAAGCACCTTTGATACATGAAATATTTTGCTTGGTTCTAACAATTTCAAGTTAACATTATAGATTGTTTTGCTTGGTTCTAACCAGCATTAATGTTGGAGAATCATATTTATGTTAAAATTAGTTAATTCTTTTGGTTTGTTTTGTTGATCATTAATAAATTTAAATACTTGCAGTCATGATTGTCATATAAGTTAATCCTTCTATTCAAAATTTTATGATTGGAGTCAAAGCATCCAACTATTAGTCTATATATATAGCGAAATCTGCTCGGTCAGGGACGTGCGAGACGAAGGTAACTCTCGCTTTCCCTTACCCATTTAACAATTTTTGTAATTGCTATTTAAAGACGTTATTAAATCAAACAACAAATTGTTAACATAACATCACATAATAGATGTCAGCGAACCAAGCAAGCAACTTTCTTTTCATTTAGATTTTAGGGTAATTAAGTATGAAGTGGTTGTTAGATGCACATGTATCTTTATATGTGAAAATGATATCAAATGGAGCTTAAATGTGTTAGTTAAATTGTTAAATGATATTTTTGACTTCAAAAATCTTATTTTTACAGCATCCGAAGACTTGTTTGATAGGCTGGTTTTTTTTTTAAATTTTAGTACGTATAATAAATACTCAGTCATGATGTATCATTTTCTACTGTGACTTCTCCAAATCTCAATTTGTACTTCTTTTTTTTCAAATATTTGTATGGTTTTGGAAGCTTCATACATATTATAAATATTTTAATATAAAATATTTATAATTACAAAAAAATATATTTAATCCTATCCTTTATACCCTCCATGATAATACAAGAATCTTCAAAGAATTGTGGCACCTAGTAGTTTTATCTATATTGATTCATATCGTCCGACATTAAAAATATTTTAAACAACTCTTTCTCTAATTAAAATAAATTTATTTTGAATTTAAGCTAATTAAAAGTAAAGAAATTATCAAGTGATTAGGAGTTTGAGAGTAATCTTCCGTCCTAAATTAATGGATGTGATCAATGATTTAATTTATTATTAATTTCTATAACTTTTTTTGAAAATATTTGAAAATAAATCATCGATTGTCACAATAGTTTATTTTTGTATCAGATGGAATTATAGGGAGGGAGATAGCTTTGATTATTGTTCAAAGCTCTAACAAGGCTGTTGCCACTATAAAAAAATAAAAAATTAATTAAATTGACCAATGACCCCATAAATGATAAATCCCTTACCAAAAGTTTTTAACCTTCTTTAAAAGTGTATTTGGATACAAAGCATATTTTATAAAATTATTATTTTACAACTAAAGATGCTTGTGCAGTTTACGATTAGATTAATATTGATAAAAATATAAGATACGAAATTAGGAAAACATAAGGGCAGCTGGGTAGAATATCTTGAACAAATTTAATTATGATGAATTATAAAGCAATTAATTAATTAAAAATACTTTTACTTTAAGATAACTGCAATGCAAAGTTAATCAATAAATTTTGTGAGAATATCTCAAAATAATTTCCATGATATTTAGATCATTTTTACTCGCTATTTATTTAATAATTGCTTTTATATTACTAATTCAATTTATTGTGCCTCAACTGCTAATTACCAGTGTTTAAATACCTAATAAAAATATTAAAATTATAAATTTTATGAGTATTTGTGGTAAAAAATTTATATTTCTATGCCTTCGTCTATGGTGAAAGCAAAAAAAATATAAAATCATATTGTTAGGACACCACGCAGATTTGCAATATTCTTATTAGGGTGATCGGGTATGACATTGAGGAGAGGTGTACTATCTCGAAAGATAGAAGTCACCACCTTACAATGAACCTAATCACCTTAATAAGGACTCCTAAGAATTATGAGTCTTCAGAATATATGAGAGATTCTTCACCAACTTTATATAGAAAAGTAAAGTAGGATTTATTTTAAATCGGGTTCGTTAAGTTCCCTACAAAGACAAGTCTCATAGTTAATTACATCCTAAGGAATGAATTCATTCCTTAGGAATACTCTCGATTAAGGTAAATGATCGTTGTCTCCAAAGATTTCGAAAAAGTAGGACTATCAGTCGATTGGTTTATTTTTAGACAATCAAGTGGGATCGACCAAGAGGAGGGAGTTCTTATCGAAGCCAAAAAAAATAAGTAGGGGATGCTTAAGGTATTAGGAAGCCTAGTAAGCATCCTAAACTACCCTATGGTTGGACTTTACATTTTTGAAATTGAATTAATTTGTTTGAGTTGAATTTTTCATTAGAATGTTAGGGCTTACAATCACATAATACAAGGTTATGGAAATGCCTAAGAGATGAGGATTTATGCTCGTAGCCCGCGAAGGAAAGTAGCAACCTCTGAACCTAAATCTAGGGAGCTTTGACGAGGGCCAAAAGCACGACCTAAATCTAAGGCGAAAATGGGTATTTGGTTTACATCAACAAGAGAGGATAAATCACCCGACTGTTGGACTTACAACCGCCTAGGGATGGCCGCCAACTAACTCCTCATACGATTTTAAATTCATGTAGGAAAATCATATGCTTTATGCAAGATAGCTAGGCTGTTATTTATTTTAGAAAGAGACTAAGTCCTTAAACTCACTCCCTAAGATACTAGATCATGTAAGGCCATGAAAATTGACCTAGATCTAATACAAATCATATTACATTTTATTTTTATTTTTGGACAATCATTTTGACTCAGGCTTATAGGATTCATAGCCTAATACATGAGAAATGAGATTATGGGTCAAAATCAGCGATAATGAGAGGTGTGTTTCCACCATAGCTCTCACAAGTCAAGTCAAGTTCTCTAGGAAAGGAGGAAGCCCTCCAATTAAGAGTGAAATAATATATTTTTATGCATGATGTCAAAAAAGAAATACTCATTCAGCTAAGGGATTGTTAATTCTTTTATCTTGATTTTTAATTTAGGCTTTAAGTGAGATTATGAGTTATTTATTTTTAGTTTTGAATTATTAATTTGGTAGAAGATTTATTTTTTTTCATAAAAGTCTAATCGTCATCCAGGCCATACATCAAGCAAGGAAGAAACTAGAAAAATGATGTCATCTTAATGCATAAACTAAACAAAATATCAAACATTTTTTAAAGCTAATCACAAAAGAATAAAAGGTCATTTGTGGTCGGGCTCCACCGCACAAACCTAAAATAAATTAAAGCTCTACCCTTATATAACCCGGATTACAAATGAATTGATTACAATTAAGCAAGAAATTCATGTTATGAGGGTCTTCATTCTTCTTTCTTCTTCTTTTTCTTCTTCTTTTTTTTCTTTCTTCATTGGTTCCTTCTCTGATGATGATTGGAATGCTCCAAAGGCTTCACATGGTACATAAGATAAGATCTTATGACCAATTCTCATCTAATCCCCATAATAATCATTCTAAAATCCTAATTACAAATTACATGAATGAAAAATAAATCTAACTAACACGAAAAACAAAGATTAGCTAAACAAACCATTATAAATCCAAAGCATGTATTGGACTTAGCACCTCACACATGAGTAAGTTCACTTGGTCTATTGGATTATGTTAAAGGGTAAGCATGCACAAAAAAAGTATTTATATTTTTATTACAACGCCTCTCTTAAGCACAATCTCCAAAAAATAATGATTAGACTAAATCGTCCAACCATTCATTCTCACGCATTCACCCTATCCGTGACTAGAAATAATACATCACAAAATAAAAGTAAACAACAATGAATGCCCTAACCTAAAGCTAGAAGTGGTGACTTAGTCTAATGTGTGTGCTCTAAAAGGTTTTTGTGGTATGCTTAGCTAGGCTTTAAAGTTTAGATTTCTTAAGTAAGAAAATATTCAACTTAGAGGGTGGTTTCATGTAAGTTGTTTAGTTGATTTGGGTTAATTTTATTTGATGATTTTTGTTTAGTTTAAATGAACCTACTTAATTTCTAAAGAGAGGGAAAAGAGAAGAGAACTTCTCTTTCCTCTACCCTAAGTAATTCTAAAGTAGATTCATATTTGATTTTATTTAGTGAACATTTTATTATGTGTTTTAATTTTTGGATTTTCCCTAAACAAACCTATTTTAAAAAAAAACATTTTGAGATTAAAGTGAATTAATATCACACATCACTTCATTTCTTTTCCAACATGTATAACATGCATGTGAATGAATCTAAGCATATACATACAAATGGAAATATTTAGTACACTTTATGATGAATGCTAAGAAATGTTACTTAAGAAAATTTTAAATGCTTTATGATGCATGATTTTCATTAAGAAAAAGAATGGTTTCCTTTTATCCTTTATTCACACATGTGTATGTATGAAAGGCATAAGTGAGTCGAGTCATTGTTATAAAGGGGTATAAGGTACAAGACCTACTTATGGCTACTTAAAGCCTCGAATCCTGGATTCAAACTAATATACCACTTTTCTTAAATACATATGCATGTACAAAGAAATAAATGAAAAAAAAAAAGGATGCAAAGTTTATGTTTATTGAATATTTGGCTTGATTATGCAATTTATGTTTGTAAATGTAAAGATCATTGTTAAGTTATAACATGGAAGAGGATAATAGTAGATTTTGAACAAGTGTTATGTTCTTTTAAAATAATTATACACTTTGCAAATCTTATCCAAATTCATGTTAAGAGGAAAAAAAGGAAGCAAACATAAGACATATCTTTATATTCACATGCAAACTTATAAATAAAGTATAAGTACCTTTCAGTTTTGATATTTGATTTATAAATTTTGAAAATAATTTTGAATTTAATAGTGATAATAGACATATTTTTTACTTTAGCCAAAAAATGCAATTTAACATAAAGAAAATATTTCATTTTAATTTTGATTTTTAAAATAGATGGATGCATGATTTTCATATGACATAACATTTATGCTAGAAAGAAATAAAGTGATGAAAGCAATGTAAATTCAATCACCATAATTAATTCCTAAAGACAATCATATGAAATAAGAAAGTTTAAAGTGAATAAAGTTTGTTTAATGTGATTTTGTTTTGAATTTGCTTTATGTTTGATTTAGAAAATGTGAAAGAATGTTTGCTAATCCTGACCCATTTCTCCCATGTGTGAGTTGATTTAGTTTGTTCTTGGGATTATTAGGTGATTTTTATATTTTACTTAGGTTAAGGTATGAATTAAGTATGTTAATTACCCATTATCTATACCACCTTAGCATACTTAATCAAATAATTATGAGCCAATGAGATGACATAAAATCACACAAGAATTTAAATTGGCAATGCACCTAGGAAAGAAAGGTACCTAATGTAATTTGGCTCATAATTAATGATTAATTATGCTAAGTTTAAATTTACTTTCATAACCTCACACATGTGAGTTGGATTTTGATTTCCTTAATGTACTTAGGTTGAAAACACCTTGCACCAACCAAGATGAATTAGTTAAGTTAAAGGTTTTAGAATTTTATCAAATTAATTAGGTGGGGTGGATAAGTGAATTTGAATTTGGATTAAAGAAGAAAGAAGGGGTTTAAGGAATAGCTTAAGAAATCTATCCCAAAATTATTCCTAAACCTCCTATTCATTTAAACAAATCTTAACTCAATCAAGGAATTAAACCATTGATTACACAATTAAACTTAAACTTAAGAGGTAATTAGAAATTAATCTAATAAATTCCTCTAATTAAAACATCAATAAATCCCAAGAAAATCGGGGATGAAGTCATCCTACTAATCAAGTTTAGAATTAATCGGTGGTAATTAGAGAGTAATTAGCAAAATTAAATTCCCAATAAAACCCAAATCTAGAAAATAACACTATTCAAAATTCATTGAAATTAATTTTATAATATTCTAGATTTAAAAACCTTTCATATGCAATTTATTTCACATTTTTCTAATTTTTCTACACTTAGATATGAATTTTTGAAGTTTCCAAGCTTAATTAAATAATTAATCCCTAATTATATAATTGTCGCCATGTGACCGATGAACTTTCCACATGGCATGACCGATTCACTATTTAAGTTGTCACATCGGTCGCATCGCGGCACTTTCTCCCCATCCGCATGATCAAGGATTGATCAAGCAGTATTAAAGGGTTTAAATGATACATGGATTTAATCAAGGCCCATCCAAAACACATGATGGATGGCCTGCGTGACTCATCCAAGACGCTTTATATGATGGCTTCGCTCATCTATGGCATATGAGATCGAGCTCGGATTGATCCCAAATTCAACCCACACCATCATCAAGCAAGGGATGAACATCCAACTAGTTTTGCATGAAGTAGAAATTCCTTTCACAAAGGACCACACCATCTAAATTTCATTTCATGGCTTACCTCGAGGCTGGCATTTGATTCTCTTGAGAAGCTTTGTCAGTGGAGATGAAGCTTTGTTGAAGTTTTGAGGCCTTGAAATTGGATGGAGGCCAACTTCACCTTCACTTGAGCTCGATCTTGGTCAAGAGTAGTCCTCCCTTGCTTGGAGAACTTGTGTGAAGCTTGGAGTGAGTTTGATTTGATCCTCTAAGGGAGCTTGAAGGAGGAATTAGCTTGGTGTTGAGTATTGAGTGAGATGGATTTCAAGTGGAGCTCCCATGTTTTCAGTCTATAAAAATCGAGAAAATGGAAATTCAATTTCACTCTAGGAAGCTTGGGATCACTTGGCAATGGCTCCTCTGACTTCCCTAAGCTCAATCGAATTAGGGATTCATGAATTCAAATGAGATTAGGGGGAGTATATCTCCCCCTATAGCAATCGGACGGTCAAGCCTTCTCTCATCGTTTTGATTCAATACACCCTATTCAGTGGGTTTATTCGGCTGTTAGAGATGTCCTTGCATTGCCAGCCAAAGGAGTGGGGTAGTGAAGTGTCATGTGCTTGAAATGAGTGGAGGAAGGATTCCCATGTGCTCAATTTCATGCAAGTGGTCATTTTAGCCTTAGGCTAGGTTGGGCTGACCCAAACCCATTGGGTTACACCACACTCTAGTATTCACTTCCCACCGAAGAGGGTGTCAAGTGGTCATGAAGAGGATTTGATCAAATTCTAAGTGAATTTGGCCAAAATTTATCCTTTAACTTAGGGGTAAAATGGTAATTTGGCTTGGATTTCAATTTGAATATGTTTGGTATGATTGAAAAATGGGTTAGGCCAAGTTTTAATGGATTTGGAGTTGTTTGATATGATTTGGCTCATGTTGACCCATTTAGGTCAAAATGGGTCAACTTGGTCAAGTTGACCAATTGGTCAAATTGGGTCAAACTAATGGTTGGGTCAAGTTCATATGACCATTTAAAATATTTTGGTGGCTTTGATTTGATTCAATTTAGTTTATATTTGGTTTTGGTTCAATTGAGTGCATTTAGGTTAAATAGCTCAAGTTGACCAATTTGACCCATTTTACCTATTGGGTCATGGGTCGGTTTATTTTTTTGGTCATATGAAATGGATTGGTATCTTTGTTTCCAATCAATTTGGTTTATGTTTGAGTTTGGCTCAATTTGACCTTTTAGGTCAAGTTCATGGTCAATTGGTTAGTTGGGTCTAGTTAGCCAATTGAGTCTTTGGTCAAATTCAACAAGTGATTTGGAATGAACTTGACCCATTGGTTTCAATCAATTTATCTTTGATCAAGGTCAAGTCAAGTTGGATCAAGTCAACTTGGGTCAAAGTGGCCAATAGCTAGGTTAGGCTCAAATGATAACTTGGACAATATCAAACATTGATCATGAATTGGTCTTGATCAATGGTTTGAATCAATTTGGCCTATGGTGGGTTTTGGCTATGTTGGGTTTCATTTTGGCTAAGTGTTGACTCGGTCAACCCTTAGGTTTGACTTGATTTGACCCAATTTGAGTGATTGATCATCTCATGATGATTGTTGCTCATAATGTGAGGCTTAGTTGGGCTTAGTTCAATCCAATTTGGGTAAGATTAGAATTTGGCTCATAAGGGGTACTTTAAGTCACTTTGGGTCAAATGAGCCTAAGTAGGTCAAATGACTTGGTCAAAGCTTTATTTGGGTTTGATTGAACTCACATATGGACTTATGATTGAAATATAAATCCATTTGCAAGTAGTTTGAAGTCAAATATTTTGATTTATGTGATAATTTCAAGTTCAAAAGGATGAACATGAGTTTGACTTGGGTTTGATTTTTGAATTTAGTTTTGGATTGATGATTTAAGTTTGTATTTATATTTGGATTCATGATTGAAGGGCTGATTGAATCATGAATAAAAATTAACGATTTTGGCATGATTTGATTTTGATTTGGCTAAGTTCAAGAGTTTGACTTGAAAGGCTTAGATTGAATTTTGAGTAGATTTGAGTTTGATTTTGGATTTAGTTTTGGATATTTGATATTTTATTTATTTATTTTGTGAATATAAATGAGAATATAAATAGGTTATGAGAAAATTTCATGAGTTTGAAGTGATTTTAACTTGATTTGAGCTAAGTCCATAAGAGAAAATCAAAGGATTTAAGAAAGATTTTAGAATTTGGATTTGATATTTTAGTTTAGTTTATTGATTTGAATATATATTTCATTTATATATGTGAATATAAATAAGAATATAAATGGGATATGAGATAATCTCATAAATTTGAAGTGATTTAAACTTGATTTAGGCTAAGTCCATAAGAGGAATCAAAGGACTTAGGAAAAATTTGAACTTGGAATTTCAATCAGGATTCAATCATTTGGAACTGATTTGAGTTTGAGAAAATCAATCAAGTTAGAGTTGATTTAAGCTTTGGTGTTGGTTTGATTTGGAGTTTGACTTGAAGGAAGGAAGTGAGAAATGTTTCAAGCTATAGGATAGGCAAATTTTCCTAACATCCCTATTACATGACATATTCTTATAGCTAACTTTTCTATGTCTCTAAGGCTAGGTAAAGTGTCCACCTAATCACTAGATATATCTTAAGACTAAGGATCTCTTAAAGTCTAAGAGAAGTCCTATGTCTAAGATAGAGAGGTTGAGAGCTCATCCTAAAAATGAGGTCAAGAGTATTTTAATGTCATTACAATAAAAAATTTATTTTATTTATTTATTTATTTTAAAGATGATGTTGCATTAGTATGGATATACATTTTATTAAAATTGTTAAAGATGATTATTATATTTTTTATAAAAAATATAGAGTATTAATTTTAAAATTAAGATAAATTAGATAGCAATGAATAGTGTATAAATAATTGCGCTTTCTATTATCATAATTTATCATATATATAAAAAAAAGGCAACTTATAATTAAGAGTAACATTAAAGGGAGCAATTATATAATAACACAATATTGTTATATATTTATATATTAAATATCTATATTTCAATATTAATTAAAATAATACCCAAAAATTTAATTTCATATCAATAATAATATCATCACTTTTTTTTAAATGCATCTTCTCATGAATAGAAATAAAAATAATATATACATACATACATACATAGATATATATATATATATATATATATATATATATATATATATATATATATATATATATATATATATATATATATATATATATATATATATATATATATATCATGCATTTAAATCTTCATATTGAAATTTTAATTTATAATTTAATGAATCATAATTTAATAGCAATTTCAAACACTAACAAATGGTACAAAGATCTTAAATAAAAGTAAAATTGTGGAGGAGATAGATATATAAGATTTTATATTTTTGAGATATTATAAATAAGATTTTTATAAGAAAAATATTTTAAATGTGTAATTAAGAACAATTGTCCCCACAATGGATATACTATGGAAGGCAGCTTGTAACTCTTGTCATGTGTTTGGACGAGATAATTTTTCATTTTGAGGTGGAGAGAGTTTCCCCACGATAGTAGTGATTGTGTTTGTGTTAATCTATATTAAATAGTAATTATTTTGTTATGATTTTTCCCTCTTGAATTTAGTATTTTTAATCTTTGCTTTTTATTTTTTTTATTTTTTTTTTTGTTTTCCCATAGATGTCTTCTTCGACTACAAATCCCCTCATACTGAATGGAGAGATATTGTGCATTGCATGCTTAAGAATATGGACTCACAACGAGGAAGACCAAAAGTGGATTGGGCTATCATTATCGTTTCAAGCATGCGAACAAACACTACAAATTTTTATGCAAACCTTGCGGTAATTACTTTTATAACAAAACTGAGTTGATTGAGCACCAAATGAGTGAGCATTGATATCGCTGCTACAAATTTTTTACATTTTTGAATGGTAAAGAGTTTATTGGTTTTTTTTATTGATTTCTTTCTAGAATGGTATTTATTTATACTTAAGTTATTTTCCCTTTCATCAATCATGAGTGAATTTTACTGTTGAATTTTACTATTGAATTTTACTAGCTCGGAAGATGTGAAAAGACATGGAAATATAACTGCTTAGCCTTAATTTTAAATTTCCCCATTAGTTTGTAAAGCGTGATGTTTTGTACCCTTAGTTTTTTTGTAGTGTAGGATTGGAGAGTAAAGTCGGACAAATTGCTCTGTACATGCCACATGACATGCGAATTCCTCATCGAGTAATAAAAGTTCACTTATATATATATATATAAGAGGTATGTGTGATCATTCCCATCGATTATGGATAATAGTGTCAATTAATGATTTGGATATTCATAACTTGGCTAACTAAGATTATAAATAATCCCCTTCATTAATTCATTTAAAGGGCCTAAATTTGAATCCCTAAAAGTAGCCATGAAACCTTAACAAAATTCCTTCTTTCAAATTACTACTCACAAGATTTTGGTCAGATTCAAAATCATAAAAATGCTATTGATACGATAAGGAACCCTACCTAAGAAAGCACTCACTTGATCCCGAAGAGTTAACTATGCAAGCAGTTAGCATTTTCTCAAAGGAACATGATAGAGTTATGTAGAAAAAGTTTACATACCCATGTTTGTATGCATACGTATATATATATGCATATATATTTTCCCATCTCTCTCTCTCTCTCTCTCTCTCTCTATATATATATATATATATATATATATATATATATATATATACTCGTATAGTAGTTAGTTACAAACAAGCATAATAAGATAATATTAATGTCTAAAATTAGGTTGGTAGCTGAAATCCAATGGTTATCCTTGAGGGATAGTGGTGGTGGCTACTCTTGATGCTAAATTGTGAGCAGTCATAGTGTGCACTGTTATTACTGCTATCACTTACCCTTGAGTTGATGGTCAATGGTCGGAGCGTCAGCTTGTTACGAATTAGAAAAAAACATTGAGGGAGAAGAGTCTAAGTATGTAAGCAAGCTGATCATTGGAATGAATGTGCCAAACTTGAATTTCATTAGATTGAATATGCTCTCGTATGAAGTGGTAGTCAATTTCAATATGTTTAGTACATGCATGAAAAATGGGATTATTAGAAAGTTCCATTGTAAAAGTGTATCACAAAATAAGGGAGTTGGACGGTTAAGAAGTATTTGGAATTCTTGCATCAGCCGTTGGAGCCAGATAATATCACTGGCAGCGGTAGGAAAACACAGTATTTGACTTCGGTGGAAGATCGAGCAACGGTATGTTGCTTCTTAACCTACCATGAAATGAGTGTATCACCAAGGTAGAAGCAATAATCTGTAGTGAAGCGACTAATAGACTCACAAACCAATCAAAGTCGAATAAGTGCGCGTGATAAATCAATGAATTGGAAGAGAAAGAGTGAGGTGTCTTTGAGATAACGTAGCGTTTGGGTAGGTGAAAATGGGTCATAAGTGGTTGATGCATATGTTGAGACAATTGGTCAACAACAAAGGCTATGTTAGGGAGAGTAATGGTGAGATATTGTGAGAAGCTGAGTAAAGTGTGATAAAGAGTTGGGTTATCAAAGGAAAGGGTAGAGATGATTTGGTGTAATGGCTTGGTGCCTAAAGGAGTGGAAATAGGTCAACAATCGATCATTCCAATTTTGTTTAAATTATCAAGAGCATATTTTTCATTCCAACTTTGTTTAGACATATAGCCTTACATTGAAGGATGTGGGGATGGACCCCATACATCAAAATGTATTAAGTCAAACAGTTCATAATTACGATGAAAGGAAGATGTAAAAGGTAAACAAGGACTTTTATTAGCTTTACAAGAACTACAACGAGGAAGAAGTTAGTGGAATGCATAATTGCTTATTTTGATTGGATATTGCTAAAAGTACTTTGCCATTAGGATGTCTAAGCCAAAAATGTCATTTGGTAGCTATGGAGATTGCTACTAAAAAACTTGGTGGGAGATTATTATTCATGTATGGTGTATATTCCTTAGCAGTGGGTATAACCTATTACGACAAGGTCCCTTTAGTATGATTTGATTTGTCTTGAGGTCCTTTATGTGAAAACCATGTGCATCAAAGGAGACAGCACAATTATTGTCATTAGTCAAGTTGGAGATTGAAATAAGATTGTTAGAAAGACTTGGGGTATGAAAAAGTTTTGATAAAAGTAACTTACGAGCTCGTGTTGGGAGTATTCCTTGACCAATATAAGCAATTGGAAGTGAGGTTTCATTATCGACTTGTATTTGCTCTGATTCTTTATATGGTGTTGCTATTTGCAGATGATCAAAATCAATTATAATATAATCGAGATACCAGTTTCCATAATTTGTTGCAGTAGAGGTCAGAAGTGTTGTAGTGTTTGAGAATAATGATGGAGCATTTGATGTGTTTAATAGGTTCTGACAATTAATTGTTGAATGTCCTATTTTCTCACATATCTTACATATAATGGAATTGCTGGTTCATCCTCCCCTATTTAACTGAAGAAAATGTCCACCTCATTTAAGTTGATTTGTAGCATTTTGACCTCTCCAACAACTTGAATTATTTTGACCATTTTGTTTATGTAATGCAATATTGGGGTCAAGTGTGGAGCTTTCCTTGTTGATTTCCTCACTGAATATTAAAGAGTAAAGATCATCAAGGTTAACTGGTTGAAGATAGGTTCTTATGGCTATCTTAAAGGTTTGATATTGAGGAGGTAGACCATTTACTATGCAAACTATTATGTCTTCTATATCGATTGTTGCTTCAAGCGCTTATACTGTCCACAAGCTACTTGATGTGTGTTAGATATTGAAGCATTGTTTGGCCTTTCATGAAAATGCTATGTAACTCATTCTTGAGTTGAATTACACGTGACCTATTTGTTGCTTGTAGTTGTCGCTTGAGAACTGCCCAAATGGCTTGATATGAATCCAAAGATAACACATAAGGAAGAATTGCTAGAGTTAGTGTTGAATAAGTTGCTACAGCCAAATTTTGGTCTATGAAAACCCACATTTTATAAGCTAGATTGGTAATTGATTGCCCATTGGAATCAGGAACTAACTCATTTGGACAAGGAATTGATCCATCAAGGAAGCCTTCAAATCCATTTGCTTAAATAGTTTAAGCAGTTGAGCTATCCACGTGGGGTAATTATCATTTATTAGTTGGATATTGACTATATGATTGAGGCTATAAATCAATAATTTAAGAGAAGAAGGGATCATAGTTCCACCAATATTAAGAGATGCCAAGAAATCTGATAGGGATGAAGATATAGATTGCTCCATTTTATGAAATGTGACTAACTTCTAGCTTCACTTGAACCAAGATTGACATCTTTAAGGGCAAGCAACAAAGTCACTCCCATTTTAGAGCTCTGATACAATGAAGAGCTAATTGTGTGAGCGATTAGCGTTTGCTTAAAGAAACATAATAGAGTTGTTGAGAAAAACCTTACATACCCATGTCTTTATACATGGATCTATATATAGAGAGAGCATAGAATATCTACCCGTACGGTAGTTAGTTAGAGAATCATAATGGAATAATATGAATGGTTCAGATTAGGACTTGTGGTTGAAGTCCAATAGTTGTCCTTGAGGGACAGTGGTAGTGGCTGCTCCTGATGCTGAATTGTGAGCAGAGTCGTAGTATGTGTGCTATTATTGTTATCAGACCATCCCCTCAAACACTAAAGCGAAATAGATTTTAAGGCCTTAAGTGTTTTGTTTGTTGATTTTAGAACAATCAACCAGAATACCATTACAGATAAGATTCTCATTCTCTTCATTTTAGATGGAATAAATTTTAATTTGAGTTCCCTAAAGTATAATATAAGTGATAAAATTTTATGTCTTGTGTTTAAAAGCTTATATCATGACTTATTTGATTATTTTTCATCAATCAAGGCAAATCGTTTTGCTATTATTCCAACAGTCTTACAGATGCAATCATGAGTGATTTGTACGTGATATATGCCATTAAAGTTCAAAATCAACCAACTGATTCATTCATTTTTTTAGTTTAGATATAATAAATGAATTTCACAAGTATTTTAAAGAAAACATAATTTTTGAGACATTAATATGAAATATACAAATATAAAATTGCATACATAATATCATTTTCTTTTTTTTTTACAAAAAACAAAAAGAAAATGGAGGCCTGGACAATAATTTTGAAGATAGCTTAGTAGATGTTTTAGAGAAAAATTTATTATCATAATATTGAATTAAATTTAAATATAATATATGATTTTTTTAGTGAAAAAATTTATGTTAAAAGATTAAAACTGAGATAAAAAAATATCCACTTTGGAATATCGATTAAATCTCTAAATAGCTTTTAAATTAAAGTGTTTATAAATTCTGTTTCTCAAATCTTTTTTAACTTCATTTGTATTCAAATGCACAAAATACATTATGATAGATCATTTGAGTCGTCGATGAAGTGAGTGTCCTTTTTTGTATTAGAGACTTTTCTCTTAAATCTTGTATGAGGATAAGAAAAAAAGCAGAAGAGAGAGAGATCGATCCCCCTCATGCCTCTCTCGCCATCGCCTGGATCTGATCCTCTCCTCGTCATTGTTGCCATCTCACCCACTTCATCTCCATCACATCGTCTCTTCATCATAATTCTCACTCTTGATATCGTTCTAATCTCGTCGGCTTGTCACATTCAGTTTTGTCATTTCTCATTATGATTAATTCTGTTCTTCCATAATGTGGAAATTTCGGTAGCTGGTTTTCTCCTCTTTCCTCTGATGCAATTTATTGCATTTCTTTTCCAATCAGATCTCCAAAAGCAGAAATTTTTTCTTCATTTTTAAATAACAATTTTTTAGAAAATATAATTTATGATAAATGCCGATTAAAATAGTTCCTAATAAGGAGATTCATTTGAGGCCACAAGTGGAATCGATTAGTGATTCCTGTTTTAGAGTTAGATTTAGAAATTCTGTTTTCACTTGTAAATTTTGAATTTTTAACTTCTAAATTTGGGCCGTCCCATATATAAATATAAGAAAGAGAATTGATGTGTCCGAAGGCATTGCAACTCTTTTCTTTTGTTGTTCGCCGCCTCGCAAGAAAAAATGCTATATATGATATATAATATATGACATGGTCCGATCTCCCGGAGGATCTCCTTCGTTGCATCTCATCGCACTTGCCCGTTGTTGACTTCCTCCGCCTCTCCATCGTCTGTTCCTCGTGGAATTTTCGCACTTGCCAGCAATGCCCTCCTTCAAATTGACTGCCTTCCCTCCCCATGACTGCTTCTTCCTAGCGATGGCGGGGAGGTGTCGCTCACCTTCCTCGATCGTACCTTCAAGAAGAGGAATATCATCGCAGCTTATCCTCCCTTGGTAGCCACATCTCCGGCCGTCGCTGCTTCGGCTCTAAGAATGGATGGCTTGTCTCTTTTGACGAAATGGATCTGCAGCATCGCCTCTTCAACCCGGTCATAAAGGCTGAAATATCCATCCTTCTTCACCATAGTTTAGAGCGGAAGTACGTCCTCGACAACTGATGAGTTATATATATATATATATACAAATACGTTTTATACATTTCAAATATTTATAATAAATAAAATTTGATATTCTTATAAATATAATATTCGTGTATTTGATTTTCTTAGATTTGAAATTCAATTATTATGTAAAATATCATTAATGTATATTAAATATATTATCAAACTTCTCAACAGTCAAATAATTTTTTTACATTAAATTTTATCAATGACAAAAAAAGAATCTAATTTGTAAAATCAAACAATGTCATCTTTAATTCTATTCCTTCATTCAAACATAAATATGAAAATGCACATTTTAAATATGAAAAAATAAAATAAAATTTATAAATATCAAAATTTAACTATTAGGTAAGATATCAAATGCAAGAATGGTGTTTATATGTAAATCTTTTTTTTCATCATAACAAATTAAATCATTGGGTTGTTGAATTATTTATTAAATAAAATATGATCTCTTTAGCACAAATGAGGATAGCATTCATGGTATAATTTTTGATAAGATTGTCATCTCCTCCAACGATATATGAAGTGTTTTGTTATATCTGAGATGAATTTTTTTGGCTTTCAAGGCTAAGATCATAATTTGGTTTACGCCCACAAATACCACCTATCAGTTTTCAATTTAATGATATATATTTTCATGATGAAGAACAAAGGTTCTATGCAATCATGTTTTTCGGCAGTGTTATCCTTTGACCTTAATGGACAAAATGTTGAATTAATTTGCCCTGCAAAAATGGACCCAAAAGTCCTTCAACCATTCCGAATTATATTATCTTTTATCAGAACTCTTCTAAAAATTGAGAGGATAGTCAAATTTATTGAGATAGAATCAAAAGAAATGTAAAGGGAAAACAATCAAAATCTCTTTTAAAATTTATGGATATTGTTGCTTCATCTTCTCATTCTTCCACTCAATGGATGCCTATCAAAGACTTAGATTGCCCTTTGTTTGCTACAATGAAACATTTTCATTGCATCATAGTCTGCTGGAATTAATGCATATACTCTTATGATTGGGAGGACATGTCACGAAGATGTTTTCGTGATCTTTGGATATTTTGATCTTCACAAGATGCTTAATATTACCTTTCTAGTTCACATCTATTCAATTTGGTTTACACCATCACTTTCATAAATTGAATATCAATCCTTTTAAAAAAATATGCATACCTTTAAATTATATGTCAATCTTTAATATTTGTCAATCAATTTTTTTAGATAATATGTAGTAGCATTTTCTACTTAATTGTCTATTCTTCTATTTTTTTTCATTATGATTTGATGAAATGATTTTAGTGATGTTAAATTATTGAAAAGGCTTTCTGTGAGATATAACTAGCAAGTAGAATTTTTACATGAAGAATGTTTTGGAGTAGGCAACTTTGCAATAATTATCTCTCAATAAAGAGGTTGCCAATGTTAGTTGTGTGTTTAAGTATGCTGAAAAAAAGCTGAAGTTCATATTAAATGAATGTGTGGAATGGAATGGCTACTACATTAGAGTAGATAGGAAGGAAAAGGTTGGAGAAATTTATTTTCATTGTATTTATTGATGTATTGGTTAGTATATATGAGAAAATATTAATTATGTGTGTGTGTGTGTATTGTCCTAAACCACAGTTTCAAATTGTAATGAAGTGTGTTTTAGCAAAATGCATGTATCTAAATGCAACCTAAAATAAATGTGTACTTATTTTTTATTTACAATTCTTTTGAATCAAATGCATATATTTCTTTTAAGACTATTATATGCATTGAGAAACATTTCAATTTTTGCAAAAATATTTTACTCTTTTATTTATGAATCATCATATTAAAATGAATGATGCTCAACACCTTTCATATTTTGAATCTCAAATAATTATCATATTAGCATATGATATGGCTAATATAAAAAATTTATAAAAAAATAAAATATTTATATTGTAAATAATTATATTCACATGTTGAATGTAGAGTTCACTCTTATGATATTGGTTGAGTTAATGTTGTACACATAAATAAAGATGAAATATATTGCACACTTTTCAATATCTAGTTTGAAAATGTTGTAAGAGGGTGTGCCTTTATAGAACATTCATAAGATGATTCTTATGACAGTGCACTATATAACAAGATATATAAAATAAAAAACTATGAAGCAAGTTATAATATTCAAATCCACCACTTAAATGATTGAAACTACAATAGTTCTACTAATGATAAATTATAAGTATCTATGTACTTAAAGATAATTTGTATACATATTATATTCTAATTGTTAAATTACAATAATTTTAAAATATATTTAATCATTGAGTTATTTTACACATCATAATTGACATATTTTTAAAGGAAATTCTTCTTAAAATAAATGAACAAAAGAATGGATTTCATATATAATAGATGATTATTAAAGATAGGTGTCAAGTTTTGGCATCTCATGTAATGCAATAATATGTATTAGGATGAAAAAATAATGGTGTATTTATAAAAAATTTATGAATAAAGCTTTGTGATAATTGTGATATAGTTGGCTCTATTTAAAATTTAATGATTGAGCACACAATTTTTATGCATTTATATATTTTAACACCTAAAGTTTAATATTTACAAAATAGCACCTTTGTTATGTATAAAATGATGGATTTCACTTAAGAAAATAACAATGGTGTTATTTTTTGATGTAATAATAAAGATTTGATGTTATTATTATAAATATGAAAAGTTTAGATGTTGGATATGTAAATATATAAAAATTATGTGCTATATATATAAATGCCCTAAAGATTTTATATTTACAAAAAAAAATGTTTTTTGAATGTTTATAATAAGAAATTTATTTTAGTTCTATTGTTTGCACCCATCTTGTTAATCTAATAATCTAAGCTGAGTAGTGGTAGTAATCCTATATTGATTAATGTCATCTTAAATTGAAAATGTTTCAAATAGCTCAATATTGAGTCATAATAAATTAATTTTAGATTTTATCTAATTTAAAGTAAATAAATTATAAAGTGATTTACGAGTTTGAGAGTAATCATCACCCCTAAATCAATCGATGATTTTTTTTATTGTTAATTGCTACAACTTTTTTTTTTATAACATTTGAAAATAAACCATTAATTGCCACAATAGTTATTCTTGTATCAAATGGAATTATAGGGAGGGAGTTAGCTTTGGTTATTGTTCCAACTTCTAAAAAAAATCTATATATACCCTATATATCCTCCAAAAAATGTTTTGACCTTCTTTAAAGAGAGTTGATGCCCTATAGGGGGGTATTTGGTCACTCCTCATGGATAGAAAGCATATTTTAGAAATTTACCATTTCATGAATATAAAATATTACAACTGAAGATGTTTGTGGAGTTTACTATTAATATTGATTTCTAATTATTTCTGACCAAATTGTGGAATAGAGCAAATTTTAGCATTTTTGAAAGCCAAAAAAAGGTTAAAAAGAAAACATACTTTACAAAACATTTAAATTTGATAGATTCCAACAATAGGTTGGATATTATATGAAATGAAAATGAATTATGATAAGTTATTTATTTATTATTAATTATTCCAACATTATTATAGCTAATGCATATAAAATATCAATGAACTCAATTAAAATCTCCACAAAACCTCAAATTAGATGTGTATATCAATGCTTATGACAACGTACTTAGACGTGCATATCAATCAACAAACTACAACCCATAGAAGCCAACTTCAAATAGTAAATGACAAATAATAACAAGCATTCATACAGTTATATTAAATGATGATGAATTAGTAACAACGGCTTCATCAACTTCATAGTGATAGGTGTTGACTTAGGGTATATTTGAGACTGTTACTTGACTATTTTGTTTTTAAAAAAAATAGTCAGAAAATAATCACAACTACATTTGATTAATTTTTTTATTTACTTTGCAAAAAGTTCTATGGCAAAAAGCTACTTTTGAGAATAGAACTGTTAGAGTGTGATGGTTATGAGAAAGTTATTATTTGTTTTTTAAAAAAAAAAATTTAATTACACACAACAGCTTTTTAAAAAATCTATTATAAGTGTTAGAAATATTTAAAAAAAAAATTAAACAACATTTTTTTAAAAGCTACAACACTAACAATTCTGATTCTTAGAATCAAATTTTTATTACAAAAATTTCTAAAAAGTTATTAGCTAAACTCAGCTGTGGCTATTTTTAGAAAAATAAAATAATCATAAAATTATCCCAAACTCACTCTTAAGTTTTCAATTAAGACAACCACCATCTATTGATTTTAAAATTATGAGTTAGAACTTTTTATTATTTTTATTCATACAATAATTGTGCATGTAATTTAATTCATATATTTCTTCTAATGCATGCAATAAATAATTTAATAATAAGTTTTTAAAAAATTCAGAAAAATGATTTGAACCACTTTATATACATGAAATATATATTTTAGATCTAATAAAAGCAAATAATTATTGAATGATCAAATATGGTTGATCAATTTCAAGTAAAATATAAATTTTTGATAAGCACTAATGTTGGATATATTTACGTTAAAATTAGTTAATGCGTTTTAGTAGCCCATACTTTTGACATGTATTTGTTGATCATTAATAATTATAAATACATCCACCCATGCACAGTCTTGTAATTTAGGGTTTGTATCCAAAATTTTATGATTTGAGATAGACCTAAGATGAGCCAACTCTTTTTTATTTAGCGGCTCTTCCATTGTCTTCAAAAAAGAATACATTATAAAAAAAATAGTATATTTGGATTACTTTAAATTATTTGATTGAAATTTTATAAATACATGAATTTTTTTTCTTTGATGATAAAATAAATGTAATGTTAAGTATTTTTGAGGTTGTCATGATAGTGGTGGTAAAATAATGGTAAAATATTAATGCATTTCTATAAGTGTTTAGAATTGCTAATCAATAATACATCAAAATTTATCTATCTAAGTAATTTTAAATATATTACATTATTTTAAAATTATATTATGTATCTTGCCAAACACAAAATTTGAAATCCTCAGCATTTATATTACTTTACACTCTAAAATATTTAAAATAAACAACCCTTTAATCAAATTTATTTTGAATGTTTTGCGTAAAACTCTACAATTAAGATTTACTAAAAGAATAATAATCTTTAAATTTCAAATAAATTTTTTTAATAAGAATGATTAATATTGATTAAAATTTTTTAATACTTGGCATTTTTAAATCATTGATATTTTGTTAATTTTTTTATAAAATTGTTAAATTTTATTAAAATTCTAATATATTATTTTACCAAAATTTTAATAAATTTTAATAATAATATTAGGGCTTTCTAAAATACAATGAATTTTTTGAAATCTAATGTCAGGTTAGAATTTTCTATTTTTATTTATAAGTTAAACTTTTTGATTTTACTTGTAAATATTTAAGATTATTATTCTTTTTTAAATAACTTGTAATTTATAAAACCAGCTTTTGAGTTTTTTTTTTTTTTTTGTCCCTATAATTAATTTTCTCCTGCGATTCTAAGGAGAGAACAATGGTTAATTGGTTAGCATAATTTAAAGAAATTTCGGATACCATTACGGCCTGTTTAGTTGCAAGAGGATTTAACTTAAATAGGATTTAATATATCTTATGAATCTGAGTTTATTTAAATTAAATGTTTGAGTATAGTTAAACCATATTAAATTTTAAAAAAATTGTTTGACTATTTATTTTAAGATTTAAATTGTTTAACTCAATTAGAATTTTAAAATTAATTATCGATAATAAAATTAAAATATTTTAATTAGCAAGTTATTAGACTAATTAAGTACAATAGATTATTAAATTTAATAACTTTAATATAACCAAATTTAATCATGAATACTATAAATTAAAATTGTATAGAAAATATTACTCATCTTTAATCATAACCAATGTAGATAATATATAAACTAATTATTAGTTATAAATTTTAAATTAATATAATATAGTTTTTCAAAAAATAATTAAATATAACAATTTTATATAGTTAAATTAAATTATAAATAATATCTTTTTATTTTAATTCATATTTTTAAATAATTTAATCTTAAATATTAAAAGTAATTAATATATATATATATATATATATATATATATATATATATATATATATATATATATATATTTAAATTAATATCAATAAATTTAAAATTACAAAAATTTATAATATCAAATTCAAATGAAAACACCATCCTCCCTCTCATTCCTACCGAAAAATACCGAAATTTGCGTGCCTTTCCGTTGCTTCTACCTAAATTACCAGCTGGGATCACAGACGAGCTCTCTCCCCAACCCCTTCTCGCTCTTCAATCAACCTAGATCCCGTAAATCTGCTTACAGGCCTGATTTACTAAATACCGCAAGGAGAAACTAGATTTAAGATTACATAGGGTTTTATAGTTCATTTTTGATGTTCGGCACGATTTAGGTTAAATCCTACTTAAATCCTCCTCAAATCCTGCTAACAATATCTCCCACCGTCGATGTCGCTCGCGGCTGCCGCCGATAAGTCCTTCTCTTCTCTGTAAGTGGAGGAAACCCTATTATCAGCTTCGAACCTTTGCTTCACCAACCTCGCAGTAATAGATGTTGACCTAAATTTCTACCATCATCTACGAATTTTAAAATTATCAGTTATAACTTTTTATTATTATTTTTATACTATAAATGTGCACCTATGTTAATTCATATCTTTCTTTGAGATGTATGCAGTACATAATTTAATCATAAATTTTAAATAATCTTGTTAAAAATGATTTGAAGCACCTGTTATTCATGAAATATTTTGCTTGGTTCTAATAATTTCAAGTTAACATATAGATTGTTTTGCTTGGTTCTAACAAGCATTAATGTTGGAGCTTCGTATTTATATTAAAATTAGTTAATTCTTTAGGTTTGTTTTGTCGATCATTATTAATTATAAACACTTACAATTATGATTGTCATATAAGTTAATCCTTCAATTCAAAATTTTATGATCGGAGTGAATGCATCCAAATATTAGGCTGAGCTGGCCTACTCTTTTTGATTTAATGGAATTATTATTTTTGAATGTTTACAAAAAACTCTATAATTAAGTTATACTTAAAGAATAGTAATTTTTAAATTTCAAATATTTTTTTAATAAGAATAGAATTACTAAAATTGACTTAATACTAGGGTTTGTTTTCTTAAATGTTTAATACTAATACTAATATGTTGGTTAAATTTTTAATAATATTGTTAAAATTTATAAAATTTTAATATAGTAATTTACCAAAATTTATAATAAACTTTAATAATAATATTAGGACTTTATAGAAATCTGATCTCTGTTAGGAATTTTTGAATGTGGACTTACATATGAATTTAATTATCCATTATGCTATCTTATTTTTTAAGCCTATTAATTTTATGATCAAATAAAGATTAATTAATTTTTAATTTTTGAGACATCTTATTAATTTTGTGAAATTATGTGTGCAGAGGCATTTTTTTTTAATGATAAATAAAATGAAATCTTCAGTATAAATAGGATCATAGTCCCTCATTCTAAAGAAAGAAAGTTCTCATTTTACTCATATCACATCTTGAGTGAAAAGAAGTCTCTCTCTCTCTAAGAACATCCTTTAGAAGTGGAAGGTCAAAATCAGATTAGCTCTTATGGATTAAGCGTTTATTCATCTTTTGATGATTTGACGTGAGATCTGGGAGATAAATTTATTTTATCTTTATATATTTCTAACAAGTGGTATCAGGCGGTTATCGTATTTGAATCGTTGAGAAATAATTTTTCATCTTCATCTTTTGTATTGGTTATTTGAAAATTTTAGATCAAAGTATATGATTCAAATTTTTTGAGCAAATAATTTAGTTATTTGCATGAACTATCGATATCCTTTAGATGATTTTTATATTATTAATTTTGAGTAAATTAATATAGCTAAATTTACTTTATATTTTGATCACAAATTTAATTTTTATGTGATCGATATATTTATTTTTGTTAATGTGATCTTAATAAAAAAAGGTATGAAATGTTTTTCTATCTATCATTTATAATATGAAACGATATTTCAGATATATATATATATATATATATATATATATATATATATATATATATATATATATATATATATATATATATATATATATATATATATAACGTCCAGTTTCATCTGAGGGGTATATATATATATATAAGTTTGTATAAATATTATAGTTATTTCATTCAATTCCCTTTCATCCGATTTTTCATCCGAGGGACATATATATAAATATACATAAGTTAATATTAAATGTTATAATTATTCCATTTAATTCCGTTCATCCGTTCTTTTTCATCCGAGGGGTATATATATAATTATATATATAAGTTAATATAAATGGTATAATTATCCCATTTAATTGTTTTTAATAAGGTCGGAATTGAAACGGAAATATTTGTAATATAATTTAACTGAATATAGCGAAATTATTTGTTTTTCAGTTTATTTATTACATTTATTTGTTTTTAACATTTTATATTATAATTTATATATGAAATTATTTGTTATAATATTATTTATAACGTTTTATATTCATTTCAGATTTTAAATCCATCTTTATTAATCTGAAATATTTTATATTTAATTACTTTGTGTAATTAATTCCAAATAGAATATTTATTAAGTAAATATAACAACTACACTTACTGTTTAATATTTCTAAAGTTTTTTTTATTTCAGAATTTGTTTTAATATTAAACATTTATGTATAAATATTCTGTTTTAAATTTTATGGATAATTATTATTTTGATAATTATTGTTTTGACATTCGATAAACATTTTCTAATTCAGTAATATATAATTCATTAGATTTCTAATGTGAAAAAGAGAATACTTATTTTTTATTAATTATAATATTATGCATTCTTTTCATTTCATCAAATAGACATAGTATCCAACTTAATTAATTGCTTTATTCAAATATGAGTTTGCTAAAATTTGTTTTGTAATATCAAATGAATTCCGATAATATAAATTGGAATATTTGTTGAAATATTACAATTAATATTTATTATTTTAAAATAATTTAAATTAAAATATTATGTCATCAAAGTGACCTCTATTATATCAATTTATTTATTTTTTGAAATATATGAATATTACATATGGATTATATTTAAATCTATTAAAAAATAATTGGTCCAAAGAAAGATTATTTTTTGGGGATTATAACAAATATGTGATAAATTTATATTAATCACGATACAATACGTCGATCCAAAAGATGTACATATCGTAGAATTTATTATCAATATTTGTTATGTAATTTTAAGAGTATCATTTACAAATTATTATTTATGTCCAAAAACTAAAAATAATGTTAGTGTATCTTATATGCCCATTTTATTAAACATTTTATTTCAAACATATATTTTATTTACATTATATATGCATATGAAATGACAATGTTAATTATGAGTATTATTTTATTCTTTTCGCTTAATATTCTTCTATATCGCCAATTTGAATAATTCAAAGCTCAACGACTAACTTTAAGAAATGGAAAGAGCATATCACTATTATTCTGGGTGTATGGATCTTTACGCATCCAACCGAATGTCCTCCGCCTACTAATAAATACTATTGAACAAAGGGCTAACTTTGAAAAGTGGGAGCTTCTAACCATGATTATGATCATGAAGCATTCCATTCCGTAAACCATAAGAGGTGCAATGAAAGAGGAATGCTAGTTTATAAGCAAAAATACAGACCGCTTTGTTTCAAAAGGAAGCGAAAGTACTATTCTTAGTAAACTCATTTCAATGCGATATAAAGGAATGGAAACATAAGAGAGTACATTATGGAGATGTCTAATTTTGTCAGAGAGCACTAAAATTAGATATGCCCATGACATGTGCACTTAGTTTTGATCTCTTCATGCACAATTTTATCATTTTAAGATAAGTTATAATACTCAAAAGGAAAAAATAGACTCTTAATGAGCCTATTGCTCAATGTGCAAGAAGAGAGATTGAACATGAAAAAATAAAAGTGTTCACTTAAATTTTACTTCCTCCGTGGCATTATTACTAAAAGAAAATGACTTATAAAGGCAAAAGCGACGGCATCAATAAAATGGACTTCACAAAGATAGCATAATGTCAGAACTTGTTTCTTTTGCAAGAAGGATGGTCATGTTAAGAAGAATTGTCTCAAGTATGCAAATTGGCTGGTAAAAAAGAGTAAACTTCTCAACTTTATGTTTTGTTAATTTATCCAAGTACCAAATCACACTTGGTGGATGGATACAGAACTACTCATAAGTATGATATTGGAGATGAATAACCGATGTTGAAATATTTATCTGTATGAGAAATGATAATAAAGCTCATGTTGAAGTAATATGCTTATATAGATTATATCTAAAATATGGTTTTATTTTGAATTTATATGAGACTTTTTATGTGCCGTCAACAACAACAACAATAACAACAAGCCTTAATCCCACTAGGTGGGGTCGGCTACATGAATCCTTGATGTGTCCTATTATGTAAAATTCTCATTTAATTCAAGTATACTAAGATCATTTTATACATCTTAACCAAGTCTTTTAGGTCTACCTCTACCTTTCTTAACACAAGGTAAATCTAATGCATCTACTCTCTAATGTCATCTTATAAGAGCATGTGGCCAAACCATCTGACTCTCCCTAATCTTATCTACAGAGCTACTCCAACTTTTTAACATACTCATTTTGCATTCTATCTCTAAGAGTAAAGCCACTCATCCACAGCATCCTCATCTGAACATAACTTAGTCTTATGCTTCTTTATTGGCCAACATTCTCACCATAAGTCATTGCGGTCTTACCACCATCTTATAAAATTTTCCTTAAGTTTAAGTAGAACTTTTCTGCAATAAAGATGTATTCCTCCACTTCAACCATCCAACTTGAATTCTACTAATAACATCTCCATCTATTTCACCATAATTTTGAAAAATAGAGCCTAAATATCTCAATTTAATTCTTTAATGACTTGATCAAAGTCAAAAGACTATCACTAAAACTTCTACAACTAAAATTACACTCCATATATTCAATTTTAGATCTACTTAAACTAAAACCTTTAGACTCTAAAGTTGACCTCCATAATTCAAGTTTTGTTGGACTCGCTCTCAGTCTTATCAACAAGAAGAATGTCATCGAAAAAGCATACACCAAGGTACATCTTCTTGTAAATGCCTCGAAGAACATCCATAACTAAAGTAAAAAAGATAAGGGCTTAATGTTGATCCGATGTAATCAAAATAGGAAAATATTTTGTCAATCCTCCTTGTGTTTGGACACAAGTAGTCTAGTATACATATCCTTAATGACTTGAATATAACCAATATTAACTCATTTATGTTTTAGAACTCCAAAGAACATCTCTTGAGACTTTATCATAAGCTTTCTAAATCAATAAATATCATATGTAGATCCTTCTTACTTTCTCTATGCTTCTCCATCAAACCTCTTAATAAATGTATAATCCATAGACTAGGCATGAAACCAATGACAAGAAACTTCAGATCACATCATAACATATGCTCAATCACTCTCTCCCATAATTTTAATGTATGACACATTAACTTAATTCCTCTATAATTTAATTTCTATTTCTTGTTTAGACAAATGTGGTTGTTTTTTCATTTGGAAATGAAAATTTTAGTCTCTTTCAGTATTCAAATATTATTGGTACTGGTTCTTTGATTAATAATCTATATAAATTAGATATTTCTGCTTCACAAATTAATGAAACCTTGCATGCAAGTAATTTTGGTATAAAGTGAAAATTAATGAATGAGAATTCATATATGTTATGGCACAATGGGACATATTTCTAAACATAGAATTGAAAGACTTGTGTAAGGAATTCTTGATTATCTTGATTTTTCGATGATAAACTCAGATATAATGTATCAAGGGAAACAATATCAAGAAAGTTGGTGCTAATAAGAGTTTAAACATCTTAGAATTAATTCATACGATATTTATGATATTCTCATACTTGGAATGGCCATGATATTACTTTCTTACATATTATTCTTTATGAGTACTTATACTTAATTTATGAAGTCACACTAGACGTATTCAAAATTTTAAGTGAAGTTAAAAAATCAACTTGGAAAGAAAATAAAGTCACAATCGACCATGGTGGTGAATACTATGGCAGATATGATGGATCAGGTGAACAACGTCTAGGCCCTTTTACCAAATATTTAGTAGAATGTGGCATCGTTTCTCAATACACCATGCCAGGGACTCCAAGTCAAAATGGTGTAACTGAAAGATGAAATCAGACCCTTATAGATATGGTTAGAAGTATGATAAACCATTCTTCTTTATCATATTCACTTTGGGGAGAAGCCTTAAAGGCTATAGTTTACATCCTTAATAGAGTTCCAAGCAAAGCAGTAGCTAAAATCTCATATGAATTATGAATTGAGAAGAAGCTTAGTATTAGACATCTTCATGTCTGGGGATGTCCAGCTGAAGCTAGGTGGACTCAGAACTATAAGTTGTTATTTTGTTGGATACTCAGAAAGCTTAGAATTATGAATTGTGTTATTATGTTTTAAATTTTATGACTCTTCAAATAAATCTTTTTTCGAGACGGGCAATGCTAAATTTATTGAAGGAGTTGAATATGATGGGAGTAATAAATTTAAAAAAATTTATATTTGAAAAGCAATTTATTACTCTTCCTATAGTTAAAATAGAAAATGATTAGATAATTTTAACTAATCATATTCAAGTTGTAAATATGGATAATCAAAATATTCTTGAGTTAACTCCCACTCATACTGAGGAATCACAACAACCTCAAATTGAAGTGTCATTAAGAAAATCCACTAGAGAAAGGAGATTAGCAATTTCAGATGATTATATTGTGTATCTCCAAGAACATGAGTTTGACATTAGATTGGAGAGTGATCCAATCTCTTTTAGTCAAGCCAAACAAAGTGTTAACTCTCATAAATGGATATAAGCCATTGAGGATGAGTTGAAATCAATGAAAGACAATGATGTTTGGGATCTTGTCGATTTACCTATATTAGTAAAACTCATTGGTTGTAAATAGATTTTTAAAACCAAACAGGATTCAAAAGGCAATGTTGAAAGATATAAAGCACGTCTAGTCGCTAAAGGTTTCACTCAAAAGGAAGACATTGATTATAAAGAGACTTTCTCTCCAATTTCTTCGAAAGACTCTTCTAGAATCATTATGACACTAGTAGCTCATTATGATTTAGAATTACATCAGATGGATGTAAAGACTGCATTTCTCAATGGTGACATTGAAAAAACTATATATATGGTGCAACCAGAAAATTTTCAATCTTCTGATTCAAAACACCTGGTATATAAATTAAAGAAATCCATCTATAGTTTAAAGCAAGCTTCCCGTCAATGGTACAAGAAATTTGATCAAGTGATTGCTTCTTTTAGTTTTAAAGAAAATATTATTGATCAATGCATCTATCACAAAATAAGTGGGAGTAAATTCATCATAGTATATGTTGATGATATTCTACCGGAAGTAGTGATATAGACCTTTGCATGAAACCAAGAAATTTCTTTCAAATAAATTTGAAATGAAAGATCTTGGAATGCATCTTGGTATACAAATTTATCGAGATCGTTCTCGTGGTATACTTGGTTTATCACAAAAGGTATATATTGATAAAGTGCTTAGTAGATTTATGAAAGATTGTGCACCAAGAGATATATTGAAAGGTGATAAATTTAGTTTGCAATGTCCAAGAAATGAATTTGAGAAAGAGATGAAAAGATCATAGAGTGAGTCTTATGTCCAAGCGATAATATTGCTAAAGGTGATAAATTTAGTTTGCTTCAATGTCCAAGAAATGAATTTGAAAAGAAAGAGATGGAAAAGATCCCTTATGCATCTATAATAGGGAGTCTTATGTATGCTCAAGTTTGTACGCGTCCGGATATTGCGTACATTGTTGGAATGCTTGGCAAATATTTAAGTAACCCAGGAATGGATCATTGAAAAGCAAGAAATGGGTTATGCGGTATTAAGAGAACAAAAGACTTTATGCTCACATATCGAAGATCGATCATTTAGAGATCATGGGTACTTGATTTCTTGCCTCGATAGTAGAAGATCCACTTCAAGTTATATTTTTTTTATTAGGAGCTATATCTTGGAAAAGTGTTAAACAATCACTTATAGCTTCTTCCACTATGGAAGCAATTTATAGCATATTATGAGGCATCAAATCAAGGAATATAGCTACAAAATTTTACCACTAAGCTAAATATTTTTGATGGAATAGAGAGATCATTAAAAAATAAATTGTGATAATAGAGTCGATGAGTTGTATTCAAAGAACAACAGAAGTTCATCAAAATCAAATTATATTGACATAAAGTTTTTTTTTGTAAAAGAAAGAGTTCAGAGTTCTCAAGTATCAATTGAACATATTAGTACAAATTTTATGATTCTATATCCACTTACAAAAGGTTTACCACCTAAAATATTTCATGAGCTTATGGCTCGTATGGGAGCGGTTTACTTTGATGATATGCTAGCATAGTGAGAGTTTGCTTATGATGTTCAATGATTGTAAATATATTTTTCTGATCAGATAATGTATTATTATCTTATAGTTGAAAACTTTGAAATAAAGTTATGTAGTTTCAATCATTTAGCATAAATAAATAAACTATATGTATAACTCTTTTGAGTTATAATATAGACCGCTTGAAATAGACATGATATATGATCACATTACATAAAAATTTTCATGCTACACATCCATACTTGATCATGTCATTAATCATATTGATTTAGTGATCATCATGAGTCTTATTATAAAAAATTATAATAAAGATCACTTTGATTCTATGTCAATATTATTAATGGATCTGATTATCTAAAGATATTCCTCTTTGAAGATAGCAAATATTGAGCTCTTAAAGTATTTAATAATGTAATTGTCAAGCAATATATATGGCCCAAGTGAGAGATTGTTGGAATTTTGAATGTGCTCATATATGAATTTAATTATACATTATGCGCTTATTTTTTTAAGCCTATTAATTTTGTGATCAAATAAAGATTAATTAATTTTAGTTTTTAAGATATCTTATTAATTTGTATGGAAATTATCAGAGACTGACATTTTTTTTTATTTTAATGAACAAATAAAACGAAATGCGACTCAAGATAAAATAGGTATTCACATAAAAGGTGAAGTTCTCACTTTACATATCATCTTGAGTGAAAAGAGTCTCTCTCTCTCTCTCTCTCTCTCTCAAGAACACCCTTAGAAGTGAAAAATCCTATTACTGATGGATTATTACGATTACATCTTCTTGATGATTTGACATGAGATTTGGGCTAGATAAATTTATTTTTATCTTTATATGTTTCCAACAATCTTAGGGTAGAATTTGCTATTTTTATTAATAAGTTAAACTTTTATTTTACTTGTACAATATTGAAATTATTTTTTTATATAAAAATATTATTGTTTTATACAAACCGGCTTTTTAGATTTTAGAATTAATTGGTCCGTTGCGATTCCGGAGATGACAATGATTATCCTAATTTTAAGATAATTATTGATAATAAAATTAAAATATATTAATTTAATAAATTATTGAGCTAATTTAAGACAATAGATTTTTTAATTTTAATAATTTAATATAATCAAATTTTACCATAAATACTCTAAATTATCATTTTAATAATTTAATACAAATTATTTAAATTAATTAAATATTAATTCTATTCATCTCTTCAGGATTAATACTGATTAATATCAACAAATTCTAATTATTTAAATTAATTAATATTAAATTTATTCATCTCTTCAGAATTAATACTAAAATGGATATAAAATTTTTTTTAAGATATTTGAGCAAATTTAATGATAAATTTATTCATATATATTATATAAAAATTTGAACTCAAAAATTATCAAACTAAAATGTCTTGTATAAATCAACAAATTCAAAATAATTAAAGTTTATAAAGTAAAATAAAAAAATAAAATATCGAAATCTGCTCGCCTGTCATTCGCTTCTATGTAAATTTTCGGGATCAGGGACGTGCGCGACGAAAGGTAACTCTGACTTCCCTTACCCCCTTCTCGCGATCTGATTTACTAACATTTACGGCAAAGGGGATGAAAAATGGTTTTAAGATTCTGTAGGATTTGAAGTTGTCATTTTTGCTGTTTGGCAGGATTTAAGTTAAATCCTCCTTAAATCCTGCGACCAACATCGCCAACCGTCGATGTCGCTCGCGCCTGCCGCCGGTAACTCCTTTCTTCTCCCCTCTGTAAGTGTGAGAAACCCTTTTTCAGCTTCAAACCTTTGCTTCAATTCCAACTCGTATCTTCGTCAAAATATCGTGCTAAGCTTGATGTTTCGCTCTCCGTCGCCTTCAATCCATCGGGAAATTTTGATCTTTCTCTAACTGACGCTGATGAGGGTAATGAAGCTCTTTCTTTGTTCTTCCTATAAACCTTAACATGTTCTTTCTCCTTTCTCCTTCTCGATGATTAATGGAAATTCCTTTTGTAATTGGTATTGTTCATTTGAAACAATTTGTTTTTGAAGATTAGATTTTAGTATGAGTTTTTGGCTTTGTGCGGGTCAGATCAAACGAGAAGAAAATTACTCTAATATTTGAAAGTTATTTAAAAGGCAGTGTTATCTAGATAACAACGCTATTTATATAACAGTATTATATATCAGGTATTATTATTATTTTATCGAGAATGATCCAAAGTGATTATTATTTTCAATATTTTTTGTTGTCATTGACTTAAAAAATCAAATAGTTATATCTTGATTTTGACAGATTTGAATGATGTCTTTATGTAATTTTGTAATTGCTATTTAAAGACGTTATTAAATCAAAGAACAAACTGTTAACATAACATCACATAATAGATGTCAGCGACCCAAGCAACTTTCTTTTCATTTAGATAGGGTGATTAAGTGTGAAGTGGTTGTTAGATGCACATGTATCTTTATATGTGAAAATGATATCAGATGGAGCTTAAATGTGTTAGTTAAATTGGTAAATGATATTTTTGACTTCAAAATCTTATTTTTACAACATCGGAAGACTTGTTTGATAAGCTGTTTATTTTATTTTATTTTATTTTATTTTATTTTGTACGTATAATACTCAGCCATGATGTATCATTTTCTACTGTTACTTCTCCAAATCTCTGTTTGCACTTTTTTCAAATATTTGTATGGGTTTGGAAGCTTCATACATGTTTTTGTTTCGTCATCACAAGGCTTGAGTTGTTTCAATAGCCCTTCGGTCTTGCTGGTGTATCTTAGTTAAAGTTTGTGCAAATATTCTTTCAAGCAAAATATATGATCTGAGGTTAAGACATAATTTTAAGGATACCAAATTCAATTGCCTAGGAGTAACTTGGGGTTACTTTATTTTTTTGTTATGTGTTTTTATTTTTGTTTTTTTTGTTTATGTTTTGATTTAAAATAAAATATATTTGGTATTAATAGTTATTTTTAAAATGTGAGGTCCGAAAATTCACATCCGATCTCTTAGTGAAGAGAGTTTGGAATATGGTCTGTCAAATTTTCAGAAGATAGATGAAACAGTAGATAAGACACTATTTAGAGATTTCGTCCTCATTTTGTGAGGACTCTAGATCTAATTTCAAGTTTCTTATAGGCGCAACTACTTATAGTTAATTATCACTCTTAATATTGAGAGAACTTTTGATTAAACCTAATCACTAAGTCACTAAATGCTTAACGTATAGTAGCAAAAAGTGGAGTTTAAAATATATGAAATTCATCATTGTAACTTAAAGCAAATGGTTGGGGAAATGATGATGCGCCCGATCAAGATCCTATAGTTTTGTCGTCTTGTATGTTGTTGTACTTGAGTGAGATATGCCAACCTAATTGAATGATTCTTGTCACATCGTTGGTTGTTTGTAAATGAATCTTGTAAATCAAAGCGGTGTTTGCCTAAGGGGATAAATTTAAATTCATTTTAGCTACCATAAAGAGTTTTTTACTTTATCAAATGCACCTTATATTTGACAATTCAATGGGTAGAGTCATTGGAGAACATAAAAACTATAATTGTGACTGTAATATAATGATGTCATTTGGTGATAAATCAATTAGATGACTTCCATAAACATCAATGTATGTACCATTAAATCACAGCAGGACATAGTCGCTTTTCTTAGCATAAGATTGTTTGAGAGAAACGTAATTATACACTTGAATTATCAATTTATTTCGCTGATAGAATTTTTTTTAAAATTGTCACCCTTACTAATAATTGTCAATGAGCGGTAGAATGTTGCTTTAAGTATTTAGATTATAAATTTTATTTGAATATTTTATAAGATTAGATTTTAGATTTTAAACATGTTTTGATTATAATATCTCATTTGGTTGAAATTTTCATTCAATACAGGCATCATCGGGTATCTAAACTTACTTGATTATTCAATTTATCATTTTAGATATTATCAACTCTATTCATCTAATAACAAAAGATCAGATTTAGATTTATGTTTTTAGCACTTGAATTTGAAATGATTAAATATCAATATCTTAAATATTTTGATAATGATGATTCCTCCGGTTAATATCCTTAATCAACGCAACCATACTTTATCAATTCTACTTGCCTGGTGATAGAGGATCGGGTCATTATCATGTATATATCTATATTAAAAATGATTGTCAATTTGTAAAATGTATACATACTTTTCGAGGAAAGATGGACTTTGAGTTTATTCAATTCTAGTATGTGTAGCATCTTTAAACACTAGATTTAGGCTTTCAGTATTATGTCGGGGCTCATGCGGGCTATTAATATTGCATGCATATTTATTTCTTAAAACATATGTATGTTCTTTGAGGCAATTGATTTGAAGGTCACCTCGCAATATTTATAGTGAAATCATTTCATTGAATGCTTGCATAAGTCTTGAAACAATTGAGTGGGACATGAGCTTATTTTAAATATAGAATTTACTTCTTCAAATACTTGTATAAATCTTATAATCCTTCACACATACTTTGATGTAATATGATTGGATATGAAATCTTTTTCTAATGTGTGAAAGTATTCTGCTTGTCCATTTAGAAGTTTGTATAAATCTTGAGGCATTTGAATGAGCATGAGATCGTTTCAAAGTTTGTGTGATGAAATTATTTTTATTCAAGTGTTTACACAAATTTCAAAGTCATAGATTCAAATGTAATATTATTTGAAAGCATATGCAGGATTTTGACTTATTTGGATACTTGCATAGATCATAAAGCATCACATGTAAGAAATTTATTTCATTTGAACATTTGTATGCATATCAAAGCATTCAGATTGAATAGAAGATGGTTGCTTCATCTCTTAATGGACAATTGAATTGGAAACGATTTCATTTCATGTTCAACTTGGATTTTGTTATCACTTGAAAATTAAACCTTCATAGCTTAGTGTATTTGACTTGAATTACTTAGATTGTCCAACACATGGTAGACAACCCAAGGGGTTGAGAGGTGTTCCAGTGCTCCTTGATGGTATATATGTGTGTGTGAGTAAGAGCTTCCAAGATAGTTGATGCCATGATGGTTAGAGTGGGGAAGGTTTTGCCATACTATAATAGATTCTCCCCAAAGCAATTTGGTGGCCCTTAGCATTAACAAACTCTTCAATGATACCTTGCACACAAGTTGGCCTAGGCAAATTGATCCCCATTCGGCTAGCTTTTGAAAAACCTTCTCAAGGTGGCCACAACTAGCTGCAATGTAGTTGTTGCCCTCTACTTCATTACAACCCAAAATGCAATCAATGCAGTCCTCAATTCCCCTTATGTTCAGTCAAGGATTAGTTGGGATTGCATTATTTAGCAACCTCCACCAAAAAAATTGCTCTCTTTGATGCAATTTCAGCTTTCTTACCCAAGCTGTGCTGTCTTCGCCACCTAAAAATTGCATGTTGTAGGCAATGAAAGTCATGGTTTTACCAAGGTTGTTATAGGTGAGTGTAGTTTGATCCTCCCTATCTATAGCAGCTCTCTTTAGATGCAGAATTTTGTGTTGTAGGTCCCAACCAAACCCTCCAGCCAGCTTGTTTTCATCTCAGCTTCCATTTGGTTGTCAAAAATCAGCCACCTTGGTGTTGTCAATTCCCCTCTGTTCAATCAATGATTAGTTGGGATTGCATTATTTAGCAACCTCCACAAAAAAAAATTACTCTCTATGATGTAGTTTCAGCTTTCTTACCCAAGTTGTGCTGTCTTCGCCACCTAAAAATTGCATGCTGCAGGCAATGGAAGTCACGGTTTTGCCAAGGCTGTTGTAGGTTAGTGTAGGCTAATCCTACCTATCTATCGTAGCTCTCTTTAGATGCAGAATTTTGTGTTGCAGGTCCTCTAATGTAGTTGTTGTCCTCTACTTCATTACAACCCAAAATGCAATCAATGGAGTCCTCAATTCCCCTTATGTTCAACCAATGATTAGTTGGGATTGCATTATTTAGCAACCTCCACCAAAAATATTGCTATTTATGATGCAATTTCAGCTTTCTTACCCAAGTTGTGCTGTCTTTGCCACCTAAAAATTGCATGTTGTAGGCAATGGAAGTCATAGTTTTGCCAAGGCTGTTGTAGGTGAGTGTAGGCTGATCCTCCCTATCTATAGCAACTCTCTTTAGGTGCAGAATTTGTGTTATAGGTCCCAACCAAACCTTTTTGCCAGCTTGCTTGCATCCCAGCTTTCATTTGGTTGCAAAAAATCAGTCACCCTGGTGTTGTCAATTCTCCTTCTGTTCAGCCAATGATTAGTTGGGATTGCATTATTTAGCAACCTCCACCAAAAAAATTGCTCTCTATGATATAGTTTCAGCTTTCTTACCCAAGCTATGCTGTCTTCGCCACCAAAAAATTGCATGTTGTAGGCAATGGAAGTCACGGTTTTGCCAAGGCTGCTGTAGGTTAGTGTAGGCTGATCCTCCCTATCTATAGTAGCTCTCTTTAGGTGCAAAATTTTGTGTTGCAGGTCCCAGCCAAACCCTTCGGCCAGCTTGCTTGCATCCCAGCTTCCATTTTGTCATAGAAAATCAGCCACCCTGGTGTTTTCAAGTGCTTGGATATTTATGAAAGTAGACCATCTATTGAATGCTTCCTTTCCAATCCAAGCATGACAAGAGTGTTGACCCAAAGCCCATTATCAATCTTCCATCTAAGGATCATTTTCAGGTTGGCTAACCCACTTTGGATAACTTCCCAAGTACTGGAATCTCCTCTGTTTCTACTGTTCTCCCAAAATCGAGCCTCATATTTTTCATGTATGCATTTGCTAAATAGTGTTTCTTTATTGTAGAGAACTTGTCATGCAATTCTGGCCTTGAGTGCACCTCTCCACTTGGTGGACATGTGGAACTCGAGCCCTCCTCCTTTGTTGGGTTGACAAATTTTCTCCCAGCTCACATAGTGCAACCCTTTGGCATTGGGCCCCTTATCCTAAATAAAGCTTATAGCTAACCTCTCCAAGTCATGGGTGATAGCTTTAGGCAAGGTGGTGTGGGTGATCAGATAAATAGGCATGGCTAGAAAATAAGACCTTATCAAAGTTGTCCGACCGGTCAAGGAGAGATGATGATTTCCCCAAGCTCTTATCTTGGCATTGGCTTTTTGTAAGATGCTACTATAATTAGCTTTGATTGTCTTTCTCATAGCAAGACGGATCCCCAAGTTATCAAACTCCTCAACCCTCTTGAATTTAATAGTTCTGGCAATCCTGTTATGTCTCCATTGGAGTGTTTTTCTACTGAACATAATAGATGATTTGTTCTTGTTTACTCTTTGCCCAGTCCATGCACAATAATTATCAATGATCTGTTTGAAAACTTTGGCAACCCTCATATTGACTTCTGCAAATAAGAGAATATCATCAGCATAAAGGTGGTTAATTTTTGCACCTCCATTAGTAATAAGAACTCTCATGTGGTTGCATCTTTGGTGGATGGTAGTGGAGAGGAGCTCAGAGCAAAGGATGAAGAGATAGGGTGATAGGGGGACACCCTTACCTAAATCCACACTTAGCTTCAATCCACTTAGTTTTTTGCCCATTGATGAGGATAGAAAAGAAGGGACCCTTGATACAGCCTTGAACCCATTGGATGAAGGTGTGTGAGAATTGAAAAGCCTGCATGACCATTTCCATGGTGTTCCAATTCATTCTATCATAAGTCTGATCCATGTTAACCTTCAAGGCCATGAAACCACTAGTAGAGGTAGAGTTCTTGAACTTGTTGATGGTTTGTTGAGCAATTAGACAGTGATCTGATATGTTTCTAGTGGGAACAAAAGCCCTTTGCTCTTGGGAGATGAGGGATGGAAGGATGCCCTTCACTCTATTCACAATAATTTTGGCCACCACCTTGTAGATTATTTGGCAAAGGTTGCTAGGTCTGAACTTGGCATGCTCCACTTTAGGGAGAAGCACCACCGAGATCCTTTCCCAGTTGGCCATCATTTGCCCAGTGCTAAAGAACTCAAAGATATCTTCATACATATCACCCTTGATTATCTTCCAAAAGCTCTTCAGAAAAGAAGCAGTGATGTTATCTAGTCCAAGGGTCCGATTTGGACTCATGGATTTGATGGCATCCCAGATGTCTTCTTCAGTGACTTGTCTTATAAGCATATTAGTCATGTCCTGGTTGATATTGGGTAAGTCCTTAAGGGAGGGGAGATTCTCCAAGGATATAGGGATGTCCTGCCACTTGGCTTCAAAATAGTTGATGAAGGAATTCTCAATTCCTTTAGATTTTCAAAAATTTTGTCCCATTCACTTGTATAGAGTGGATCCTGTTAGTTTTCCTCCTTGCTGAAGCAACTGTGTGGAAAAACTTTGTGTTAGCATCCCCCTCCTCAAGCCATCTGACTTTAGCTCTTTGTTTCCGCCAACAATTGATCCTACCAAGTGTGTTTGTAAGATTTTGGACAGCAGCCCTCATTCTATGCTCTTGCTCTAGGTTGAGCTCAAGAGGTGTGCTTTCAGCTTATTGTAGCTCATGAATTTCAGCCTCAAGGTTGGTCTTCTTTTCACCAAGCTCCTTTATTTTGTTCTTGCTCCAAAAGTGCAGTGCCTTCAAAGTTCTGTCACATTTCCTTTGGAGAATTTTAGCCTTAGACCCCAGTCAGCTTTCCTCCAATTTTCTCAAACAATCTTCCGAGTGTTGGGATATGTGAGCCAAACATTCTCAAATTTCTTCCCTCTGAAATTTTGTGTATGTTCTTCATTTTTAAGTTTAAGCATAATGGGCAATGGTCAGAGGCCACCTTTAAGAGATGATGAAAGACATTGGGGATAGCTTCAAGGTCCTTTGATTTTGCCAAGATTTTGTCATGCCTAATCCAGATTCTATTGGCTCCACTCTTGTTGTTACACCATGTGAATTTGGGACCAATATGACCAAGGTCATGGATGTCCAAAGTTCTCATGGTCTCCTCAAAGTCTTTCACCCCCTGTGAATAAATGAATCTCTTACCTCTCTTTTTGTCCTGAGGGGAGAGGATGCAATTGAAGTCTCCTCCAATAATGGAAGGTTGTGAGTCAATGAGATGGTTCTCCAAGAGCTGCCAAAGATTTCTTCTAATGAGGTAATCTTTATTGGCATAGATGGTTGCAATATTCCAAACTTGTTCATTCATGAGATGGGCTTGTCCAATGATACATTGAGGAGTCATTTCAACAAGATTAAAATTCAGGATTTCCTTTCTACAAAGGAGTAAGATTCCTCCAGATTTTCCTTGAGCAGATTGATGGATGAAATCTCAAGAGTGGCCGGCCAACTTGTCAACCTCCCCTTGAGTGATGTTTTCCACCATGGTTTATAACAATCCCACAAAAAGGGCATTGTTCTCAGCCATAATGTGCTTTAGGTAGTGTCCAGTGGCTGTTTTCCGGACCACCCCTACAATTCCAAAAAATGATGCTAGACATGGGCATCAGAAGGGGAAGCCTCCCCACTGTTTTCTGTTTCATAGGTGGTCTTCTTCCTCTTCTTTGCGTGTGTTTCAATGGGCCTTAGGCTCTTGAGCTCCTTATCAAAGTGTGCCTTGGATACTCTTGGCTTGCCACTCCTGTTAATGCTGGGTGGTTGGTTTCTGTGTGCAGTGCTGCTGACAGCAACAAAAACTTATAAAGTTGTTGTGGCCGATACCCCAAAGTCCTTGGGATCTCCAACTTCCTCAATCTGCTGCAAGGAGTTGGATTTTTGTTTGGAGCTCTCCATTCAGCTTTCTGCAACTGTAGGCTTGATCCTTGCAGCATTAGTTGCAAAAAATTCTGCATCTGTTGAAGTTTTCAGCTTGCTGTTCCCACTCTCCTGTTCCTTGCTGCTAGCACTGGGTTACCTCCTTTTGAGTGTTGGTTTGTTCTTCTTCTTGGTCGTTAGGATCCATGAGCCATATGCTCCTCCTCATGTCTTGGGAGCTCAATTTCTACTGCAATTTGTTTGCCTTTGTTACTATTTTTAACCATTTCAGCTGCATTTTGAACATTCAGATTCTGTCCTAGGTTACTGTCATCACAATTTTTTTGTGTTCATATAATGTGTGGAGAGTTTCTCTATTAAAGAGTATATGATTGATTGACTAATTCTTTGTAAAAAAATATTAAATAGTATAGATTTTATTAAGATCTTTCCCCTACGATTTTTTTTTCATGGAGAAATGTCTTGTTCTTTTACTATTGGAAATTCTCTTAAAAAAAATATCTTATGTATTATTTGTATAAGAGATTTTGGCACTATAAAGTGGAAGACACTAAGAATTGCATTACCTAGCACAAGAATAATGATTATAAAATTTTATGTAAAAACTGAGAAAATTATTTAATGTATGATTTAATAAATTTTAAGATTTTACTAAATAAATAATTAATTTTGAATCATGAATTTTGTAAAATAATGAGATATAATAAATATTACATTTTTATTTGAATTTATATTGGTGCATTATTTCTATATCTTATTTATCTTTAATTATTAACCAAGATTATCTTAGTTTGACCATTGAAATATGATGCTTATACATAACTTGTTATAATATAAGATACTTCTTTTTATATACTAGTAGGTATATAAAGACGATAAGGATCTTATATCATGGCAATCTATGTACAAACATTATATTTTATGTCTCTTGGCATCTTTATATGATTCTTGGTCAATAAGTAAAGGCACGTAAGTTATAGGAATGATAGATCAATGTGAAGTCAAATAAAAATATGATATTTGATAAATCTCATCATTTTATAAAATTTATGGTTTAAAATTAGTTATTTTCTTAATAAATCTTAAAATTTATATAATTTATTAAATTTTATTTGTATAAAATAATTTACGCAATTTTTGCATAAATCTTATAACTATTATTGCTTTGTTTGGTAGTATAATGATAATGCAATTCTTTTCATCTTTCGCTTTATAATATTAAGATCTTTTATACAAGTAATACATAAGATATATATTTTTTTTTAATAAGTAGATTTCCAGTAGTAGAAGAATATATTTCTTTGAGAAAAAAAAATCATAGAGGGATCTTAACAAAAGCAATATTATTTAATATTTTTTTCAGAGACTCAGTCAGTTAGTCTCCTGCACTTTAGTGGAGAATCTCTCAACATCTTGTATAAACATAATAAAAATTTGTGATGTACGAACATATGTCAAAATATGATTGGAGTTTTAACCTCTTTTAACATTGGAACATTTATATACTTATTACACAATTCTTATGTATTTATATATCTAACATTTAAAATTTATTGCCAACTTATGTAACACTTTTCTATTTATAAACATGCATTACACTTTTAAGTAGATGATAGTGATATTTTAGATGTGATATTAGATGTATGTAAATATTACACTTTAGGTGTTCAATATATAAATATATAAGAAGTGTGTGTTATGTATATAAAGTTTAGGTGGTTTAAGTTCACTTGAAAATTCAATGGATTATAGACCTCATTATTTTTATTTTTTATACAAAAGATCGGATCTACAGGCTAAATTTACTTTTATTATTTACAAGTTTAACAATAGGGAGAGTTTTCATTTTTAATATAAATTTTATTTGTGAAAAGCCTTGAAGGACGTATGTATGTAAAAATTTTAAAAATAATTTTTCTAAGTTTTAATTAAGAAATCATAAATAACACTTATGATTTTACTATGTATGTTATTGTAGATATGGTGCATACTCTTGCTAGCACATAAAAAATGAGAAAGATTTTATATCATGTCAAGTTTCGTACAAGCATTATGTTCTAAGTCTCTTTGTATCTCCACATAATTAAGTGTGAAGTGGTTGTTATATGCATGTATCGTTATATGTGAAAAAGATCTTAGATGGAGCTTAAATGTGTTAGTTAAATTGATAAATTATGTTTTTGACTTCAAAATTCTTGTTTTTATAACATTTGAAGACTTATTTAATAGGCTGTTATTTGTTAAATTTTTGTATGTATAATACTCAGTCATGATCTGCCATTTTCTACCATGATTTTTTCAAATCTTTATTTGTACCTTTTATTTTCAAATATTTGTATGGTTTTAGATGCTTCATGCATGTTTCTCTTTTGTCATCATAATTTGAGTTGTTTCAATATATTTGATCTTGTTGATATGAAATAGTTAAAATTTGTGCAAATATTCAAACAAAACATATGGTTTGAAGTTAAATATAAATATGGTAATAGTTTTTTTTTTTAATTTGGGCTCTGAGAATTCACATCTGACCTCTTGGTGAAGAGAGTTTAGATTTCTATCAAAGTTTTATATTGATGAAATAGTAGATAAGACACAATTTAGAGATTTTATTCTCATTTTAGGACTTTAGATCTAATTCTCTTTTTTATAGGCATGACTTATATAATTACTCCTCAATATCGAGAATTCCATTTAATTGCTATTAAAGTTTAGATATAAGAGGGAGTTTAAAATATAGGAAATTCATTATTTTAACTTAAAGCGGATGGTGGGAATGATGCGACTCGATCAAGATTTTATGATTGTTGTCTTGTCAACCCTACTTAGTTGAGGATTAATTTATTCAAGACCGAAATATCTTGATTTAATTCATTTCCAAATGAGACCTTGATACAGATATTTGTCTAAGTAGATAAATTTAAGTACATCTTAGTGACATAGAGTTTGTTACTTTATTAAGCTTTTATATTTCATAACTTAAGTGATGAGTTATTGGAATATACAAACTATAATTGTAAGTAATATCATTATAGATGAAACCATTTAAAGGACTGTTAATATCATAAGTTTCTGTAAACAAAGAAAGGACAGGGTCATTTTTATTGATAAGATTGTTTAAAAAACATATACACACTTAATTTGTATCAATTCTTTTATGAGCTAATTTTCTTTATCCTCAATAAATGATTTGATGAGTGGATAAATGTTGTTTTAAATGTTTAGATTATAATTTCATTTGAGTATTTAATAAGTCTTTGTAGCTTTGTGACAATTTGATTTTAGATTTTAATTATACTTTGATGGTATCTCCTCAAGTTAATTTTTTTATTCAACACAATCATTATCACAAAGATTCAAACTTATTTGATTATTTAATTTATTATTTTAGATTCATTTCTATTAATCTATTAACAAATGATCATATCTAGATTTATATTCTTAGAACTTGAATTTGAGATTACGAAACATTAGTATTTAAATATTTTAATGATGATTTATTTATTCTTTCATATCCTCAATCAACGCAAATATCATGTATGATCTTATTAATTTTGCTTGTTTGGTAGTGAGGATCGAAGTCATAATTAAAACTTATAATCATTTTTTCAAACTTGATAGATATTAGAGTTCATATAAGCATTTGACTTATAACTTATCTTGTCATCTCTTGTATTTATAAAGAGAGGATCGAATTTATAAGTGAGAATTACTATTTCACCATATAAAGCTGTCCATTTAAAGGTGCACATATATTAGTTTTAAGAATTAAGTTTAGATATATATATATATATATATATATATATATATATATATATATATTCAAAAGGATTATCAATTTTGTAAAATATTTACACACTTTTTGAGCGAAGATGAACTTTGAGTTTTTCAATAGCCTACATAGCATTCTTAGACGTAGATTTAAGCTTTCATTGTTGGGGCCCAAACAGTTATTAAGATTGCATGCATATTATTATTTATTCATTTCTTAAAATATTTGCTTTTGAGGTAATTAATTTGAAGGTCACCTAAACATATGTAGTGAAATTATTTCATTAAATGTTTGTAAGTCTTGAAACAATGGAGTGAGACACAGCTTATTTTAAATATAGAATTTGTTTCTTCAAATACTGAATAAATCTTAGTCTTTCACACATACTTTGATGTAATAAGATTGATATAAAATATTCTTTCATGTGTGAAAGTACTATGTTCATTTATTTAGAAGTTTGTATATAAGTTTTGAGGCATTTGAGTGAGTATTTTTCAAAGTTTGTAATAAAATTATTTTATTTAAATGTTTGCACAAATTTCAAAGTCATAGATTCAAATGTAATATTGTCTGAAGGCATATGAAGGATTTTGACTTCTTTGGATACTTGCATAGATCCTAAAACATCATATGCAAGAAATTTATTTCATTTGAACATTCATATACATACAAAAACACTTGGATTGAATAGATGATGGTTGTTTCATCTCTTAGTGGACAATTGAGTTGGAAATGATTTCATTTCAAGTTCGACTTGGATTTTATTATCACTTGAAAATTAAACCTTCATAGCTTAGTGTATTTGACTTGAATTATTTAGATTGTCCAATATGTGAGATAATACAATCTAAGTATTCATCATAGGATTATGATCATGCTCATTGATAAGTAGTTAAGTCTATTGCAAATCTTCTATCAATCTCATTGCATTTGCTTTTCTAGTAATTGAACTTAAAAGATGCAATAGAATCTTTCATGCACTTGTTGATGAGATGTTTGCTTTATCATTAGATTCATTCAGGCCTCTTTTCAATTTATTTGGTGTAATTCCTAACACTAAGTGTTTGTCTTTAAATCTGATGGATTCAGGCTCAGTTTGGTTATCACTTTTGTTTTCAAGTTAGGCTTTGTGCAAATCCATTATAAGTTAAAAGAGTTTTCCATTTATTTTATTTCAAAACCTGCACAAGTCTAGAGTTTATGAGATATCAGAATCTGCATCTAAATATCACGGATGAGCTTTCTACCATATTTATAAAGAAGACATATCGATGTTTGCAATACCTTGGCTTAAAGTTTTTAAAATCTACCACTTTTATAAGAAGTGATACATGGGCCTTCAAGTGTGCATATAGTTTCAATTTAGATTTAATTTCAGGCTTTAATTTCATTTTATTTTAGCTTATTTTAACTCTTATGTTAGTATAAAATTTGACAATGCCGACGTAATCACTGCATAGGAGCTTACATCGAGAGTGCTGGGCCAACCTACTATGCCAAGGAAGATATTTTTATGAGTGGTATAAATATCACAGTCGAATGATACATTAATCTAAAGTCAAATAAAAATATGATATTTGTTATGATATAAGATTCTTTTTTTATGACAAGTTGCGTACAAGTATCATGTTTCAAATCTCTTGTTATCTTTATATGCTCATTGGTAAATAATTAAAGATGCGCAATATATAAAAATGATACATTAATCTAAAGTCAAATAAAAATATGATATTTGTTAAATCTCATCATTTTATAAAGTTTATGATTCAAAATTAGTTTTTTTTGGTAAATCGTAAAATTTATAAATTTATTAAATTCTATTTACATAAATCTTATAACCATTATTTTTTGTGCTTGGTAGCGTAATGATAATGCCATCTTGTTTCATTTTTTTGTTTTATAATGATAAGATCTTTTATGCAAGCAATGCATAAAAGTTTTTTTTCCTCTGAGCGGTTAGTAATAGAAGATGTTTCTCCGGGAAAAAAAATTGAGGGAGAGATCTTAACAAAATCCGTATTATTTAATTTGTTAAAGAAAACTCTGTTGATCAATCTCCTGCGCTTTAGTGGAGAAACTCTCAACATCTTATTTAAACAAAAATCTTGATGTACGTACGAATGCCAAAATATGATTGGAGCTTTGACCTCTTTTAACATTGGAACATTTACATATTCTTATGTATTTATATATCCAACACCTAAAATTTATTGTCAACTTATTTAACAACTTTTTATACCTGCAAACATGCTTTTCACTTTTTAAAACTAAATGATAGTTGTATTTTTTATATGATATTAAAAATTTAGATGTAATATATGTAAATATTAAACTTTAGGTATTAGATATATGAATATATAAGAATTGTGTGTTATGTATATGAAGTTTAGGTGGTTTGAGTTCACTTGAAAATTCAATTGATTATATACTTTATTGTTTTTTTTATACAAAAAATTGGATCTATAGGCTAAATTTATTATTATTCTTTACAAGTTTAATGATAGTGAGAGCTTTCATTTTTCAGATATTTTGTTTTAGTGAATGTCCTTGAAGGACGTATGTAAAATAATAAATAAATAAAATTTTCTAAGCTTTAATGAAGAAATCATAAATAACATATATGAGTTTAAGCAGACATGGTGCGTACTCTTATTGGTACATAAAAATGAGTTGGATCTTATATCGTGACAAGTTGCATCCAAGCATTATGTTTTAAGTTTCTTGGCATATCTACATAATTAACTGTGGAGTGGTTGTTTGATGTGCATGTATTGTTATGTGTGAAAAGATCTCAAATGGAGATTAAATGTGTTAGTAAATTAATAAATGATGTTTTTGACTTCAAAACTCTTATTTTTACAGCATTGGAAGACTTGTTTAATAGGCTGATTTTTTGTTAAATTTTTGTATGTAGTAATACTCAACCATGATGTACCATTTTCTACTATCGACTTTGCCAAACCTTTGTTTGTACTTTTTCTTTTTCAAATATTTGTATGATTTTAGATGTTTCATACATGTTTCTCTTTTGTCATCACAAGGCTTGAGTTATTTCAATAGCCATTTGATCTGGTGATGATATTTCTTAATTAAAGTTTGTGCAAATATTCTTTCAATCAAAATATATGGTTTGAGGTTAAGGCATAATTCTAAGGATATCAAATTCAAATATTTAGCGGCCGTTTGGATCACATTTATTTTTTGTTTTTTATTTTATGTTTTTATTTTATTTTATTTATGTTTTATTTTGAAGTAAAATATGTTTGGGGTACTTGTTTTTAAAAACACTTAAAACACTAAAAATAATTTTGAGTATTTTTAAAATAATATTATTTATTTTTTAAAAATAAAAAATAAAAATATTTTGAAAAATTATACTAAACAAACATGTTTTTAAAAACAACATAAAAATAAAAAATAAAGAACACAATAAAATTGATCTCAAACAACCCTTTAGTTTTTTCTTCTTTTGATCATTATAATAAAGAATGCTTAAATCCATCATTTTGATCACGTGATGATGAGTCATATTACCGCCACCACTAACCTTATTCTAGCTACAAATGTTCATTAGCATTCCATGTGCATCTTTAATCACCAATCATTTGTCATTTATTATTGCCAAGAGCTATGGACTTGGTTTGCATTTAGTTTTGTTTTCTCATTTGTATCTTAATTTCTATAACCTCATTGATGGAAATCTACCTTGTTTCATCAATAGATGCCCATAGTATTGCACCTCTGTTGCCTCCAATTGAGCGTCGCATTGAAATTGTCATCAATAATGACATCATTCGACAACTTGGTTTATCCCCTATTTTTGCAATAAATGGAGGTACAACTTTCATTAACAAGCCCATTTTGGCAAATAATATAGGTTCCTATTCTTATTTATTTATTTATTTTTTTCAAATAAACATTATAAATTTCTCTGCTTGCATGTAGATAGATTGGCAGCTAATCCAACATTGTTGTTGAAGAAGACAGTTGGTTTCACCATCAATTATGAAAGGGAAGACCCATATGACCTTCGTGAACTATCAGAATTTCCTGATATTAGGCTTTGGTTTGTGAGGCTTGATGCTTTGTATCCTTGGTTTCCTATAGTATTGGACTGGAGAGCAGGGGAGCTTGCTAGGTATGCGGCAATGTTGGTTCCTCATCAGGTAGTAAAAGCATATAGAATGAAGCATGAGTTACTTTTTTTTCCTCTTAATTTAGATTGCTTTGATTTGATTGCAACTTTGAAGGTTTCTAAATCCTAATCAAATTTACAATAAGATCATTGCCATTAAAGATCAAGCAATATTTTTGGATTGGTGATTTTACATCATCTTACACAAGCCTTGGTATGAGAGAGAGAGAGAGAGAGAGAAGAGATGGTAGAGTTTGACACACTAACTTATTTTTTAGTATTATTTTCTTAGAAGTACAAGCTGAGTTTCTATCGCATAAGTTAACCTGAATTTGAACTCACTAAAAGTAATACTCCCAAAATTAAATGATTTAATGCTCTGAAATTTGTATTTTTTATTTATTTGCAACTTTCTTTCCTTGCTTGGTTGCTAGTTTTCTTATAATCGGAGAAATTTATGGCAGATGAGCATGACAAAAGGTGTTGTGTTTAACCCAGAAGCCGGAGCTATTTGTGATGAACAAAGTCTTTATCGTGCATTCCTGGTTGAAGCAGCAAAACATCCCAAAACCTGAGCTGAAGACAAGCGACATGGCCAGAATGCTTGAATTTGGTATAGGGGAGGAGTTGTTTAACTTGATTGAAAAACATCCAGTGAACCTGTCATAGTTCCTAAGCAAATACGCAATGGCATCTATTTGGAAATTAGTGTTTTTTATTTGCTTGTATGTATTAAAATAGGAGAGATTACTATGTGTAGAGTTTAGATGCCTGTGATGTACACAATAATTTCTCTTAAAAATGGAGTTTAGTTGATTCAGAGTGGAAGCAAAATGTAAATTGTTGATAAAATTGTAGTCGGTGTAAGAATGTGAAAGTATAGAAGAAAAAAAGAAATTTGTATCAACAATAGCAGAGTAGCTTAGGAAAGAAGAAGATAATTTATTGAGCTGATGTAAGAATGATAAATGCTATTTTGCACTTGTAATTTTGAAAAGAAAGTAGTGAATCGAATGTATTTCAATTGTTTCTTTTGGAATTTAGAAAATTTAAGTAGTCAAAATTTTGAAACTAATAATCATGCTATATAGTTTCAAAATAAGGCAACAAAGTTATATGTGCTTAAAAGTAATTAGTTATATGAAATTAATTAACAAAAAAATAGAGTGTAAATCTTAATACATTTTTATAATTCAAATACAATTACATAAATTCATAATCATTCAAAACTTCTTATATGTTCATATGCATCTATCATCATCAAAGTAAAATTACATATCCTCCATTCAAACATAATAAAATAGCTATAAAGAGTTCCTTCTTCACTCTATTATTAACAAGTATTCATATATGATAATATCTCAAACACTAATATCTTCATTTATCTTCCACATTAAACTCATTGTTGTGCTAATATAATAATATTACTATTATAAATATGAATTAAATTTAATTAATAAAAAAAACCCTTAAATGTAGCTAATTAATATATACAATAATAATAAGAGAGATAATATATCTATGAAATAAAGAAGATAAATAGACAACAAAATACCTATTATCTTTGAAGAACAAAGTGAAAGCTAACCAATTTGAGAAATATCAGTGTGGAAAAGACAATTTATGTGCCAACTTCTAATAGTTTCTTTTTTATTTGTTATTATTGCTTAGAATCTTATATGGATTTGTTCAATAAGCTCATGCGATATGATGAACATGATGATAAGTTAAAAAATTTAATAACATTTATATACATAGCATATAATTCTTATTTATTTATGTATCTGACATCTAATTTTTTATATTTATTTAAATAATTCTCAAATCTTTAATGATACATCTAAAAATAGTATCAACATTAGTTTTTGAAAGTGAAATGCACTTTCACATGTTTATGAAAAATGTTATATTTATAAATATCAAATTTTAGATAAATGCATAAGAATTATATGCTGTGTAAATCTCCTAAAATTTATATATGCATGCATAATTTTTTGAGGAAGAATTTCATCCCCTTTGAAGAAACCTCGACTCTTATCAAAAGAAAATAATTACTTCAATTATTTTACAACTTATTCTGCAATAAATTGACTCTTTTTTTTGTCATGATATATTTATCGATGTTCCTACGCAAAGGTGCATTTTAATCATCTAATATATTTTTAAAATATACATAATAGATTTTTATCTATAAATTTACCTCTATAATACATGAAATAAATGCATTACTATGCAATTTTTAACATTAATTATTTTGAAAAAAAATGAAATACGACTTAAATCAAATGATAATTAGAATATTATATTATATATGATTTGATTAGTCTAATTAAGATTTAAATACACTAAATAATTATAGTATAATATAATAGTTAATATTAATTTTGGACGTTAAAATAAATACATAACTTTTACGTAAAAATCTAAACTTTAACTATTATGCTTAATGTATTACATATATAATTATTATTAAAATCTTATTTAGCCTAACTGATTTTAATAGTAAAATAAGTAGTCAAATAAGTACTCAAATTATAGCTAAATTTAATTTTTATTTATCAAATAATTTTTAAATTTTAGTAATTTGTACAGGACTGATAGTTAAGAGTTTATATTATTAATCAAGAGTTCATGAATTTAAAACTAACATATATATTATGTATGTTAATTTATAAAAAAAATTTAAAAAATAAAAATAAAAATTTACAGCTTTATTATTTATTAAATTCAAATTTATAGAATTTATTAAATCTTATTTTAATTAAATCCTACTCGAAGCCAAACAGTCCCAATCTTCCACTAAAGAAGGAGAGTGTACCGATGATAGCAGGCGTGACGACGTGTTGTCCTACGCTCGCCTCATCGACTTTCCGCCGCTCATTTCAAATCTTCAGTTCTCCAACCGTCCTCCTCTTTGGTTTTACTCTCCGCGGCCATCTAGGGTTTTTCACCAACACCGGAACTCCGTGCCCCGCCGTCTGATCACTCGAGTGGCCGAGTCCATCACCGATGGCTTCTGGGAAGAACCCGACGATGGATTCAGAAGCGAAGGAGATGAATCCGAGGATGAGGAGATTGGGAAGGAACAAACGGCAACGTCGTACAGTGGTGATAGTAATGCCAGCCGCTCCAAATGCGACTACAAGCAGCTCGTTGAAGGTCCCTTTCTTCATAATTTGTGGAGTCTTTTGTCTTCATTGATGTACGAATCGCAAAGAATGGAACTTTCATCTGTGTTTGGATTGAAACGTATAAGTTTTCACTTGGCATTTAATGAGACCATTATGGCTTCGTAAATTTTCCCCGCTCAAGGATAAAACACGGGTCTTAAAATGTTGTTCTTCATACTCGTTCCAATTTGGAACCAATAGAAGTTCTATGTTTGCCACATTAATGAGTTATATTTGTAACTCTATGTATAGGTGTTATACTGTTAGTACCAGATTTGAGAGATTCCTGAGATGGCTATAGGTTGCTGAATAGTATTTCCAGATATAAATATTTGAGTATGATATTATATTATTTACACAAGTAATTTTATATGTTCTCTCACATTACCAAGAGTTCTAAGTCTGCCTTTTTGGGGAATTAACAATTTACTAGTTTCTTTTTTCTCTCCTAATTTATTGATGTACTTAGGTTATTCAAATACTTAGAACACTACAAAACCAGAGGTTGAACATGTATCTGTAGTTTTAGGAATATGTTTATAAATTTATAAAGTTTAAACCTACATTGAAAATTGGCTGTTTATTGTGCTCTTGCTTCTTGCATGTTCTATCTGGTAAATTGTTTTTTTTTTTTTTTTCCGTTCTTGTTCTTAGAGGTGGAACAGCTGCTAGAAAGGGATATCTTGCAGCAGAATGAAGTCCCTGATATTAGCAAAATCTCTGTTTATTTCAAGTTAGAAACTATGTATTAATTTCATTATGATGTTTTACTCTATGATTTTAGAAAATTTTTAGAAATTTACTATACAAAGAAAATTTAACCTTTAGATGTATATTATTATAATTAAAAAAGTAGCTAAAAAAACGAGAATTTTCTATTTTCGTTTTATTGAAATTTATGATTTCAATCGTAGTAGTTTTGCTGCGTTGTATTCAAAACTGAAATTTGAAGCATTTTATAAGTATTTTGCGGCTATCAATCATCTGGTGTCAAATTAAGCGAACTTTATATCGTTGGAATCATAATGAAATTTCTACAAACTTTTCATGTTGGTTGAAATTCGATTATATCGATCGGGATTCTCTTGTTACAAATATTTTTTTTAATATTTTTTTGTATTAATAATAGCACAATTATTCTAATTTTTTTTATATTAACTATTAATAAAATTATCTTAGCTTTCTTTCTTCACTGTAAATGATAATTATAGCATGATTAGTTAAAAAAAATATTTTAATCTCTTTAAGGATGATGTTATAATAACATAAATAATTAATCTTTAAGGATTAATAAGATAAAATATGTATAAAAGATCATTGAAGTAAGAGAGGTTAAAACATTTTTATTTCTGTTTATAGATATATATATATATATATATATATATATATATATATATATATATATATATATATATATATATATATATATATATATATATATATATATATATATATATATATATATATATAATAGGATGAGAATGTTATGAGATGATGTATAAAATTTCTCAGTGCAAGCATCAGTTTGCCAGATTTTCGTTCAAAAAAATTATTGTGTGTCGGTATGTCATAAATTTCAATCAGCATGAAAGTTGTAGAAAAGTTATGATTCCAGCGATATCAGTTAAACCGATTAATCCTGAATTGTCTGGCCAATCGACATTTCAAATTTAAATCGCTTTTTTTCGCATTTCAAAACTTGCGTGTCAAACAATCATAAATTTCGGCAAATAAAAGTTGTAGAAAATTTAGTTATCGATCAAGATTTCGGCAATATGACTCAGATATATTAAAATAAAGCTACTAATTTTTAAAAAAAATAAAAAAAAAATATCGTCAATGAACGAGCGATTAGTTGGCTGGATCATTGCGTGTTCGTTAAACAGACGAGGCTATTGTTAAATTTTTTTTCGTAAATTGTTAATTAAGATTAGTATTAAGCCTAATTTAAAAATTTTACCTTTTAACATACTGAATTGATGGCTTAATATTTTGAATGAAAAATGACAGCATAACAGTAATATTTTTTAAAGATAAGCTTAGCTAAAAAAAATTAAAAAATCTATTTGGAGTTGTTCCTTACCATAATAACCTTTAATTCTTCCTGACTTCTTAAATTTCTTACGTACAGAAGAAGTGGAGCCTATTTCATTCTCTAGGATTGTCACTTCAAATTCCTTTAATGAATGAACTGCTTGAACGTGGTTGGGATATTGATTCTATTGATAAGGTGTGTTATTTATTCTTTAGATAATCCTCATACTGCAATTAAAAATGTTTATATCTAGAAACAATGAAGCTTACATAGTTTTGGTTGTACAGGATGGTTACACTGCTCTTCACAAGGCAGTGATAGGAAAAAAAAAGCTGTTATCAGCCATCTTTTGAGGAAAGGTGCAAATCCTTTTATTAGGGATCGGGTGAATTAAAATCTTAATTTTGAAAGATTCTTGATAAACTCAATTTTTTAAACATTATAATAATCTGCATCTTGGCTCTTTAACTATTTCCATTCTTTCGTTAGGGCGGTGCCACTGCTTTGCATTATGCAGTTCAATCTGGTGCTATGCAAACTGTGAAGTTGTTGATTAAGTATAAAGTAGATGTCAATGCTGCTGATAATGTGGGTTTCCTAATATTTAATAACTTTCTATTTATGTTGGAATTCGATCCTTGTTAAAATATAATCATATGCAATTAAGGATTACAGGATGGTTGGACACCGTTGCATATTTCTATGCAGAGTAGATCCAAGGATATTGCAAAAGTATTGTTAGTTAATGGTGCTGATAAGACAAGAAGAAATAAGGTATTCTCTAGAAATTTACATTTTATCTAAGAAACTTATGTTATTTGTTAATTGATGAAAACTGGCAAATTTTGATTTTAGAAGTAAAGGTATCACATGACTAGTTTGATCATGTTTACTCAAACTATTTGTGTTGATTTCAGTTTTCTATTACATCTTAGTATGCTATATTTGCTTATTAAATTGTTTTTCCCATGATATTGCTTCAAATCTTATTTTGATTACCTTCTTTAGCTCTATTTGGTTGCTTTACTAGCTCATGAAACTTGTATTGCTGACAAATTTGTTTTGTTACAAATTTATACACTTTTTAAATTCTTCATTTTTTTTCTATTTTCTATCAAAGAGAATGGTTATTCAAATAACTGGAGCTGGCACATACTTGGTGAACTGATCAGGTCAACATACATCGTCCTCTAATGTTTCTTTGCCTATGACAGTTTAAGATTTGCAGAATACAAAGATATGGATCAGTAGTTGATGTGTTGTAAATTCATGCAAAATGAGTGCAATATTATGTCAAATTAAGAGATGCATATCTGATCAATAAATAATTAAGAAAATGTTGGAAGGATATGCATGCAAAAAAAAAAAATGATATGTTGCATATTGCAGGGGATTTCCTGCTAAAGAATTGGATGTTGTTTCAGTACATCCTAGGAATGATTTTTTGATATTTTATTATTATATGGAAAAAGCATTTAGCCATTCTTCCGTGTTATTATGGTTGCTAATGTTTGTCCATCCACACATTGCTCACCCATTTTGTGTTCTCAGTTTTGGTAGTACACATAGGGATCAATTTCACATATTGAGTGCCCACTAGTTATGTTTCTCAATGCGGGTGAGAGCCAGAGTGGGTGGAGCAATGCCCATTATTTGTTTAGATGCATGATTAAAGTATATTAAACTTTAAAGAAAGGATTATATTTTTCGATCTTCTAATTGTGAGAATTTCAATATTATTAACTTGCCAAACATCATGGTTTGAGTGCTAGTCATTATTGTTGGATCTTGTTCTATAGTGTGGTTGCTCATGCAATGTTATCGTGGATATTATGATGAACACCACATTTTGTTATTATATTAGGATTGTAACAAGCTCTTCTTAGGTGCATGTTCATATGCTTTATTATTTGTTGTCTAGGAATAGGAATAAAGAAATTTATTGGTTTTAGGAATATGTTGGTAGGACAAATATCATAGTTTTAGTATAATATATATATATATATATATCCTTATTTGAGTAGTCACATTTTTCTATGCAAGGCATACATCTCTGGGCATTTAAATAAACTTCTAAAGGTTGAACTAATTATATGGATCAAATATCTCTCAAATGATGCAAATTTATAGTCAAAATGATTGCCTCATCATGATGACATCAATAACTCAAAAATCATTAAAATTTGAGTTCATTTGAGGTCTAAATTTGTTGAATTCACCTGAGATAATTGGCTCAAATAAGTTTAATAGATTGAGTAGACCACCTCACTTTCTCTCTTTGTGCATCAAGATTATGTACACTTAGATTGATTGCCGCCAACATCCTATTGGTTGGCTAGGGGATCATCTGATTAGCCCCCTAACATCTTATCTTTGTAAGAATGCATCCTATAGAGTTTGATCATCCCAAAGCTTGCCTATTTGCAGGTAGTTTGTCTGATTATATTTGAATTAAGGGTGTGAATTTGAGTTCATGAGTCAGGTTCAGGTACATCTCAAAAATGACTTGTCACAAATATAGTCAATCTAAGCCCCACCAGTTTATCAAATGATTCAAAAATCTAAAATCTCTCCCTATCAATTAAATACGAATGCAACTTGATGCGATACAAAAATATTTAAGTTATGATGAACAAGTGTCACACTGAAATGATCATGATAAAACTATTTGGACACAGCTCAGAGAAATTAATTAAATTATAATTTCATTTAATTAATGGCTCTATGAACATAGTCAAATTTTTTTAGAATTATTATGATCAATCTTACCTTGGATTTGTTAGAGTGGGCTTTGTTGATCCTATGATGCTAAGTGCTTGAAAATAGTATAGTTTGTTCATTAAACAAAGACTTTACTACCTAGTCGGTTTTATGATGGGATTATTAATTATTTTTTAATAGGGAAGCACATAATTAGTTACATATATTTAATAAAAGCAAGAAATATTATATTATAGTACTAGATAAGGATCATAACATTTTCATCAAATTTATGAATAAATTATAATTCTACTCTTTCAAGGCATTATGGACTCAAAATGTAGATATTTGCAATGCTCTAATTGTCCTGTTAAATCTCCAGTTTATCGCTTGTGTTTTCAAATATCTCATTTAGTCCACCCCTCTCCATTTTAGGGTAGAACTATTCTAATCGTATTTATTTGGTCATTCTAGTATTTTTCAAATTCTTTTGATGCACCAACTATGGGTCATTCATTCCACCTCCTCTCTCTTGGAGTAGGTTTATGCTATAAAATATTTGAGGTGAATTTCTTGAGATTTTTTGAATTGAGGTGCACAAAAAAATGCCTTAAGACTTGAGCCTCATTGGCACAGCAAGGCTTATAGCTTTTATTTGAGTTTCTACCTCAAGGTGTTTGAGATGATGCCTTAAAATTATGTAAAAAAAATATAATATATTATATTATATTGTATTATACTTATATTTAATATATCTAATATAATGCCTCAAAAATTCAAAAGATAATTTGAGTATAATGGATTACTTAGTTGTATTATTAATTTAGTATTTTATTTTAAATAAATTAAATTCTATATTAATTAATATATAGAGTAAGCAGAAAAATGCAATGATCGAAGAAGATTTGAAAGATGCTAATAAGACAAAACTAGTAGATGACATAGTTGTTGCATATGATGAGTCTTCTAAATATGATGAAAGCGAGCATGAGGTCGATATAGTGTATTTAAATTTTAAGTGAACGCTTATATTGAATCTCATATCATACTTTTATTTTATAATTTATATTAACATTTAAGATTGAATTCTATGATTTATATCTTTATGATAATAAACTAAATAAATATGTCAATGATTTGTCATATTTATGAATTATTTTTAACTTATATTATTATTTTTTATTATGAGGCTTACGTCTCAATTCATCTCGAGGATTACACCTCAATTCTTAATTTCATCTTTTCAAATCTTGTAGAGTAGGATTGTCCTACTTGTTTATGATTAATCATTCTGGTTTTTTTTTTTTTTATTCTTGATAAACTACCAACTCGTGGTCATTCCATCTATTCCCTCCATTATGGAGGATTGTCTTGATCAGATGTAGCCACAATTGATTTCAATTGTTTAATCCACCCCTCTTTTGCTAAGAGAATGGTTGTCTTGTCAATTAATTTCAATCCCTCTCTCTCTAAGAGTACCCTATTAATCACCTCCAATTACTTGTCGATTTTGGTCATTCACCCCATTCTTGTAAAAGGATTATTCTGATGGCGACTAGTTGTCCATTGTCTCTAGGCCATCTAGCTCACATCTATGTATTCAAGGGAAGGATTACCTTGATTGCCTTTAATGGCCTTTTAACATTTTGTTAGTCACCCTACTTTCAACAAAGGAATGGTCTCGATCGCTGTCATTTGTCAGTTTTGGGTTGTTTAACTCCTTGATTCTTTTGGTTAAGTAATTGTCCCAACCATTTCTATTGCTCACCAACTTCATGTCGTTTAGCTCTTCTCACCCTCTCTTTCAAATATTTTAGGAGAGACTATCATCTCACCCTATGTCTATTTCTTGCTAACCTCAGGCCATTCAACATTTTTCTTTTAGGTGAAGGCTTGTTTTGACTACCTTCAATTTCCTATTAACCATGAGTTGTTGTACCTCTTGTCTTTGATCGCAATGCCAAAAGATATATTAGATTCATCCCATAATATGGACACATAAGAAGAGCTATTGATCCTAAATAGACCAAGCAAGAGGTGATCAACACTGTCTTTGACAAAAATTGACAAAGGAACCTCATATTTGCCAATTTAGTTTAGATATTAGGGTTGAACATCATACTCCATTCCAATCCTTATTCATTGTTGTTGGATTCTAAAGGGATCATAATTGAGATTATGATGCTCAAGCTTGCAATCTCTAAGGATTACATATGATGAAGATTGTATGGAAGGTAGTTTCACTTGAGATCTACTAGTCAACAGCATTACCTTCGTGATATATATGCATATTGCATTATCAACCTCATTAGTGTCAACTCACAAAAGGAAATAAAGATCATTTTGTTGGAACAGGACTATAACATACTTGTATTAGATGTACAACAACAATAACAAGCTTTTATCCCACTGTATGGGGTCAGCTACATGAATCTTTCTTCTCCATTGTGTTCTATTAAGTATCAAATTCTCATTTAGCAGGACTACAACATAACTATGTTGCTTGTAGTAAAAGAAACAAAAAACATGTAGGTAAATTTATCAATGTGGGCTAGAAATTTTTGTAGATGCTAGTTCAACCTGTTGAAGAAGAAGGGAGAAGTCATTCTCTCTATATTGGTCAAAGGAAGTGACATATAGATATAGAAGTTGATTTAGGAGCAGAACATATAATTCATGTCCAACATACTGTTGCCAAATTTATTGATATATCAAAAGTTGATCATTAAAGTTGGCAAAGTGCAGACAATCAAGGTGTGGTCAAGGTTGTGTACAATTTCATAATGTTGTACTTTGGACTACCTAGAGGCATCTAAAAGGAAGAAAACCCTATCTTTTGAAAAAATAATGGAGCGAGAATTGCACCAGTGGAGTTACAAATAAAATTAACCTAGTCACCTTCTTACCAATTCATTCAAGAAACTGATAAGACAATGCCTTGGCATTTTTGGAAAGCTAAAAAATTGACATTACTATAGAGCCAAGTTAAACCAATTAATTATCCAACTCATGATTTTGGACATTTATAAGAGGCTCTGATATGAGCCCAAATCCGCTAATGGCCAAAGTATCACATTCAACAATAAGAATTTCAAGGATCACAGAACCAATGCAAGAAGGAAGACCAAATGATTCAAAAATCAATATACAGAGGCTACCCATGAGGACTACAGAAAGAAGACTTATGAAAATAAAGTCTTATTACAACAAGATCAAGAAAGAACATTATACATCAAAGCAAGACAACCCGATCAATACACAACAAGAAAATTAAGAAACCGAAGAAATAGGAACAAACAAATAAATGAAAGAATCCTACATCAACACTTAAAACAGAGACGTAAATACTAATTACAGAGTCGCCTTTAAAATAAAATATCGCCAAAGGGCTTAAACTCTCCAATGAGCCGATCAACTACAACAAATAAACAAAGAAGAGTAAAGCAACCAAAGCAAAACCATATCCAGATCCTAAAGTAAATCCCATCACGTAAATAATAACAAAAACAGAAAATAAGAAAAAAGATTAGTAACAAGAAGATAACTCACTTACCTCACCAAAGAAGACCAAGTTTGATAAATGATCAATGTAAAATAATAACTTGAATGAAAGTAGTTGCTTGCATGATAGCTTAGATCCAAGCCTAAAAAGGAAAATAAAGTATAAATAGAGATCAAAAGCCAAACAGAGAAAGAATCAAGATTTTAAGAAAGAAAACTTATCTCTTCGCCTCTTCTTCTTCTTCTTCTTCCGCCATGTTCTTCTTGCCTCACTGAAACTACCGCTTCCACCTGGAGAATAGTTCTCCTCCCATACCACACAACCCTATTTCCTGGAGGCTTGACTGCGAAAAGAAACAAGACAAAGTAAGGTTTAAAGCAAGCTTCCCTCAGAAGCTTAATCCTACGGCCAAGAAGCAGCCGCCTAAGCTAATATCAAAGGCTCAGATCAACTCCCAGGATCAAGCCGCGCAGAAAGCAACAGGTGTAACCCACTAACTCCCTTAGAAATCAAGAACCGCTTGATCAAAGATCAAATCCAAGGGCAGATAAGAAACCAAAGCAATCCGACGGTTCAAGAATCAATTCAAGAGGAACTCAATGGGGATCCAAAGAGGGAAAAGGCGCTAATCTAACTCGTAAGGCATATTCAAATTCTACTACTCCACTCAAATCACCACTGAGTCAACTCACGTAACCTCACTGCCAAGCTCACTGAATTGACATAATGTAACCATTCTCCCCAACCAAACTCAATTCCAGAAATTAGATCGTATCAGGGGGGCTCTCGTTGATTACCACAACCCAAACAATGGCAGAAGGCACAAGACACACATCAAAAATATTAGAAGAATGTGTGACAAGACTAAACAAATCAGAAGAGCAAATGTCCTCAATCTCTATGATATTAAATGAAGTATCAAGATCGCTTTATGAGGATAAACTGGAAAAAAACTCTCAAGAACAAATCCAATCGTGTATGTACATCATCTCATAAATGTTATCCTCCAAAATACAAACACAACAAAATATTGACTATTAAAGTAGATATGCAAGGTTTAATGAAGACAATCTAAAGGTCACTTCAAAAATCAAGATTTCAATATTATAATTTATCGAAGAGTAAGTTCATAATTGCCTCGCTTATATGGATGGAGCATTTGGTAACAATATAGCACTTAAATAATTAGTCATTCATGGACAAAGATTTAAAAAACAAGTTCTTCGAGATTTGGTCCCTCTCTATACGAGAGGAGAGAATTAACTAAATTACAAAGAACAATGTCGTAACTTCTACAACGATTTTGAAGAACAATATCAAATTTCGTCATCCCAATTTTTACAAAGTATTTTGAATCGGCTTAAACATGATATCAAGAGAGAAGTAAGAGGTATTATGCAGCTTTACAACAAGCATTTCAATCACAAACTAATGGAAAATGTTAGTGATGACATTCACATGAAACTACAAGATCGCCTAACCTTCAAAGACTAAACAACCACTCAAAGAACAAAGACATACCGCCTACTCCCACAAACACCAATCAAAGAATAATCAAAATAAACAAACAATTTGAGGCTAACACCTACAATAAAAAGAAGAAAGAAGAAAAGATTTCAATGTATAAAAATATCACAGAGACATGTCAAGCCAAATTATTTCACATGATAAAGAGTATCAACTACAGAAGATACTCAACTAAATACAAACATATAAGAAGATGCATTAGAAAAATTTCACCATTCAATCCAAGAAGAAGATTATATAAAGTATATAATTATCAACCTTCCAAATAGTTATAACCACCCAAATAAATTTTATATTATATCACTATAAATATAGAATCAAGACTACAACCACCTACCTAATAATATTTATCTTTTATATAAACACTACATAGAATATCTTAGAGCATAGCTTTTCCATAGAATAAGTCGTCACAACAAGATTTTCCAAATAGAGATGGACAAACAGAGAAGCATCTTATAATACGCCCACATATGAAGGAGGAATCATGTGATAGATGGGAGAGACCCATATCATGTACAGAAGCTCAAAACAAATATCATTGGAAACAAATGGTCGATAAGTCGTTAAAAGTTTTAGATCACGTAAAAGTACCGCAGGAGATCCACATATTAAAGAAATATCAAGGCAAATGTAAGGATTTCTAGCCACGTAAGCTTCGATATCAAGTAAAGAAATACGTAAAGCATCTCAGATTTTGACCTTGAGGGTCAAGGTGGGAGGGGAGTAATGATATGAGCCTCAAACCGCTAATGGCCAAAGTATCACATTCAACAATAAGAATTTCAAGGATCACGAACCAATGCAAGGGAAGACCAAATGATTCAAAAATCAATATACGAGGCTACCATGAGGACTGAGAAAGAAGACTTATGAAAATAAAGTCTTATTACAACAAGATCAAGAAAGAACATTATACATCAAAGCAGTACAACCCAGGATCAATATACAACAAGAAAATTAAGAAATCGAGAAGAAATAGGAACAACTCAGCTAACAGAAAGAATCCTGCATCAACACCTAAAACAGGAGACAGAAATAGATACTAATTACAGAGCTGCCTTTAAAATAAAATATCATGTAAGGGCTTAAACTCCAACAGAGCCGATCAACTACAAAAAAGGAGTAAAGCAACCAAAGCAAAACCATATCCAGATCCGCCGAAGTAAATCCCATCACGTAAATAACCGCCAAAAGAAATCGATAACAAGAAAACAAAAAGATTAGTAACAAGAAGATAACTCTTGCTCAGACTCAACCCAAAGAAGACTAAGTTGACAATGGATCGAATGTAAAATAACAACTTGTAATGAAAAGTAGTTAGCTTGCATAGATAGCTTAGATCCAAGCCTAAAAAAGGAAAACGAAAAGTATAAATAGAGATCAAAAGCCAAACAGAGAAAGAATAATCAAGATTTTAAGAAAGAAACTTATCTCTTCGCCTCCTTCTTCTTCTTCTTCCCGCTTCATATTCTTCTTGGTTTTCTCACGAAACCACCGTCTTTCATCTGAGAATCCCTAAGTTCTCCTCCGATACCAGCCGCAACCCTATTTCCTCTCGGGAGTGCTTCGACGACTCGATCAGTCGAAAGAAATAAGACAAAGTAAGGTTTAAAGCAAGCTTTCCTCAGAAGCTTAATCCTACCAAGAAGCAAGCTAATAATATCAAAGGCTCGATCAACTCCTGATCAAGTCAGCAGAAAGCAACAGTGTAACCCACTAACTCCCTTAGAAATCAAGAACCGCTTGATCAAAGATCAAATCCAAGGGTAGATAAGAAACTAAAGCAATCCGACGGTTCAAGAATCAATTCCAGAGGAACTCAATCCGAGTGCTAGATCCAACGGCAGAGGGAAAAAGACGCTAATCCAATGATTCAGAAGGCATTCAAAATTCCCACCAGAAGCTACTCCACTCACCGTTCACCACCTGAGTCAACTCACGTAACCTCACTCAAGCTGACCGAATTGACAAGTAACCACCATTCTCCCAACCGCACTTCCAAATTAGATCGTATCAGGCTCCTAAAGATGAAATGCTACCATAGCGAAGCGAAATCCTCCTACATGAGAGACTCATGATTTGGGGATCATGGTCTTCTATGGTTACGCCTTGGGAGTCAGACATGAAAATTTCAAATGAATCATATTTGTTGAAGTTTTAATGGTCCAATTTTTTGATCGAGATTGGTAAAGGTGATGATTCTCATATGACACCATTTAGATCAAAGAGAGTGTTGCCAAGAGTCCTTGGCACAATCACTCATTAATCGACTTCATAAAGGGTGTTCAATACCTTGAAAAGTTAGACCATTTGATTGGAATCATCACTATAGCATGAGAATGATCTTGAATTTTTGAAATAATTTTTGCATAATCTTATATTTGTATCTTAAAATCAAGGTTAAGATAACTTCTATAATTATCATTAAATCTGAATATATCTAATTCATTATTTATTGATAGGATTTTCTTCTTATTCGGAGTTGTTTAGAAGTGGATTAGATCTTAACCTTTTTGTAATTAATTTAAAAGCTTGAAGTCTGCAGTAAACAATAAAAAATTTTCTGTACCAAACATTTTCTTTTACTCTTTTTATTTCGCTGGCATTGTTGTCCAGCTGCTGCTGAAGAAAAAAAAAAAGGAAACAGTAGACCACAGTGCTTCTTTAAACCATTCGGCCCTCAAACAGCGCATTGTTTATGATGTTTAACAAAGAAAATCTTATACTCGAAGTGTGAAAGTAATCTACAGCAACAGAACTCAAGTAAGATAAATGTTCCATGAATCAAAACCTCCTGAGTCCTTGAACTCTAAAATGCTAATTTTGATTCTTTCATATCTTTTGATTGTTTAAATGTTGAGCTCCATTGTACATTTATCATGAATTATTGTAACTTTAGCTGTAAGATATTCAAATTATGGTATATTGATATGGAAATGTTTTATAGAATGGCAAGACACCTCTAGATCTCAGCTTATGCTATGGGAGGGACTTCAAGTCTTACGATCTGGCAAAGCTGCTCAAACTTGTTCCTGCAGACAGAAACCCTTGAAGGAACATCTGAGTACTTACTAATCTCTTCGTTTGTTTATCACCCAGCAAAAATGGCGAGTTTCCTAAAGCTTGTGCGGTGAGGCGCCAAATGAAATTTTGTGCCAATTTTTATTAAGAAGCATAAAAAATGAATTTATTTTATTAAATTTAAATGATAAATTGACACTTAATAGAACGCAATGATGAAGCATGTAATAGGTTAAAGGCTTGTTATTGTTGTTGTAACAGTTCAAACGAGAAAGCTTCATGTTAATTGGATAGGATGTGAATATCAAACTATGTTTCATAAGTTATTTCACTGATTTTTTATATGTATTTTGGGATTTGAAAATGTTAGAACAGTATACTAAAATTGTAAAAATAAGTTTGGATTGTTTGGATGTGAGTAGTCGTGTCACTTTGTTTTTGGGCTTCACATTGTTGGTGGGGCCAATATTGTGTGGTGTTCAATATAATGAATTTTTTATATCATTTTTCACAAATAATTAGTGTAGGGCAGGACTGATGATAATAATTGTTCCTTCATCATATGTTTAAAAAATGCTGTATAATTCTTTTATTTATTTTATAGTTGGAAGATGATATACCTACATACTACATAATTTTTATATATTTACACATTTAATATCTAAAATTAGATATTTGTTTATATAATATTTTCTATATTTAAAAAGATATATTTCACTTTTAAAAATTGAGTGATGATGATATTGAATATTAAAAAAATTTAAGTGTTAAATATATAAATACATAAGAATTGTGTAGTATGCATGTAAATCTCCCTTTATAGGTTGTCTTAAAGAAGAAATGTGCTATAACATAATTAATTATTAATTTTTTTTTGATAGTGAGTTTTAATCCATTTGATGTGAATATCTAAGGTTATCATATATGTTCTACTTCATGAGAGATATACTAAAATGGTATTCTAAAATGGCTCGAACGTGCAAGCATTCTTGCTGAATAATATTCTTATGTGAGGAAGAAGTATACTGCTTATAGGTTCTGCTTTGAGTAGCCAAACACATTGTCATTCGGCTCCATACTATGTGTGGCCAATATTATATTTTTGTAATAAATTATTGTGCACATGATGAATATAATTCATGTGTGTTGATTTTCTTTTTCTTCCTGAATAGAGAAAAGAAATGACACCACAGAGAGTTTAGGAATATTTTATTTAGATGGTCAAATACAACATTAAGGAATACACATATTATCTCGAAAGATAAACATGCTTTCTGTAATGGATTCAATCATTTCAATAACTAAGGCTAATGGGTCTTTCGTAAGTATTTTCCTAACTACATGAAAAGTAAGGTCAATTTTATCTTGGGATCTTGGTTCCCTATAAAGGCAAGCCAGTTAATTATATCTTAGGAAGGGTCTCTTCCCAAGAATATTCTCCATTAAAGAAATAAGTGGTTATTCTAAAGACTACTAAGGTAGCTTTCAAAGGATTGATATTTGGAAATTCAATTGGGAGAGAGGTCCAAATTGGAGAGAGTTATTTTAAGAGTCAAATGGAAAAGAGTAGAAATGTCTATTAATATTGGGATGCCCGTAGACATTTCATCTATCTTATGATTGGGTTTCAAATTTGGGATTTAATTTTAGATTTTAAGTTAGCATTTTCTTAGAAATCTAGGACTTAGATTCTAGAAAGACACTGAAATGCTAGGGTTAAGACTTATTCTAAAAGGATGCTCAACCTAGTCAGTGCTTGACACATGTCGATGCTCGACCTAGTTCTATTCTTTCTTGGGAATCATTGGTCGCTTCTCTTCACTTGAAGGAACTAACCTATCTCGACTCGCTTACAACTCGGAGAAGCGCTAAACACCACCCAACCGCATTTTAAAACCATGAGGCTAAGTCATATGAATGCAAGATGATGGTGTTGCAATTTTAGGAAAGAAATCTATGATCCTAGACTTACTCTAAATCCCTAAGATCATGTAGGGTATGAAGATGCATATAACTAATGCATATTTGTCAAATTTTATAATTTTGACTCAAGGTTCATTTTAGGCCATAGGAATGCAATTTATGCCTAATGCATGTAATTAGAAAAGGATTATGGACCAAATCAGAATAGAAGAAGGTGTACTTCCATCATAGGCTCTTAAAGGTCAAGCCTAAGTAAAGATGAAATTCCTTCACTAATCAAGAGTGAAATAATATGATTATGCATGACATCCATAAGGGTTGCTACATATTTTATCTTATTTTACCTATGTTTTTATATGAAGATTATGAGTTGTATTTATTTTTATGTTTCTTGATTTAGTTGGGTAGAAAATTTAGTTTATCCTGACACGTGCATACATCACAAAGACAAACATACCACGAGAGAAACCTAAGAAAATATGATGTTTCTATTAGCACCCAAAATAAATCAAGCCAAATTAAATTATATAAGAATGCAAAAGGTAATGTTACACCCCTAAGAAAGAAAATGGTCGCCCCTTATACAACTAGAACTACAAGTTTAGATCTATGGGTCTTCTTTCCGTGAAAGTCTCCTTCTTCAGGACATCCATCGGGCACGGGGGACCATCGCACTATCTCTGGTTGGCTCCGCTAATCCTAGACCCCATAGATCCTAACATAATTCTAAGTTCAAATTTACATTTAAAATTTAAAGAAAGCCCTAAGAGAAATGTTAGGAAATACACAGACAGCGCTTTATATTTTTCAAACATATGGGCTTAGCATTAGTTGCTTGTCAAGCCCACCTGTCCTATGGACTATGTTAAGGGATTTTTAGCACCTACAAGCAAACGATAATTTTATGATTTATTTATTACAACGATCCCTTTAACACAGTCCCCTGCAGAAAAATAATGTTAAATCTAGAAAGAACGCCTCTAACAAAATAAACAAACTTAAGTATCAATCTAAAGCAATACACCACACATGTGAAGCACAACATAACATATCACAGAGATTAAAAGAAAATCAGAATCCATCTAATCTAGATCTAGGTCCGTGACCCAAATAATCTAGTGTGTGTATGGGGTTTGTGTGGTAAGTCTTTGCTAGGTCTTTAAGTTTAAGTTTTGAAGTTTGAAATTGAATTAGTTTAATTTTTACCATTGGTTGGTTTCAATTCAAATGATTTAATGATTTAATTTTTTTTTTTTTTTTTGTTCATTTTATTTAGTTAAAGTTGTATAGGTTTTCAAGAATGAAGAATGGAATGATTCCATTTTTGGATGGAGCTCTTTCCATGCAACATCCTAAATCCTAATGAAGTTTCCAAAAGGTTAATTAAAATCCTTAAGTATTTTAATTAATCCTTTTGATTTCAATTATGTTTGAATTTGATTTATGTTATTTCATTTGTTTGAATTAATTTAATTTGTTTGATTTATTTCATTTTAAATTAATTTATATAGATTTCATTTGATTTGGCTCATGTTACTTTAAAGAGTTAAATTTTTGTTTGATTTCATTCAATTTAACTTAAGATATTAAATTATGAATTTAAGTTTTAAGTCCATTAATATGAATTAATGTCTTAGGTTTGTTCATAGATTATTCTTAACCTAAAGTACTTAGGTTAATTACTTGATCTGATTTGATTAATCAAGGTTTTAAGTTCATTATTTAAATTCATTAAGGATGAATGGTTTTGTTAAATTTAACTTGTTGTTTAATTTTGTTTGAATTTCATTAAGTATTATTCTTTTTACAATTTTGATATTTGATTAAATTCTCTGACTTAGAAAGTTTTAATGAATTACCCTAAGTTTTTTTGATTATTTCAAATTGGTTCAATTTATTTGTTGATTTAATGAATTAATGATTATTCTTAATTATTATTTAGTTCATATTGATGTAGAGATTTGGAAATTCAAGAATTCCAAATTTATAGACCAATTGGGTTTGATAATTATGACAAGGGTTTCATGCCAATTTTATATTCCTAAAGTTTTTAATTAGAGATGTAATTAGTGTAATTAAGATTTTAATTATTTCATTAAAACCTAAATATTAATTTATTAAAATTAATTAAGAGATTTTATTTTTACATATTCTACACTGAAATACTTTTCTAATGAGGTTTATTCATAATTTTTGGTTAACTGGTTGATTTATTATGATTTAATTAAGTTCAAGTAATTTAATTGAATTATTTTATTCTTTTAATTATCAAATTAAATTATTAAGTTCATATTAGTTTAAGTTAAATTATCATTGTGATGTTCATTATTTTGATTTAAGATTATTAAATTAAAATTTTATAATTATTTTATTAAAGGGTAATTAATTTATTTAATTTAGGAGTTAACTCACATAAAATTTTAATTTCATTTTTATTTCAAATAATTAAATCCCCAAAAATTTATCTAAGGTATGTTTTAATCTTAATTTCATTTCCCCAAAGTTTCAAATTAATTGGATTATTAATTTAAGAGTAATTAAGATTTAATATTTTTTAAATTAAACCTAAATTAAGGAAATAACCCAATAAAATTTGGGGATATTAATTTCTATGGATTCCTCTCATCAAGACAAATCCATAGAGCTTTTATTTATATTTTTCTGATTTTTCTTTGATTTGTTATGATTTTTTGAAGTTTTTTGAATTTTTTAAATTAATTAAACCGTTAATCAACCATTTTGACGTTTTAACGGGTCCCACGCGATTTAACTTGACCCACCAAAAAAGATCGATGGTCGATGATCTCATTCGGATCAAGAGCGTGTCGGGGTTGATCCCTGGACAATCAAGCGTCCGACGCGATCGTCCAGACGGACGGTCCCTATCATTCCCGATTCCTAAAGGATTTAATCGAATTAGATCCGGACCGTCCGTTTCTTTTTAAAGAAACGGACGGTCAATTCTCAAACCTGGAGCCGTGGACCATCTGTGGTATTTGGTTAATAGCTTTTGATATACTTAACCAATTTGGTTGATTCAAAGTGCTACATGATCTTTGAAAGATCCTCTTTCAATCCTTACGGATCTCACTAGAGAACAAGCTTTGTAAGGAAACGACCAAGGCCGAAAGCTCTTAAGAAAAAGGGGGGATCATTAATGGCACCTTGATTTAGGGGATCTCAAGCGGAATCAATTGAAATAGATTCTTCAAGGGAAAGCACTTCTCCAAAGGAATTGAGAGAATTCCTTGTGGAACCAACCCAAGCTTTGGATCTAAATTTCGGTTTTGATGGTTCCACTGGTTGAGAGCAGTTGGAGGAAAGGGGATGTTTCATTTTGCTTCGATTTTAGTGTGTGGGATGGTGTATGAAAGCTTTTCTTGCCTTGAGAGAGTGTGTATATGTTATTTCTTTCATGGCATGCTCTTTCTTTTTTTAAAAATTTTTTTTCTTTTTTTCTTATCTTCTCTCCATGATTGGCCTTTTTTTATGCTTGATTACCTGCTTTAGTTGAAACCAGCCACCTCTAAAGAGATGGCTTTTTTGTCTTGGGGTAAGTGATGTGGGATGAGGACAAAGGAAATTTTTCCTCTCTTTATCTTTTTTTTTTTAATTTTTTTTGTTATTTTGTTATTTAATTTATTAATTAAAGAGATTAATTAACTTATTAATGGTGTTTAAGATGATTAATCTCTTATGCACATTCATTGGTTAAAATGATTTTGAATTTTCATACTTTTATGTTTTGTTTAACTCAATTAACCCAAATTGGGTTAAGTTGAGTCAAGCTTATTTTCTTATGGATCAAATGACCCATTTGACACCTAATAGGGATTTAGGTTATGCCCTATTATCATTCCCATATGATTTAGTTTGATATTATTTTGATTTTTCTTCAATTTGAGTTCAACATGGCTTATTTAAATTATTTTGTTTTAAGAAATTTAATTTATTTAATCTAAGCCTTAAAGAACTCAAATTTATTTGTTATTATGATTAAAACTATTTATTAATTTTTAGAAATATTTTTTTGGTGATTTTATTTAATCAAATTTTAATAGATTGCTTTTTTGACCAAGTGGGCTCACTTAAATCAATTCTAGGTTAACTATGATTGACTTTTAATCATTTTAGATTATGATTATTGATTATTAAGTTGATTAATTGATTTTGAATTTGAATGCTTGAGTTGATCCTACCTAAGATGAATAGGTTAGATCCAACCCAAGGTGAATCATTTAGGTCACTAGGCATAATATCCTAAGCATGCTAAATTAATCTCATCCAAAAATGAGATCAATAATGTGCAATTGTGTACATATGGCTGACACATTGGCAAACAATTATCTGTTATCTACAATAATATTTTGTCATCCAACTTGTGCACCAAATAACACTGATTAGTAGAAATAAATATTCTTTATTTCTCTCATAAATTTTAAATAATTTTTCCGTCAATATAAATTTTTGAATGTGCTGTTATAATTTATAGTTCATTTCTTATGCAATATAATCCAATTTTGATGCATTCTGTATCACATAATGAAATAGAAATATAAAATAATATATATAATTATGATATTTATTTCATGATAATAAGCTTTATTAACCCATTTGATAAGCTTATTAATGACTTATATTCTTCAACTCTTAGAGACTAGCTGTAATGAAATTTATCCTGAAGTAAATTTTAAAGCTGCTCAAAAGTTCAAGCAAAATTCTTTTTAAAAAATATTCCTGTGAACAAAAAACTTATGTTACTGCATAGATGGTAGAACAGAGGGAAGAAGACTGGATAGTGGAATAGGCTGATCTGTTCTGCTAGCAATTATCTCATATTCTTATCATTATATAAATCAATTTATTACATATTTAATAAATAAAAATATATTTTAAAATACTCAAATATTTTATTTTAAAATAAAATATAAATAAAACAAATAAAGTATAAATATGAAAAGTTTCCAAATAATACTCCCTTAGAATCACCGCCACTGAGTCAAAAATTACATGTACATTCTGAAAATTTAGGCAAAACAAACATCTTAAAGCTTAAAGCTCAAGTTGAAGAATAATTAACAGCAATATAAATAACTAGGCTTACTTTTGAAACATGAGAAGGTCATATACTAAAACCTAATGCAGCTATTAAAGCTCACAAACCTATCTAAGAGAAAACACTATATTTTTTTTTTTTTTTTTTTTTTTTTTTTATTTCACACTTGTGCTGGATCTCATCCCCTGTATAAGCTATGAAAAAGCTCATAATCAACAATAAATGCAAAGAGATTTATAATGAAAATAATAATAATTGAAAGTCTTGGTAGACTTAACTCGCTTTCCAGATGTGATTGGAGTAGCTAAGAAAAGCCCAGTATCATCAAGCCTGTATCCTTTAGATTCAGCTAATAACCTCAACCTGCAGTAAATTTGCTTAAAAACACTTTACAATGTATCCAAATTTGCTTCCCAGAAATATGAAGTTATTATGGAATTTGAAAGTGAAATCAAATTTTATTGTAAATGAGGTTCTGCTGAATAAAATTTAGCCCAAATGGATTGTGCCTATTTAGTTGGATAAAGAGACCAACCATTTTAGATTGGATTTCAATTCCATCAATCAAAGCTATATCAACTAGTTGAACATAGACAAGCCAAGTGAAGAATCGAATTGTCTGAATTTCTGTCAAAACATAAATAGGGGACCAAGTGGAGCGTCCAATTAGGGTAGGTCAAACTCATTTGGCTATGTTGAGTTCAGCGTGAGCTAGCATAATTTGCAAGAACCAAGCCATTTTAAATGGAACCTTGATAAGTCTACATTCAATTGGGTCCAATTGTAAGCTCAATTGGGATACAATGTTCCTCGAATAACCTCCTTAGTTGTCATTCAACTAATGTTGAAAAATGATTGACTTTGTCAAATCATTGGTGAGTTATCCATCACTAAGCTATATTTGGATTCCATTAGGTTGAGGTAGACACTATGAGTGAGCTTGGTAACCCACAGGGTAGGTTAGTAAATGTAATTTTTTCATTGCAGCTTCTTCAAAATATAATCAAAATGTAGTTTGTCAAATGCCACTTGCGGTGTTATTCATACCGCACAAGTTAAAAATTGCTCCAAAAGCAGCCTTAGTTACATGCATCCCAATAATGAGTCTGGACTTATAAGAGCTCAAATGGTGGACTTAATCAATCTATAATTCAATCATGGACTACTCAAAGAAGATTAATCATGGCTTGGTATAAACCAAAGTAGATTTTTCAAATAGTGGACTTAATCAATCTATAATTCAATCATAGATTACTCAAAGAAGATTAATCATGGCTTGGTATAAATCAAAGTAGATTTTATTAAATTGTACCATACAAGGGGCGACTAAGGTGGATAAATGGCCAGTCGAGATCATAGTAATATTTGACAAGCTCAAGCTAAGCCAAGTAGTACCTTGGTCAATGCATAGTTTGCCCAAGTCTTTGAACCTTAGAGGTAACCATGACAAGACTATCTTAGGTCAGTTGGGTCCATCCAACACAGGGTTATCTCACCAAAGACTTGTATAAGTCAACTTGAAAACTAATAAGCCACACATAAATGTCATGTATCTAGCTAGGTTTATGATCTTGGACCCACAAGTGAGGAAGATGCACTCATATTGAATGTAAGCTAAGTATAACTTTTCAAGGTTTGCCTGAACTACTTGGTATAGAACTAGGATCATGGTACTTTATGTAGCTTTTGGGATTATCTAAGGCTTCAAAGAGTCAACTAAAATAAGGTCAGGCTTAACAAGGAAATTACCTAAGGCTACACATAGGTCAATGAATTCAATCTGATAAGCCAAAATCAATATGAGATTGCAGACTACTTTTTTACAACTTTTAAAAGCCCAAGATAAGATGATATATGGTTATGTGCAAACAATCACAACCAACCAAAGAGCAATAATGATAGTTGATTACTAAAGTGGCACCATACCTCCTATTTAGCACATCATTGCCAGTCCATGCTATTAGTCCAAAAGCATATATGCTCCTTGGATATACCTGCCAATTGTCACTTCACACTATTAAAGTTCAAATTGCAAATAGGTTCCATTAAAAAACAAAAGCCAACAATAGATAAGAATATCATGTTATTGCAGAAAGATCATCCATAGATATATAATTTTTTGCCTTTTTAAGTTTTTGACTCTCTCAGAGTTCATTTGTCTCTCTTAAAGTTCAATGATTCACAACTCAAACAAGCAACTTAAAATTTTTTTGAATAATATATGCACAAATGGAACCAAATTAAGTGTTCACAAAATAAGATAGAACCAGATGCTTTTTCTTTAATCTCTAAATTTGGAAGTTACCAATCAACAGGTTTTCATACGAAGGCTCAATCCAATCAAGTACGTAGCATCTGCCATTTTCGTCATATCCCTCGTTCTTTTGAGACAAGAATCCAGTTGTAATTCCATCCAACTCTTTCACTTATCTTAGCACTATTTAATTCATTAGGTAATGATTCCTATATTGAAAAAGTGTATGTTGCTATTTTCTTTTTTTTGCCCACCCTCTATTTTATATTCTATCATTTTATCTCTATTGGATGAAATCTTATTTGTTTCATATATGCCAAGTGAGGCTGCAAATATTTTATTTAAATCTATAGCAATAAAAATATAAATATAGAGGAAGAGAAAAAAATAAATGTAAAAGGGGTTATGAGTTTATAACTTTTTTTTTTAATCTTTCCTTTTTCAAGAGGGAATCTTTCTTAAATCTATGAGCCCACAACCCCCTTTCATGTTGCATTGCTTAGGGGAAGAATTTGCTGGGAGGGGCAACATTTACTGACCCCCCTAAAATAAGAATATTTAAAAAAATTGATTTGATATTATTTTTCATAATATTTTAATAATTATTCATTTTTAAGTTTATGTATGATAATATAAATAGTTAGAAATACTAATTTGTATGCACGTGTGCAGGGATGCTTGTGAAGAGTGTGTGCACTCCCCATAAATTACCTTATCCCTCACACTAATAATTTTTTGTGTAGCTATTCAAATTTAACAAAAGTGCCTATATAGGTTATTTCGATGTTGTAGATGTGTCAATATGATCCTTTCAAAAAAAAATGGGAAATTTTTTGTGAAATTATGCCTATCTTTCATTGATACCTTCACATTTGATCAAGTATCTTGTTATTCATATATAGAGGTTAATAAATTCCCCCATATAAATATAGTGGGCGGCTAGATTAAATCATATTTGTTGCCCTTCATCGACTATATGAATCTCTAAGAAACTACTTGAATGTCAGGCTAATTATCTAACTTTATAATCTCTAAAAGTTTTTAGATGTTGACTAAAGTATAAATTGGGCTTATTCATGTAAGCATGCATCATTGAAAACTAATCTTTTTATCAGTATTGTGACTTTGACTTGAATTCATTGAAGACCAATGATAATTCCAATGTTTGCCTGGAGGCTTAAAAGTCAAGTCAGCATCTCTGGTTTAGACATTATTTTGTTCTCTTAAGCTTGATCTAATCATGGTGGCAAGAGACTTTTTTCGTGATTTGATAGTATTTGTTGATTCTAATTTTATTTATCCCACTAGACCATTGGCATAAGAGCAGGAGATTCTATTGCCTATCAACTCATCTTGTTAAAGTTTCGCAAATACAGTACTTTTTGTTAGTTTTTAAAAAGCATTGATAAACTAAAGACACAAATAACTAGCTTTTGTGATTCCTATTTGTGATACTCTTTTCTTGTATTTAGAGATCGTATTCCATTGATGTAGAATTTAAATGGTACTTTTAATTACTTGTTGACAAGAGTACTGAATTTCTATGATTAAACCAACACTCTCCATTAGAATTATGGAATGATCATGATTGAAAGTTGTAAAATATCGATTTCATTGGGGGTCATGTGGTGACCAATGGTAGGCTCCACCGCACCATGCATTCAAGTGTTTCATCCTATTCTATTGTTATTAGAGGGACCACGAATCTATTTTTTACTCAAAATGATGCTTCCTTTTGGAAATTTTAATGTGATGACCACAACTCGAGTATGGCACTGACTGAACACTAAAGATTGTGTAAGAATAATTTTACAAATTATTTAAGCTTTGAAGATGTCAGGATTGATTAGCTTCCATAAAGTATCAATTCAATTAAAATAAACAAATGCATAAAAACTCGTGAATTAATTTTCTTTGCCAAATTAGAACCTACCAAAAATACAAATAGTAATATAAATATTATCATGTGATAAATGAGTCGTTGATGCTCTCCTTCAAGAATTATCGATTTGTCACCAGAGAGGGAAGCAGGATTTACAAAATTGATTTATTGCGAGACTACAGTATTTTTGCCACCTTTAATTTAGCTGATTTGTCACCCTATTTTGAAGATTCTGATGCTCCGAAGGATAAGAGTAACACCTCCCCAACCCGAGGAGAATAATATGGGCATGGCAAGCATCAATGGAGAACCCGCAAACTGGAACATGTCCACATGAACTAGAACCGACTATCTTAGTTAGGGTTATTGTGGTTTGATTTAAATACTTATTTATGAGTATTAGGATTAGCTTTTATTGGATTGAATACTAGATACTGTTTTCTCCATCTCGGAGCCGCCATTTTCAATTCGATCAAGTGGTAAGCTTGTATCTTGATCGTTTCAGAATCCCCGATCCTTCTTCTCCTCTAGAATTGTTCTCAGCAAATTACTGCAATTCAGCAGTCATTCCTACTTCCACGCCCTGTAGAGCCAACAGTTTTACTGTTTCCAGCCTTCCCCACTGAGGAAAATAGGTATTGTTGGTGTACGGCATCCAGAAACATCACAGCTACTGTTGGCTGCCCTTTTTTGGTGCCAGAACTAGGTTTTCTAACAAAGAATTGGGAGATTCCAGCCACTGTTTGAGCCGAACAGCGCAGATTTCCCTTCCATTCAGCAAAACAGCCAACCAAACCACCTATCCTGGCCTGTTCAGGTTTTCTTTCACCCTCAACTTCACTTCTTACGTTGTTACATCCTCTTGGCTTATCCCAACAATGCCATCTACTTAGTGTTCATTCGGGGCAAGTAGTTGTCTAAAAATGCAGCTACAAAGTTGCTGTAGAAAAGTTCTGTCTAAAAAAATTGTAGTTGGTATTATAATTTTTTTGTTAAAGTCAAACAACTTTTTAACACTCACCACATTTTTTATCAGATCAGGTTAAAAAATATAATTTTTTGAACACAGATTTTTCAAAATACAGTTACATAAACAATATTTAAGTGTGTTAAAAAAGCTGCTTTCTGAAAGCTACATTTGGAAAGCTCTCCCAAATGCTAACTTAATCTCCTTTGATCTTCATCCCATAGTTGCATGAAATGGAAGGGGGGGGGGGGGGGTTTACAAAACAAAGGAGAAAGAAAGGAGAAAATGAAGAGAAAGGAAAGGGAAGAATAAAAAATAAAAAAAGATTATAAAAAGAAGGAAAAATGAGGAAACTTAGAAAATAAGATAAGATTCATTTTTTGCATATTTCTTTAGCAAGTTAGGTTGGATTTGTAAATAAAAATATGATTTTTTTTTTTGTTTTCTCCTCATATCTAAAGATAAATTTGAGTGTATTTGCATTAAAGCTTGTATAGGAAAAAAACTATTTTGAGATTAAATTGAGTTACTTGAGTTGAAAATTAAGAATATAATTTAAAAAGAAAAAAATATTTATTTTAAATTGTGTAAAAAAAAAAGAAATTTCAAGGTGACTAATTCAAGAAGACCGGCCATTAGTTGGGTAAGATATATAATTTCTAATTCCATAAGTAAGTATATTTTAATCTTTTTGCATAAGCATTAAATATGAATTAGTCTTATGTAGGGCTGCAAACGAACCGAGCCGAGCCGAGTAGAAGCTTGTTCGAGTTCAAGCTCGTTTGTCATTATTGAGCTCGAGCTCGATTCAAGCTTTTAGGATGGTGTTCAAGCTCGACCTCGTTTAAAAAAATCATGTTCAAGCTCGGCTCAAGCTTGTTCGTGAGCTCGGATTAGATTTCGCATTAGCAACGTTTAATAAAATAAATGAGCCTTAATCGAGTCATTATCGAGCCTTAATCGAGCCTTAATCAAGCCTTAATCGAGCCTTATGCAGTATCATTAATAATCTTATACAGTATCGTTTATGAACAAGTCTTAAACGAGCCTTAATCGAGCCATTATCGAGCTCCTTAACGCGCTTGTTTGTGAGCTTTAAATGATACTGTTCATGAACATAAATGAATTGAACAATAATTTGTTCGATCTTGTTCATTTAGCAATCGAGTATTTACAAGTGTTCAAGCTCGTTTGATTAGTTAAATGAACGAACATAAACGAACTCTAATCGAGCCGAGTCATGAGTAGCTTGTTGAACGCTCAGTTCATTTGCAGCCCTAGCCTTATGTGTGCAATTCATTAGAAATTCTTTATATTGTAAATTGCATATTTACAGTACACCACTCATGTGTAAATGACCACAAATAAATTTTGATAATATAGACTCATAATTAAATATACTATGATCATTCAAATATTTTGTCAGTTGATGATACTTTAAAAGAAGATATTTGATATATATAACTTGCTCACTTATATATACAATTGATCAATATATTTTAAAATATAGCACATATTTATTTAAATATTTAATAATGAAAATATGTTAAGCATAAGAAATGTTATATTATGAGGAGATACGTTGGTAATGATATATTTAGGATACATGTATACGTGGAATAAAAAGGTCTTCAATAAAGGCAAAAGGGCCATCAAAATTATTCAATAATGATAATAGATTTCAATTAAGCTCGATTAATACATATAAGGAAGTGAAGAAAAATAATATCAAAATAAATGAGTAAAAAGAATGATTTGATATAATTAATTAAAGGTGTAAGCATTTTATTGTTTAACTAGCATACTAATCTAAGAAAATTTATTATTGGTATTCTATTTCTTTTTCTTAAAAAAAAGAGATTATTTAGGTAGGAGTCATACTAAAAATAGTGTAGAGATGATTATAAATAAGAGTTTAAAGTATAATATTGTGAAAATTAATAGGATTAGAGATAAAATTATAACTTTAAAGATTATTGTTGATGCTAAGATTATAAATGTTATAAATATTTATGCCCCTTAAATAGATTTGAATGTAATGCTAAAAAAAATTTAGAATGAACTACAAGAATTAATATAAAGGATACACCTTGAAGAAAAAGTATTTATTAGAAGAGACTTAAATAGACATATTGGTAGAAAAGTTGAAGCTCTTAAAAGCATTATTGGTGGTCATTGGTTTGGAGTGTTATTAGATTTTATTTCTACTTATGATTTGGTAGTTGCTAATACTATATTTTAAAAAAAAATAATGGATCTAGCTAAATGTAAGTTGATAATTTTTTTGTAAAAAAATTGTTTAGATTGTAAATATTGTAAAGTCATTCCGAGTAAAAATATAAGTACTCAACATAGACTATTAATTTTGAATTTTAAGATGAAGGGTTAAAAATTTAAGAATAAATTAAAACATTATCCTAAAATTAGATTGGAGTACTTAAAAAACACTAATAAAATAATTTTTAAGAATAATTTACAAGATCTTGGGATGTTCATGAGAAAGCTAATGTTATGTGGAAAAAAAAGTAAGTGAGATTAAATAAGCTGTAAAAAAAAATATTAAGAGAATTAAAAGAAAAAAAATTTATTAGTAAAAATTGTTGGTGGTAGAGCCAAAATGTGCAAGAAAAAATCAATAATAAGAAAGTTAGATATAAAAATTTATTTAAATATAAAAACTTGGAAAATTAGGAAAGACAGACTGGCCCATAGGAGTTCTAAGAAAGTAATATAAGATTCAAAACAATTATTCAATGATTTATATAATAAATTATATACTAAAAAGGACTAAAGATGTTTGTATAAGTTAGTCAAACAAAGAGATATGATAAGTAAAGATTTAATTCAAGTGAATTGCATTAAAAATGAAGATAAAAAAAAACTTTTCTTAGAAGAGAATATTCAACATAAGTGGATGATATATTTTGCTAAACTTTTTAATGAAGATTGTGAGAATACAATTGACTTTAGCGACCTTAGTATCCTAAATGAAAATAACAATTTTATTGTTATCAATCATATTAATAAAACTAAAGTTGGCGAGATCTTAAAGAAAATGAAACATAAAAAAGCAGTAGGACTTGATAAAATTTCAATAAAAGTGTGGAGTTCAATGAATTTTTTGGCTTACTAATATTTTTACTATTATTTTAAAGACTATAAAATAAGTTAGATGAGTGGAGAAAGAGTTTTTTGGTCCTTATTTTTAAGAATAAAGTGATGCACAAGAGCGTGCAAATTATAGAGAAATTAAGTTAATGTACCATACAATAAAATTATGGGAGAGAATTATTGAGCATAGGTTACGACATGATACAAAAGTTTCTCAAAACCAATTTGGTTTCATGCCAAGTAGGTCTACTATGAATGCTATACATTAGTTGAAAGGTTTAATGGAGAAGTATAGAAAAAGTAAGGAGAATATACATATGATATTTGTTGATCTAGAGAAAGCATATGATAAAATTCCAAGAGAAGTAGTTTGGAGAGTTCTAAAAAAGAAGGGAATTAATATTGTTTATATTCAAGTCATTAAGGATATGTATTTTGGAGCTAGCACTTGTGTTCAAATAGATGGAGAATTGACCAAGTGTTTTCCTACTTTAGTTGGATTACATCAAAGATTAGCTTTAAGCATATGTTTTCAATTTAGTTATGGATGCTCATACTAAACATTTACAAGAGGGTGAACCTTAGTGTATGTTTTTTGCTAATGATATTCTTCTTGTTGATAAGACTAGAAAGAGAGTTCAAGAGAAACTAGAATTATGGAGGTCAACTTTAGAGTTAAAGGCTTTCATTTGAGTAGATCTAAAACCAAATACATGGAGCGTAATTTTAGTTGTAGAAGATCTAATAGTGGGATTGTGACAATGGGTGACTGTATTATTAAAAAGAGTGAATGTTAAGATATCTCAGGTCTATTATTCAAAGTGATGGTGAGATTAATGGGGATGCCATTAGTAAAATTCAAGTTGGATGGTTGAAGTGGAGGAATGCATTGAGCTTGTTATGTGATAGAGAAGTGTCGCTTAGACTTAATGAAAAATTTTATAAGATGATAGTGAGACCTGCAATAATTTATGACACAAAATGTTGACTAGTAAAAGAGAAGAATAAAATTAAGTGTTGTGGATGAGTAGCTTTACACTTTGAGATAAAATGTAAAATGAATATACACATGAAAAGGTTGGAGTAGCTCCAATGGTAGATAAGATAAGAGAAACTCGTCTTGGATGTATTGGTCACATAAAACATCGATTGTCCGATGACCCTCTAAGGAGAGTAGATATATTGAATTAGCCCAATGTTAAGAAAGATAGAGATACATCTAAAAAGACTTGATTATGAAGCATAAAAAAGATCTTATTTTATTAAAATTAAATAAGAATTTGAAACTTAATAAGACATAATGGTGAAGAAGGATTCATGCAATCGACCTCTTGTAGTGGATAAAAGCTTATTGTTGTTTGTTGTTGTGTTTCATTGCTTTTTTTCTTTTATGTAAACATTTTAATATAAATTCTTATGCAAGAAATTTTAATACTAAAAACTAGAGCAATGCACTAGTCAAAGTATAACTAGTTTTATGATTATATCTAGCCATCATTAGCATACATGTAGTTTATCATTCTTAATTATTTAAATTTTATATTATGGTTGATTATCTTGTTAAGCCTCATAACTCAATGTATTATTATTATAATTTTTCTTTAAAAAAAAGATAAAGTTAAGGCAATTCAAGAATCATGTTAAATTTTATTATCATGTTTGATTGATAGTTAACATAAAATATGAACAATAATGAGATATATATTAAATGAAGATTAATATTTTGTATGCAAATCTTGAGGTTTATAGATGCTTTCACTTATGTTCGCTAGCTAAATTTTATTAAATCTCTATAGTTGGTAATAAGGTCCCAAGTCCGGATGTGAAAAGTGGAGGGTTGCGATAAGTAGTCACGTAAAACTTGTCGAAATAACCTTGACATGAATCCTTTAAATCTTTGTGTTAATGCTAGGGCATCCCCTGGAAGCGAATGGCTTGAATCTGAAAAATGCGAAGAGCGTGCATGCGGTGCGATGTTAAATAAGCAAGGGTTCATTATGGGCGGATCGCAAAGAAGTTCCAAACTAATTAGGTTAGATCTTGAATATAGGTACTCTTACAGGTAAATTAATAAAATTAATAGATATTATGGTTCATAGAAAGATAAATATTTTATGTGTTCAAGAAACTAAATGGGTTGGAGAGAAGACCAAGGAAATTGATAGTTTAGATTTTAAACTTTGGTATTCAAGTAGAAGTCGAACTAGAAATGGTGTAGGTGTGATTATAGATAAAAGTTTGAAGGATAATGTTATAAATATTAATCGATGTAGAGATAGAATTATAGCTTTAAAGATTATTTGTTGATCTTAAGATTATCGATATTATAAATGTTTATGCTCCTCAAATAGGTTTGGATGTAAGCAAAAGAAAATTTTTTGGAATGAATTAGAGGATTAATACAATACCTTGAAAAAAGTATTTATTGGAGGAGATTTAAATGGGCGTGTTGGTAGAGTGGTAGAAGATTTTAAAAGTATTCATGGTGGTTATGGATTTGGGGTAATGAAAAAGATAGGGACTATATTAAATTTTACTTATGATTTTGTAGTTCTTATCTTTATTTAAGAAAAGAGATGAACATATTACTTATAAAATGGATCCAAGAAAAACAGATTGATTATTTTCGATAAGAAAAATAGATCAAGATTGTAAAGATTGTAAGGTCATTCAGTGAAAGTTTAAGTCAACATCGATTGTTAGTTTTAGATTTTAAGATGAAAGGTTGTAAGAGGAAAAATAAATCAAATTATTATCCCGATTGGATGAGAATCTTAAGAACACAAATAAAATATTTTAAGAGCAAGCTAAGTGCTTAGAATTTGAGATGTTATAAGGAAGTCAATGTTATGTGGGAAAAAGTAGCAGTGAAATTAAACAAGTTCTTAAAATACTTGAAGAATCAAAAGGAAAAACTCTTTTAATAAAATAATTAGTGGTGGAGTCGAGTGTGCGAAAAGATAAGAAATAAAAGCATTGTTATAAAATTTGGTTTAAATGTAAAACTAGGAGAATTGGGAAAGATATAAAGTGGCGCGTAGAGATTCTAAGAATATATATGATCTGAAAATTTAAACTTTTAGTGATTTATATAATAGATTAAATCAAAGAAGGTGAAAGATGTATGTATAAGTTAGCCAACTAAAGAGATAGGAGAAGTAAAACTAGTTAAATGAGGTGTATTAAGATAAAATAATAAAATATTTTTCTTAGAAAGGATATTGAAAATAGGTAGGTATTTTGATAAACTTTTAATGAAAGATCGAAAGACGATTGATTTTAGCAACTTAATACCCTAAACAAAAATGAGAATTTTATTTTATCATCGTATTAGTAAAATCGAAGTTAGAGAAGCTTTAGAAAATGAAATGTGAAAAAAGCAGTAGGACTAATAATATTCCAATAGAAGTGTGAAAATGTTTAGGAGATCAAGGAATTTTTTGGCTTACAAATCTTTTAATGTTATTTTAAAGACTAAAAGATGCCAAATGAGTGGAGAAAGAGTTTGTTAGTTCATATTTAAGAATAAGGTGATGCGAGTGTGCAAATTATAGAGGAATTAAGTTAATGTGTCATATATTAAAATTATGGGAGAGAGTAATTGAGCATAAGTTACGTTATGATACAAAAGTTTCTCACAATCAGTTTGGTTTCATGTCAGGTAGATCTACTATGGATGATATACATTTGTTAAGAGGTTTGATGGAGAAGTATAGAGAAAGGAAGGAGGATCTACATATGATATTTATTAATTTAGAGAAAGCTTATGATAAAGTTTCAAGAGATGTTCTTTGGAGAGTTAGAACGAGAAAGGAGTTAATATTGGTTATATTCAAATCATTAAGGATATGTATCTAGAGGCATTACTTGTGTCCAAACACAAGGAGGATTGACAAAATATTTTCCTATTTGGTTGGATTACATCAAGGATCGACTTTAAGCCCTTATCTTTTACTTTAGTTATGGATGTTCTTCTTAGGCATTTACAGAAGATGTACCTTGGTGTATGCTTTTTGTTGATGACATTCTTCTTGTTGATAAGACTAGAGAGGGAGTCCAAGAGAAACTTGAATTATGGAGGTCAACTTTAAAGTCTAAAGGTTTTCGTTTAAGTAGATCTAAAATTGAATATATATAGAGTGTAATTTTAGTTGTAGAAGTTCTAGTGGAAGTGTTGTGACATTAGGAGAACAAGTCATTAATAAGAGTAAGCGATTCATATAATTAGGCTCTATTGTTCAAAATGATGGTGAAATAGATGAAGATGTTATTAGTAGAATTCAAGTTGGATGGCTGAAGTGGAGGAATGCATCTGGCCTATTGTGTGATAGAAAAGTTTCACTTAAACTTAAGGGAAAATTTTATAGGATGGTGGTAAGACTTGCAATAACTTATGGTGTAGAATGTTGGCTAATAAAAGAGAAGCATAAGACTAAGTTAAGTGTTATAGATATGAGGATGCTTAGGTGGATGAGTGGCTTTACTCTTAGCGATAAAATGCGAAATGAGTATGTTCGGGAAAAAGTTGGAGTAGCTTCAGTGGCGGATAAGATTAGAGAGAGTCGTCTTAGATGGTTTGGCCACATAAAGTGTCGGCTGTCCGATAACCCGGTTAGGAGAATAGATGCATTAGATTTGTCTTATGTTAAGAAAGGTAGAGGTAGATCTAAAAAGATTTGGTTGAGAAGTATAAAAAATGACCTTAGTATACTTGAATTAAATGAGAATTTGACACATAATAGGACACAATGGAGACGAAAGATTCATTTAGGCGACCCCACTTAGTGGGATAAGGACTTATTGTTGTTGTTGTTGTAGTTGGTAATAAGGTGTGATAAGGTGCTTTCATATGATTAAATTAATCACACTTTATTATGGTTAGTATACCATAATTGGTGATGAAGGTGGATTAATGAACTAAACCATACCCACTTCTATTTCCATTGATTTTAGGAGGCCATTGTGGGGCATGACAACACAGACATACAAACATGCATGTACACAAACCTTTTTTTTGAGATTTAGAAAGTGACATGATGTGCCTACATCTATATTATTGACATTGTTGGCTTAATCAATGTTTGAATTCCAACAAGGGTTCATTTTGGAGACTAATCATACATTAATATGAGCATTACTTTAAATCATTCATGTTATTTAAAATGTATTAATTTATTCAACTTTTAACTTTTGATTTGGATGTATTATGTTTAGCTTACAAAATTATACAACTTGTATAAACAAAAGACCAAACTAAAGAAATTATAATTTAAATATATATATCATAAATAAATGTTACGATAGAATAGAAATTTATTAATATTGCTAAGAAAATATCATAATTTCATTGGCCAATCAAAGCTAGCTATCAAGCTACAAAGAGATTAAACTTAACCAATTTTCAAGCCTTTTATGCCCCTTCCTTCGTCAAATTCTAATTTCTTTTACATTGAATTTACTTTATTAGATTTAATTATCATCTTCGGATAGAATTGAATCTTAAGATAATATTAAGTTTGAATTTGAATGTTTGGTAGGATTGTATAAGATTAGATTTGCTTTCAAATAATTAGCCTTATATTCTTATAACACTAATTTTTTTGATATCCATAAATTGGAACACATTGCTAATAATTAATGATTAAAAATTGATCAATGAAAATTATTTTGTGAGACCAACTGACTGTTCTTTCATTTGATCCTTATTTCGCATAAATATTGCTCCAAGTTGTGTACAGTAAGTTTTCTTATTCCTCCATTAATTTGGTATTGATGCAATACAATTCAACTAATTTAGCTCGGGGAATGTATATTTTCATAAGCTATTTTTTCAACTACTTAAAAAGTAGTTGAACTAAGTAAAAAAATGAGCAATTTTCAACCCATTTTAGGACCCGTCCTATTTTTGGCAGAATTTTCATATTTTTTTATTAAATTAATTATACTAGATTTTTTTTTAATTATACTAGATTTAATTATTCCTTTTAGATAATATTAGTTTTGCCTTTGAATGATATTATGCATGTGTATTCTCGATTCAAATCTCATGATTGGGTTTAGAAACAATTCATGCAAAAACCAATTAGTTCCAAATCCGTTACTTTTTCCCGATCATGACTTGTGTACAAAGCAAACAAAAAACAAATCTAACTACATAATTTTTTTGCACTAAGCTCAACACCACACTGTAGAAACTAAAAATTAAATTATGAATTGTTGACCTAATTTGTTTTATTTCTGCCAACTTCAACTCAACGGCAGCATGGAGATACTTCAGAGCACAAGTCTCTCAAAAAATAGGTAAATAATAAGCGCAGACTCTTCCAGATACATGTTATAAAATTTAAACTGTTTCTTAAAAGGAGCTTCATCAACGTACCTTCAAATCAATGCGATGTCGCAGACCTTGCCCAGGATATGTACATAGGCCAAAGTAAGTGTCAACCCCTGAATTAGTTCCCTGTACCACTAAAATGTAGTCAAATGATAAGCAAATCATTGTTTTATGAGGATGCTATGTTGGATAAATGATTGAAGGTCAAGATTAGAAGGATTAAATCTTCATTTACACTTCTCAGTTGGCTTACCAGCTCAAGAAGAATCCATGATTCCACTATAACCCCAGTTGTAGTATCAACAAATTATAATATAATTTATAGATGATATTGGCATTATAGATGTACCCGATTCATTAAATAAGAGCTCAATTAATGCTAGTTCAAATGAACCGGCTATTTGTTGGTTTGTTTAAAGAGGGAGAGAATCCAAGAAAGGCAAAAAGAAAGAAAGAACAATCCAACGAAGCAGAGAGAGGGAGAAAGTGTGATGATGAGCAATAGTTGTTACAGATGGTGAGAGAGAGAGAGAGAGATTGAGATTAATACCGGGAGGAGGCAATCAAGCCAAGAGCTAAGAGTAATGTTCTATGATTTTAAATTGATTTATTTGTGAGAACTAACATGCATATTTCTCAGTTATTTGTGTTATTGTGATTTAGAAACACTATTTACCCACAGAGTTATATTTATATTATTGTAATTTAATAAATATTTACAAAACAAGATCATAAGTATTGAATGAGATAAGAAAGTTTGTGTATCTTGATATGGAGTTTCAAGTGAAAGCTATCGAAGATGTACAAACAATAGTATTTCTACTACTATTTTTATGAATGGAATGAACCTTATGAATTATAATCTCTTTTAATGTAAACTATATTAACAATATTTTGATATTATTTAATGTTAGTAGAAATATATAAATTTTGTTTAAATGTCTATTCTCACCTTGATATTCTATACCTTTGAGCAAGTTGTGACAATATTAGTTGGATGCAAAAAACTTGCATGGATCATGCATCAGTCTACCTACAAACCTCCAATAGGATTATAAAATAAAATGTTTATTTCTTCATAGATTCAATTAACAAGGTCATTATAGCCATTCAATATTCGGTTTTCTCAAAACAATATAAACAGAATATCTTTAAACAGTAGGCAGCAGGTAAACGATAAATGTAATACACATATAAACACCACAAAATTCTTAACATTATTATTATGATATTGAAACTAAAAAAAGATGATAATATTACCTCTGTACTGTGAACACTGAAAACCAGATCCTCACTCAAAAAATTAATATCCTTCAAGCGTTGAACATATTTAGGTAAAAATCCCTTATGGCTGCAGAGAGATTTAAAACGAACAATTAACACTGAAAGATGCAGACAACACCACATTTCCTAATAGAAAAATAATTGGAAAAAAAAAGACATACCAAAATTTTTTCATAGTAATGATAAAACATCTGAACTAAATTGTAATAATTAGGTGATTATTTAGCAATTAGAGATAGTTTCTAGGTATTAATAATAACTTTTAGGTTTAAATATTAGCATATAAAAGAGTTTAACCCTATATTAAACCCCTAATTTCATTATTGAATATATCATTGCCTGTGGTATGCATTTGGAGAAGGAAAAGGAAACTTAGAATATCTACAAGGATAGTCATAAAGCCATCTTTTAACATTTTCTCCTTTACGTAAGATCTCTCACTCCAATTCATTCCTCTTGATCTACAAATGATTTTTGTTACAATGTCTTTATTAAAATAAGTAGAATGATTTCACTATATTACTGATACCTATATATATATATATATATATAAGATAGAATAGAAAAGAAATAATATTGTCAATTAAGAGAATATATTCCATAGTCAAGACAAGATATCCATTCCAATTCGGTAGATCTTTATGTTAATGCCCCAACCCACAAACTAGAGCTTGTATATTATGAAGATCCAACTTGTTGCGATGATTGGAGAAATGAAAGCCCCAAATCATATTTGAAAATTGATTACTCAGAAAAAATAATAGAAAATCTACGTCATCTTTAAGATGTTAAAGAGTTCGCTCTTCATGATGCAGATTATTTTTTATTCAACTAGATTTCCCACAATATTATGTTAAAGTTTATTTAGATCTAAGTTCTACTTCTTGTGTACGCTGTTGACCTCCATATATGCCACATAAGTCGATTCGAGCCTACAAGACAAATTCGACGGACTTCGGATGCAACAACACGCAAATCGGAGCTTCATTCGCGAAATTGATAGCGTCGTTAGCGTCGAAATGTCGAAATCAATCAAATGAGACTGTTCGCGTTCAACTCGGACTAGTCTGCGCGAATATCGAGCGATCGGAAGCGATAACGCGCAATTTTGAATTAAGATTAACCCAATTTGACACTCAAACCAAACTCCGACATGTGAAACTGCGGTTAATACCGTAATAACCTAAGATCAACATATATATGACCTATGAAATAATGTCGGCACAAAAACCCAAATTATGTCTAATTAAATAATAATAAATAAATAAACCCACCTCATCTTACCCTAATTTATATTCACCCCACAGCGCAAACCCTTCCCTTCGTTCGATTTCCTCCAGATCAAACAACAGCAGCCGCCCCTCGTGTGATTTCCCTCCCGTCCATCCCGCCACAGACACGAAGTAACCAATCATCCGCTCCGATGACCGCACACCACGCAACCACACCACACAACACCCACCGCACCCGCGACCGCCAGATCTGCTGCCGCCCGTCCATGCCGGACGACGTTTGTGTTAAGTACTCGTACGCGCCTTTCTTGACGTGGCGAGGAAAGTTGTACTTGCTTGTGGGTGTATAAGTACCGACACGCTTTTCTTGGCGAATGAAAAATCATGCAGCATCTAGATCCTCATACATGCCTTTCTTGGTATGGTGGGAAGGCGCAGTCGGTCGTGGTTTATACCACTCATAGACACCTTTCTTGGCGTGGTGGGCATGCCCAGCATACCTGAGGCAGCCCCCTGCGTGAGGAAGACACCGAGTTGCTGTCAAATTTTCACACCGCCAGGAGACCTAAACAACTTAACATAAATTCAACCATAATTATAAAATTAATGTTTAAATTGACATAAGCGATAAGTACTGTGGCCTTTCGCAGGAAAATGTGTTTCACACACTGACTCATACATGCCTTTCTTAGCATGGTGAGAAAGCGCATTCGGTCGTGGTATTTATACCACCCATATATACCTTTCTTGGGCGCCAACATAGGGCAACCCTCTACATGTGACGAAATCTTTCAAACTACACCGACAGAGGCTGCTTAATATAAAAATCAACTATAAACCTAAAATTGATATTTAAATCAACATTGTAAGTATATAAATACCTGTACACGCCTTTTCTTGGAGTGATGGGAAAATCTGTGTTACATGCAGGTACTTCAGAGATCCATACATGTCTTTCGATAATGGGATGACTTCTTAGTCGTATTTACACCACCCATACATGCCTTTCTTATTGCTTTAACAGTTGTATATATATGGACGACAGGACAAATAAAAATTTCATCTAAATTCTTAAACTTGCAATGAAACTCAATCAAAATAAGCAATATTATTCAAATCCCGTAAAGTTAAATCAATATTAAATTGAATAACCCGCATGAGCCCTGACACTATGTTGAAAGCATAAACTTAGTATCAGGATGTTCGCGTGATTGGGTCTTAGACCGTGTTGACAAAATCAAAAAATCTAATAATAATATCATAAGAATTTTAACTCAATAAGACAGAGAAGATAATTATTATACGACAATGATCATCCTCTATTAAATTAATAAAGTCGACAGGATCTGAAATAATAAACCACCCCGATGATGACTGTGTTGAATGGAGATTTCAACTGGAGGAGATATTTATCATCAAAATGAGCTTATAAGCTTAAATCGAATTAATCAAAATCAAGTGTTAAATGCTTCAATGAAATTCAATATTTAAAGACTTAAAGCAAAACAAAAATTCAATCCACCTTCCGTAATTATTTATTATAGGTGGCAAATTAAGAAAACTCTAACTCACAAATAGAGCGATGTTAAATACACAATTATGTTTCAATCATTCTCACGCAAGAAAAATGCGTGTCCTCTTTGACCGGTGACCCATATATGATGTACAGTAGAGTCCTCTGACGTTGGTGCCGCCAAATAACATCATTATATCACAGTCACGACTATAGCCCGTATGTTCCCCAATGGCTCTGCCTTTTGAGTTGTGAACCAAAGGTATACTTGACAAGACAAAAAACCCTCTGTCAGATAAAGTAAACTTAAGCTTGTCTCCACAAAGTTTATAAGGATTTATCAACGACAAACCCATGCATCGAGATAAGGATCTTCGATCGTTGGGGTCGATTATTGACCTCTCATTTCTAAGATGAGCTCAACCCCTCCATCTTGTACTCTGGGACTTTAAGAGTTCCTTAGTCTTAAGACACATCTAGTGATTAGGTGGACACTCAACCTAACCCTAGAGACTTTAGAAGAGTCAATCATAGGAATAGGTCATGCCTTAAAAGTGTTGAGAAAATTTGCCTACCCTATAGCTTGAAACCACATTCCTCACTTCTCTCCTTCAAGTTAAACTCCAAATCAATCTTAATTGATTTTCCCCAAACTTAACCCAATTGATTTTCTCAAACTCATTAATCAAATCTCAAATGATTGAAGCCCATGATTGAAATCTAAAATCCAATTCAAATGATTGAAATCCAAATCATTAAATCAAACCTCTCATCCTCTTGTGGATGATGTGAACCTGCTTCCCTAGTAGAAGGTTCACATACTCTATCCCTTAGTGAATTCTTCCCTCTCTCTTATGACTTGCACATAAGTAGAGTCACATTGCACTAAGCTCTGGATTCCTTCTACACATTAGGTTAGGAGTAGATCGTCTCTATTGCATCTTTACGTATTGTTGATCGTGGTAACACCAATACGTGTGTTCCTTGTCACATCACATATTAGCCCTTTGTTGACCTCATTTTTAGATGAGCTCAACCTCCTCCTCTTAAACATAAGACTTCTTGACTTTAAGAGTTCCTCTTAAGACATCCCAGTGATTAGGTGGACACTCAACCTAATCGTAGAGACTTAAAAGAGTTAGCCATAGGAATAGGTCATGCCTTAGAGGTGTTAGAAAAATGTGTCTACCCTTAGCTTGAACCATTCCTCACTTCCTTCCTTTTCAGTCAAACTTCAAATCAATCTTAATTGATTTTCTCCAAACACAAATCAATTCCAATTGATTTTCTCAAACTCATGAATCAAATCTCAAATGATTGAAGCCCATGATTGAAATCCAAAATCTAATTCAAATGATTGAAATTTAAATAATTAAATCAAACCTAAAATCCTTCCTAAGCCTTTTTTGACTTCTATCTTATAGACTTAGCCCAAATCAAATATCAAGAGATTATATATATATATATATTTATATTATATATATATATATATATAATAAATATAAAATCAATCAAATTAAATTCAAAATTCAAATCTAATATTCCAAAAAAATCTTTCCTAAATCCTTTGATTCCTTCTTATAGACTTAACTCAAATCAAGTTCAAATCACTTCAAATTCATGAAATTTTCTCATAACCTATTTATATTCTCATTTATATTCACAAATATAAATGAAATATAAATTCAAATATCCAAAAATCAATTCAAAACTCAAACTCAAATTCACCCAAATTCCAATCTAAGCTTTTCAAGTCAAATTCTTGAATTTAGCCAAATCAACTTCAAATCAAGTTAATTTCTCTTCATGATTCAATCAACCCTTTAATCATGAATCTAAATATAAACATAAACTTCAATCTCCAAATCAAAACACAATTCAAAAATCAAACTCAAATCAAACTCATGTTCACCTTTTTGAATTTGAAATTGTCAAATGAATCAAAACTCATTTGACTTCAAACCACTTCCAAATGGATTTATATTTCAATAACAGTGTGAGTTCAATCAAACTCAAATCAAGCTTTGACCAAGACATTTGACCCACTTGGGCCACTGACCCAAAGTGACCTAAAGTACTCATTTTGAGCCAAATTATAATCCTACCCAAATTGGATTAAGCTCAACTAAGCACATTGAGTAACAATCATCATAAGATGATCAATCACTCAAATTTGGTCAAACTGGCTGACCAAGTCAACACTTAAAAAATGAAACCCAACATAGCCAAAATCTATCATGCCAAATTGATTGAAACCATTGATCAAAACTTATTCATGATCAATGTTTAAACTGATCAAGTCAACATTTGAGCTTAACTTTACCGATTGAACCAAATTGACCCAACTTGACCTAAAAAGTCAAAATGTGTCAAAACTTGACGCCAAATTGATTGAAATGGATCAAATTCATTCCAAAATGATTGTTGAACTTGACCAAAGCCCCATCAACTAGACTAACTGGCCAATTGACCTTGAACCCAACTTGACTTAAAAGGTCATATTGTCAAATTCAAACTTAACCAAAATTGATTGGAAACAAAGATATCAATCCATTTCATATGACCAACCAAACATAAACCTACCCATGACCTAGCCCAAATAAGTCAAATGGGTTAAATTAGTCAACTTAACCCATTTGACCTAAATGAAATCAAATGAACCAAATTCAAATATAAACTAAATTGAAACAAACCAAAGCCATCAAAATATTTCATATGATCATGTAAACTTGACCCAACCCTTAGTTTGACCCAATTTGATCATTTGATCAACTTGACCCAAGTTGACCCATTTTGATCTAAATGAGTCAACATGAGCAAAATCACATCAAACCAACTCCAAATTCAATGAAACTTGATCAAATCTATTTTCCCATCATATCAAACATACCCAAACTGAAATCAAAGTCAAATGACCATTTTACCCTAGCCATAGGGTAACCCAAAATCAAAACCACTTGGAATTTAGTCAATTCCTTTTCATGAACACTTGGCATCCTCTTAGTGGACCAAATGGTCACTAATGGATCTAATGCACATGACCTAATGGAAATCCTAATACCCCATAACAATCTTTTCAAAATTTTAATTGCAAAAATTAAATGAAAAGAGAAAAATGAAAATCTAACTAACACCTACAAAATAGATATTAGCTAAAACAAACCATACAAATCTCAAGTCCACCTAGTCTATTGGATTATGCTTAGGGGTATAAGAACCTGCACAGCAAAAGCAATTATATTTTTATTTATTACGTCCCTTAGACAATCTGAAAATAATAATGACACTAAATCGTCCTAGCATTCATTCTACGAGCATACACCTTAACATCCAGACTAAAATATTATATCACAAAACAAAAACAAACATCAAGTCATGCACCGCCCTAACCTAAAGCAAGTGATTTAACTTAACTTAAGCAAGGTGTGCCAAAGGTTGATGTTTATGACTTTAAGGTTTAGATTTCCTAAGTGTGAAGATGTTCAACTTAGATGAGAGTTTCATTGAAGTTGTTTAGTTGTTTTGGATTAATTTTATTTTGTATAATTTTGTTTGGTTTAAGTAAACCTAGAATTAATTACTAAATTGTAAGAGAGAGAAAGAGAAGAAAACTTCTCTTTCCTTTCCTACCTTAAGTAATTTCTAAAGTAGATTCATATTTTATTTCATTTAGTGAATATTTTATTATGTGTTTTAATTAATCCCAAATTTAGATGAACTCTAAACAAACATATTCAAAGAAAAAGATACTTTAAGATTAAATAAAGTGAATTAAGATCACAAAACACACATCACTTCATTTCTTTCCCAACATGTATAACATGCATATGAATGAATCATAAGTATATCTATACATACCAAATGAGAATGTTTAGCACACTTTATGATGAATGCTAAGTAATGTTTACTTAAGAAAATTTGGATGCTTTGTGATGCATGATTTTCATTAAATAGAAAAGGAGTTTCTTAACCAATTTTCACATGCACACATGAATATATAAAAGCGTAAAGAGGCACATTATTAAGACTAGGGTGTAAGACAAGACATATTTGTTTACTTAAAGTCTCAAGAAGGGTTATCCAAACTAATATACCACTTTCTTTAAATACAAACACATGTACAAAATAAATGAATGGAAAGAAAGATGCAAAAGTTTGTATTTATTTGTTTGATTTGTTTATGCAATTTATATGTGTAGATGTAAAGATCTTTCTTATATCATAACATGGAAGGGGATAAGAGTAGATTTAAGCAAGTGTTATGTTCATTTAAAAGAATTATACACTTTACAAATCTTATTCAAATTCATATTAAGATGAAAGAAAGAAAGAAAGCAAACATAAGACACATTTTTATATTCACATGCAAACTTATAAATAAAATATAAATAACAAACTTTCAGTTTTGGTAATTTGATTCATATATTTTGAAAATAATTTATAATTTAATAGTGATAATAGTCATTCATATTTTTACTTTAGCCAAATCATACAATTTGACATAAAGAAAATATTTCATTTTTAATTTCATTTTTGAAAAGCATGAATGCATGAAATTCATATGACACACATTTAGCATGCCAAGAAAGAACTAAAGTGTTGAAAACATATAAACACATTCACCCTAATTAATTCCTAAAGACAATCTTATGAAATAAAAAAGCTTAAAGCAAATCAAATTATTTTTAATGAAGGTTTGATTTTGTTCTGAATTTGATTTAATTTGAGAAATGTGAGGTGAGTTTGTTATTCCTAACTCATTCCCACATATGTTTGTTATTTTAGTTTAATTTTTAGGTGTTTAGATCTATTTTATGTTTTGATTAGGTTAAGGTGTACATTAAATGTGTTATTTACCCCTTACCTATATACCTTAACATAATTAATCAAATAATTATGAGCCAATAGGATGACATAAAACCATACAAAAAATTTAAATCAGCAATGCACCTAAGAAAGAAAGGTAACTAATACAATTGGCTCATGATTAATGATTAATTAAGCTCAGAGGTTTAAATTAAGTACTTTCATAACCCCTCTCACACATGTGAGTGAGATCTTGATTTTCTTAATTGTACTTAGGCTCTTGAACACTTAAGCATCTACCCAAGATAGATTAATTAAGTTCTGAAAAATTTCATAGTCGAAGAGCCTGATGATTGGAGACAACCCTTCATCAATTATTTCAAGGAAAGCAAATTGTTAAGCAACAAATCACGAGCCACGCAGATTACGAAAAGGATCTTACGATATGCCTATGTTAATGACACATTATACCATAGATCCTTTGAATAAATGTGGTTGCGATGCTTAGGGATGGATGAAGCCAACAAAGTTTTGTCCGAAATTCATGAAGGATTTTGTGCCCGATTTTGTGGGGCACATCAATCAAGTTCTAAAATGACAGCAAAAATTAAGAGAATGAGATACTATTGACCATCAATGGTGAAAAACTACATAGGTCATGCTAAGGGATGTCATGAATGCTAAGTCCGCGGGGATCTCATTCATCAACCTCTGAATCCTCTGCACCCAATAATAGCGTCATGGACGTTCGAAAGTTGGGGCACAGATATAATTTGACCGATTGATCCTCCATCATCAGCCGGACATCAGTTCATTCTAGCAGCTACTGACTACTTCTCCAAATGGGTTGAAGCTGCTCCGTTTAAGGAAGTCATTGTTGATCAAGTTGTTCACTTCTTCACCAACAATGTTATCTATAGATTCGAAGTGTCACGACGAATCATTTCGAACAACGGTTCGGCCTTCAAGAGTGCAAAGATATACAAATTCACCGATCGACATAAAATTGATTGGTGATATTCATCAATCTACAATCCAGGGCCAATGATTTAAAAGAGGCTTTCAATAAATTTTAGTGAAATTGCTCAAGAAGATTCTCACGAAGAATAAAAGAGAGTGACACTCTAAAATGATGAAAGCACTCTGGGCATTTAGAACAACTTACAAAATGCCAACTAAAGCCACTCCTTATGCTCTAACATTTGGAGTTGAAGATGTTCTGCCATTAGAAGTTGAGCTACCATCACTTCGAGTAACTGCCCAATTCAATCTTACTCAAACGCTCGTCTGCGAATGGAAGAGTTGGATGCATTTGACGAAGTTAGACTCCAAGCTCAACAAAGTTTAGAAATTTACCGAGCGAGGATTTCCAAAGCATTCAATAGTTCAGTACGCCCTTGGACATTCCAAAAAGATGAATTGGTTCTAGTGCTGAGAAGGTCAATCATCCCTCATCGCAAGATCGGTAGTAAATTTGAAGCTAACTAGGAAGGTCCTCATGTCATAAAGAAGGTGTACGAAAGAGCCTACCAGCTTATTGACAAAATGGTCAACGACTGATGCCACCAATCAATAGTCGATATCTCAAGAAATATCATAACTGACTGTGGATAAGTATATAAATACTTAAATAAATCTTGCACTAGTAAGGCTTTCATGCCAAATACACATGTAATGTCACTTGAAGATTCACTCCTAAAACGAGAACGATTTTCAAGTTACTGCGAAAACCTCCCCCTGTTAGACGGGGCAATTTTATATATTTAGCTAAGTTGACATTGTACTTTAAGCCGAGATCTTCAGATAAATATATATAGTAATCAAAATGAGCTACGTTTATTTATATTAAAGAAGTTCAAACTCTGTAATATATTTCTGAACTAGTCTGTAATCCCCTATTAGACAGGGGCCATTTTTTTTATCAAAATTGTTCAATTCTCTCCTGTGAAACAGGAGGTCTTCTTGTATATGTTTTCAGGCTGACATCGAGCTTTATGCCAAAATCCCTAGAACATATCTATAATTGCTATAATTAAAGTTGCAGGTTCTTGCAATAACAAAAAGAATCAACTACACAGAAAAGATAACCTTAAATGTCAAAAGTTTGTCTCCCAGATTTGTCAAATTCTGAATAACTCCCAATTTCAGAAGCTTCAATCAGTTAAATTGGAAAAACATCAACCTCTATGTGTTCAAGTCTAGGACGAATGAATTCTAAAGGTCGAATTCAACAAGCACATAAATGACCGAGTTAGTGACACTCTCCTCACTCAACAAGCCGCAAGAAAAGGTGGTGAAAGAGCCTCCGTTTGTCAGTCTGATGACAAGACCGCCAAGCCATCACAGTTTATGTCAAAGACTCGAGTAAGTTCTAAAGGTTAGACTCAACAAGTCCACAAATGGACCGAGGAAGCGATTTCATAGTTGACATAAATGAATTTCATGATTATTCAGTCTGTTAAAGCATACATTGCTAAACTGATAACTCAACATTATAGACCTAATATAAGCCGGAAGGCTGAGTCATCTGTATGCACCCTTCAATGAGTTTGTCAAAGAAACAAACACATGACTGAAGATATACATACACTTCTTGATAAGTCAATATGAACAAATCAGGTCAATCTTTCATCAAGTCTATCAAGCTTACAGTTAGGACAAAAGAAATTTCAAATTTCAAAGTAAACAAATTAATTCCTCCATCGAGCCCGATTAAGCACGAAGTTAGGGTCGGAGGAAGTTCAAATTTACAACAACACAAAAGCAAAAGACCTTCAACGAACCCATCAAAGCAGAGAGCGATAGGAAGGATCTTCAAGAGCCCAAGCCGGTATTCATGGTCGCAACGGTGTCAATTTTCAACAAACATGATTCGCTCCATGTGCGAGTCATATTTGTTGTGGGGCATTTGTTGACCTCCATGTATGCCACATAACTCGAGTCGAGCTTACAAAACAAATTCGACGAACTTCGGATGCAGTAATGCGCAAATTAGAGCTAATGCACTATGCATCACCGAAAGTGGTCGAAATGACCTCCGATAGACGAACGGACTTCGCCGTCGCATTCAGAACAACAAAATTGATCAAAATATACATATTGCGATTCGATGCTCGACCGATCAAGGAGGTTCGTCGAAGCGCCTACATGCATATCGAGGTCGGGAAGCCATGACGATGTCCAAACAACCTCCGTTTGCGAAATTGATCGCACCGTTAGCGTCAAAATCTATCAAATGAGACTGTCTGCGTTCAATTCAGACAAGTTTGCACGAATATTGAGGGTTGTGGTTCTTGTCCTCATTTCTTACCCCTCCCGTCTCGCCTCTTCAGGGCAAAATTCCTTATTCGATCTCCCCCTCTATTACGCAATCTACTAACTGAGCTCTTTCTCTTTAACTCCATTTCACGTTATATTCCACCTCGTCACTATTTAGCCCGTGATCCAAGCCTGCCTCAAGCTCCAACCGAACAACCATCATTCTATTCTTTCATACTCAATTTTGCTAAACTTCTCAAAGTTAATACTAAGATAAAATAGAAGATGGGCTAGACTTCAATTTATGTAGACTTTAAAATACCATTTTCAATGCTAAAATGAGTTAAATGTTGTTCATAATCTGCCTTTGAATTGTTAACTTATTTCAATACCGCAGTGAAACAAAAGACCATGTGAGGATTAAATCCTATAAGATTCAAAGTTTCCAATACGATGCTTTACATGTGTTAGCCCAAATCCTACTAAAAGCCTACTATACTTCAATGATGCCCACCAAACTCTTAGCTTTCATAGGTGGCAAAACATATTAATTTGTAAGTATGATAAGATTAAATCAGAAGATAATAAATGGAAGTTATGTTATATTTTTCATGCAGGTGAGACCCCATTTGCGTCTTTTTTGGCAATCAAATCAAACTTACAGGGAACAACTAAGAAATCAGGATCAACTTGAATTGTAAGCAGAATTCTCCAAACACTTCGAACTCACAAAAAATTTTCTAAGAGAAACTCAAAGGAGAAATGAAGATAGATTAGAGAAAAAAAGGATCCTCCCCTTTCTTATTTATATTTGATGTTAGATCTATTTCAATTAATGATAATTTATGCTCTTTAATGGTGGCTTATAAAAATTAAGAAAATATAATAAATTGTGGACATGAAAACAAAAGGATCCATTAATTAACTAATTATGGAGAATAAGAAAAGTCAATAAATAATGGATCATAAATGCAGAAGACTTTGAGTGAGCTTCATATACACACCACAATAGGATATTTAGCTCTGACTCAAATGCTTTAGAATCTATACAAAATACCCAAACAAATTGGGTTCTTATGTACATATTAAGACAATCATTCATGCAAATCATATACTTTAAAGTATATACAAATACTTGGGTATTCATAACATATATTTGAAGAACCCACATGCTCAACTTAAGTGCCATGATATACATGCAAATATTCAAATGAGATAAATGTTATGCATGCTTTATAAGATAATGTTCTTACTAATTCAAGTATCACATTAATTCATTGAAATGTTTTAAAGAACTGAAATTTCATGCATACCACAAGTCAATCTAATATCTAAATCTACTACTTCAGAATACATGTAAATACTCAAATGAAAGCGAATTCATTAATATATTTGAAGCAATTCTATGCATTATTCAAGTGTTTCAAACTTGTACAAGCTTGCAAATGCAGTAATGTAATGCTTTCATATATTGTGAAATAAATCTATATCCAATCTTGTTGCATCAGCGCATGTGTGAAAGACTTAAACATATAGTTTGACATGCACTTCGAGGAAAATATCATTCATATGTTTTAAAATTCATATGGTATATTAAAGAGGCAAATCTTTGTATATATGTTGAAGCAATCATTAGCTCAACTTAAATGTTTAAAAATATGTGAATATTTTAACGGGGTGAATTTATTATACATATTTTGAAGCGAGTTTATGTTATATTCAAATGCTTGAAAGCTTATGCAAGCTTTCAAATGAATGAATTGGACATAAACACGCATTACGAGGCGACCTCATATTTGATCACCATTGCATCGGAATGCTTGTAAACCGCTTGAATGCTTAAATAGTACATTAAGTATAAAGCAACATCAAATCTAGATTTGTGTTTTAGAATGAGATATCCACATGTATTTTGAGAGTTTCTTAAACGCCTTGAAGCATGTATAACTAGTTTATGAAATGAAGAAGCGATTGTATATGCAAATAATTAATAACCCGCGTGTGCCCCGACACATGTATTAAAAAAACTTAATGTTTGAGGATGCTGCATAAGTTGATTCTCTGTTGAGTCTTAAGATTGGGTCCGAGTTAAGAAAACTTAATTATGTTATTATATATTTCTCTACTTAAAAAAATTTCTAAGTTAACTTTGTCATAAGATAATAGGATGGTTATCTCCTAATTCCCCGATGATGCCTATGTTGATTGTAGAATTTAACTAAAGGGGATTATTATTGTTCAAATTTTTAAAAAATTGTATCTCAAATTAAAATTCATAAATACAAGTCGAACCCAATCCTTTGCTAACAAACAAGCAGAGTTGATAAGGTTAACTCCGATAATGGTCATGTTGATTGAAAATTTCAACCGGAGTGGTTATTACTATCAAAATTCTCTCAAGTTTCAATGTCAAATTATTATATGTTTAAATCTAAAATGATTATGAAATAATCATATGCTTAAGTTGGAAGATACTAACGGAATAAAATTAATTATTTAAATCAAAAGCAAAATTCATTTACTCATCCGCAATTGTTTGTCAGGGGTGACAAATTAAGAAAATGTTTGCTCACAAAAGAATCAATGTTAAATCAAGCACATCATTATATTCACACGCAAATAATCTCACATCGAATGCAGTCCATGTCCTATATTCACGTGATTTTGTTGTCAAATGACACCACTAATTGCAGTTGTGACCAAAGCTTTCTGATTGGGTGGTTTACTGCTAAATGGAACCATTAAATTATGGTCACGATTATAGCCTGTATATTCCCAAAGACTTTACTCCTTGAGTTATGAATTATAAGTTGTATTTGATTAGGAAAAAACTCTTTGTTAACTAAGGATGACTTAGATTTGTCTTCTTAGACAAACACTACCCCAAGTTTACAAGATTTTCATGAATGACGCAATTCATGATTGTTGATAAGGATCCTTCTATTTGAGTACTACCTTGACAAGTAGATTAAAGACCACGATAGATCAGGATGATATAATTATGGGATCTTGATAGAGCGTGTCATCATTTTCTCCAACATATGATTTAAATTAAATGATAAATTTCATAAATTTTAAACTCTACTCATTGCTAATATACGCTAAGTAATTAGTGACCTATCAACTAGCCTTAATTGAAAGTTCTCTCTCAATATTAGGAATGTTGACCTCCACATAGTTCACAAGTCAAATGAATCATGAAAGTTAAAATAAATAATTAACGAGAGGAATGTCACATGAATCAAATTTAAAATGCCCTAATCGCGGTCAGATTCGATCAAAATCATCTCGATTTGAAATTTTGGCTTCGTAAATGCGTCTAAAATATTAAAATTAATTAAATGAAAAATATCGAATCAATTAATTAAAATCAATTTTTAATGAAATTACGCGCATATCGAGGTCAAAAAGTGCCGACCCCCAAACGACTTACGTTCACGAAATTGACTACGCTATTGTCGCCAAAACGTCGAAATCTATCAAACGACACCTTCTGCGAAAATTTACGTGAACGTCGAGCGATTTGAATGCAACGTCGCACAATTTAAGCTTGATTTTGCTCCGATTATTATCGAAGTCATCCAAATGACCTCCGATCGCAAAATTGACTGCGCCATTGCATCCTACACAATGAAAATATCTAAAATTGACGCCCATATTGCTAAGGTTTATTATCGGGATGATTTCTCAAAATTTCTGTGATTAGCGCTAATTATATTATTATTAAGCTAATGATCAGTCAACCTGATTAATCTTTGCCCTAATCCGGCTACTCAAACTCATCCAATAAAAGTCGCCACCTAATGAATCCTATTGTCCACCGTTCAGCCAACCAATTAAGACTCACGGCTAGCATAAAAGCCGAAATAAGCGTCTTAAGCCCTCATTTCAGGCGATTACCCCTCTTGAGCTCTCCCTCTGAGGCGACATTCCTCTCTCACGAGACATTCCTCTCGAACAACCGAGCGCTCGTTTCCTCCCCATGTCCCTTCCGTCCGTGTAAGTTGCGCAGCCGAAGGAGATTCTCATCCCTCTCTTGCCGTCCGTCCCTCTCGAGTCAAGCAAGCTCTCGACCTTGTTCGTTTCTTCATCCCGTTCGTGCGTGAGCAACAAAACGAGCCAGACTCTCTCCTCTTTCCCGTCCGTTCCAAGGAGTCGAGCGCTCAGTTCTTCATCCTCCCCTGTACTTGGTGCAATTGCTGGTCAGCACATAGGCTTTCTATTTCTTCAAAAACATCCGAGGAAGGTCATTTCAAAAAGGGTGGAAAACCTTTGTCACTCATCGAGAAAATTCAGTGAGATGGGAGGCAGAAGGATGGGTTTTCAAAGCAGAATTAATTGAGTGGCTTATGCTTCTTTTTATTGGTAACATTTATAAGGTTGGATCTTCATATTTAGCTCTTGGTTGGCTGGTTTCTCCTGCTTTTGCTTATGGACTTATAGAAGCAACGTTATCTCCAGTGAGGCTGCCAAAGCAGCTCAAAATTACTACATTATTTCTGGGTTTACTGTACATGTTCTGTCTTCCGGTCTTGTTATTAAGTTGGTAGGGACAATATCGGGTTCTTTGGTTCGGATTGATAGGAACCCTAGTAGTAACCCTGAATGGCTTGGAAATGTAATACTTGCTGCATTCGTTGCTTCAGTTGTTTGTCTCATACTGGTCTACCTCCTTTCATAGATTCATATTTCAGATGTTAAGAGGTCCATAGTGCTTTCAAATTATGCGCTGACGGGTCTAACATTAATAGCTATTGCAGCTAGATGTTATTTTTTTTCCTACATTCATGGAGGACATTGCTCGTACTATTAATGTTGTGCATGTTGTGAAGACAAACGGGAGCTATGCTCACAATCATGAATCATCTTCATATGTTTCTTTATTTTCTTTCACTCCAGGTAACCTGGTGGAGGAATCTAGGAGATTGAAGGATGAGGGATTTGATTGTGGAAGGAAAACTACTCTTGATTTTATTTCCTTCACTGTAAAATATGGTTGTTTAAGTTTTAAGGATACTGATGAGATAAGTACCTGTTCATATTGTTCCAATGTGATAAAACTTGTTATAAGTATTTGCTCACGTTGTTCAACGTGGCAAGGAAACCTACTTTGTGATAAGTACCCCTTCACATTGTTCTAATGTGGGATACGGTATAAATTGCTCGTTGTTCCAAATACAAGAAAAATGTGTTTTGTGATAAGTACCCATTCACATTGTTCCAATGCGGGAAAATTTGTCATATAAGTACTTGCTCACGTTGTTCCAACGTAGCGAAAATTTGCTTGTGATAAATACTCGTTCACATTGTTCCAATGCGGTGAGAAAATTTGTGATATAAGTACTTGCTCACGTTGTTCCAACGTGGCAAAAAAATGCTATGTTATGTAAACTCATGCACGCCTTTCTTGGCGTGGTGGGCAAAATAAAATTTTTGGCGGCGATGTCTTATGGCATCTACCACGACGCTTTTCTGCATGAAGCGCTTCCTCTTTACGGGGATGATGCCGGGAGGCTGCTAAAATTTTTGGTAAGAAAAAAAAGAATGTTGAAGTTTCAAAGTTTCATTGTGATTCATGAAATTGATTCAATTTTAACCATTAAATCCCCCTTTGGTTAATTGGGTTAAAACAGGAATAAAAAAAGGGGATTGTTAAAGAGGAATGGCTATATATATAAAAAAAGGATTTATATGTTTGCTGCCCATGAACAATTGAAGGCTAAAATCATGCAAGTTATGTTATTTTATGCCTTTTTGTTCTTAAATTATGAAAGCATGTTGTGATAATGAAATCCTAGTTTCATTAACTTAAGCATTGCCATCTTTGAAAATTCAATTCAGCCATTGATTATGTGATGCTTGTTTCTTTCTCTTGATTTGGAGAATAATGAAAAGAGAATCTTTGAAAATTCAATTTGACTATTGATTATGTGATGCTAGTTTCACTCTCTTGATTTGGGGAATAATGAAAAGAGAGCAAGTGTTTATTAACTCATGCTTAACTTGATTCCTACTTGAATCTTAATGTCATGTGGGCAATTATTTATTTAAATCCAGATTTTTACTTGTGATAATCCTCTCTTTTATGTGCTATATGAGTTGATTGAAAGTGGAAATGAGAAACTCTATGTGTTGCATGGCTCAAACCTTGCCTTATTATCAAACATTCATTCATGTTATGTTGTTTTGCCTTTGTCTAAGTTATGGAATAAAGTTAAAACGAAAATCAGTAAGGAGGTTCATTCCTTTGCATTACTTAGCCATGTTTAACTTGATTCTTCCTTGAATCTAGATGTCATATGAGTAATTGCTTGGTTAAGTCCAGAACTTCAGATTTATGTATTATAAATTTGGTGTGGATGCTTGATCTATACATGACCATGCTCTATTTACTTATTTTGTGACAATATTCTCTTTCGTGTGCTACATGAGTGGATTGAAATGGGAATGAGGAATTCTATGTGTTGCATGGCTCAAACCTTGCCTTAGTATCAAATATTCATTCATGTTATATTGTTTTCCCTTTGTCTAAATTATGAAATTAGGTTAAATCAAAAATCAGAAAGAGGGTCTATTCATTTGCATCAATTAGCCATGTTTAACTTGATGCTTACTTGAATATTGATGTCACATGAGCAATTACTTGATTAAATCCATATTTTCAGATCCATTTGTTATTAGATTTGGTGTAAATGCTTGATTTACATAGGACCATGTTCTATTCATGTTGTGAAAAGAAAAGAAAAGAAAAAAGAATGAATTCAAATCTTAACTCTAGGTTTGCTCTTTTCACTATATTTATTCTCAAATTAATCTCCTTTGAAGTGGAAATGATATATGAAGTTATATATGTATAGAACCAAAGATTATTAGGTTTGGTTTGCAAGTTTCAAATGATTTTTCAAGGGGTAAAAGTTGTTTTTGTTGCTTCAAACTAAAGTTGGGATATATTTTGCATTGAGTATGTTATAAGCATGTTACTAGGTAATTCCCCAAGGCTTGAATCAATTTAAAATGAGAAAGAAGTATGACATAAAACTCATATAATCTCAATTTCATAGTTTCTCATTAATGAATGGCATTGGCATAGAATTTCATATGACGTTTGCCTTATGTGTTGCCTCCAGATAATCACCATGTCATATGAGGTGAGTTTTGACTTGTTCTTTGTGTAAAAGTCAAAAGTTTTATTACCTCATGATAGTTGATTTTGAATCCTCTTAAATGATGAACTCATTAGTATGTTAAAGCAAACTTGATAGTGATAGGATTTATGAAATATGGAAGATATTATCTTTGATCTTTTGATAAGAAAGAGAGACAATAAGATTTGTGAATTGGTATGGCTATCTTTGATGCTCCATGTAAAATAATTTAAGTTTCATTCAGATTTCTCTTTCTTTTCTCAAATCAAACTCTTCTTTATGTGGTATGACAAGGTCTTTTTAGTTCCCAAAAAAAAAAAAAAAAAAAGAAAGGGGAATCTAACCTTGCATTCCTCCCATTGTTTGGAATTGAATGTTTACTTGACAAGGGTATTGTCATTTGCTATGAAAACTTGTCATGTGATGTTTCTATACAATCAATTCCTACCTAAAGCAATGATTATTATAGTATCAAAATAAAATCAGTAAGTGCATGAAGTATAAATTGATTTAAACCCTCCATTTTCATGTGAATCTCTTGCTTCTTTTATTTTGCAATCTTGTTGGCCAAATAGAATATCAAATTAAATAATAAGGTTTAAACTTAGAACATCAAATTAAACATGACTTACGGATTGATGTGATATGATATGAAATCAATTTCAATTGTTGGCAAGTTCCTTTAGAAGTTGGTAAGCTCCCTTAGCTTAGAAACTTTAGACTTGCAATGTTCATTGTGAGAAAGATGTGAAAGAGATAAGAGAGTAAATCTTCATGAGGGAAAAATGCTCTCATACTTATAATATATAGTAGCTTGCTCTTAAGCTCTCTTCCTAAGTAAAATATCATTCAAGCCCCTTTGTATGAAGCCAAAACTATTTAATATCATGTATGACAAACATAAGGGGATTTACATCATCCCACTAATGTCATATGACTTTTTGCATAATATTAAGGAGAAGAAAACTTCTTCGCTCTCCTTTCTCTTCACGGCATCATGGCATGCAAATAAAAAAAATATACACAAATAAATGACATAAAAATGGGAAGAGAAAGTCCATCTCCCTTTAATTTCCTTTGTCATTCCTCTTTAAGTTACTCATGAAATGGGATAGATGACAAAATACATAAAGGGGATTTATGTCATCCCACTAATGTCATATGACTCTTTTTGCATGATATTAAGGAGGAGAAAATTTCTTCTCCTCTCCTTTCTTTTCACGGCATCATGACATGCAAATAAAAATATATACATATAAATAAATGACATAAAAAATGGGGAGAGAAAGTCCATCCCCCTTTAATTCCCTTTGTCATTCCTTTTTAAATTACCCATAAAGAGGGCATGAATTTAGGGAAAAAGAAAAAAAGGTAAAAAAAGAGGGAAGCTTCTTTCTTTTCTCAACGAGATTATGTCATGCAAATAAATAAAAAATGGAAAGTGTGTGGAGAAAATCAATGAAATGTGGATCAATTTCCCTTTTCATAAATTACCCATAAATGGGTGTCATAAAAAAAAGGGGAGGAGAAGCCGCTTCCTCCTCTTTATGGGATCATGTCATGACAAAATAATAATAAAAAGAGTGAGAAAGAAATGCATATAAAATAAAAAATAAAAAATAAATAAAATAAAATATTATATAAAAAAGAGAAAAAGAGGTGTCATGATAAAAAAAATGATGATGATGATGCCATAAGAGTTTGAAATCTCTTTCCTTCATTCATAACCCATCTTTATTAGTGGGATATAAAAATAATTTAGCCTACTTCAAATTATTAAGCACGTGTTCTTTTTATTTCAAGAGGCTCATTAGGCTCAAGTCCATAAATAGGCTTATAAAAGAGAAGATTTATCTCATGAACTCTTTAAGCCTACAATTTTCTTTCCAATCTAAAAGACCTATTAAGCCCAAGTCCATAAATGGGCTTATAAAGGCCCAAGTCCATAAAAAAGCCCATTAAGCCCAAGTCCATAAATGGGCTCATAAAGGCCCAAGCCCACATGTGAGCTTACAATTAAGCTAATCTTCATACTTTCAAATGCTTATACATATGAGGAGAGTTAAATGTGACTAGCTTTCATGTGTATGTTATAACATTCCATGGCTCTCTTGATCTTGATATGTGATATATGTTATGAGAAAATCATATATATTTATTTTATGTGTGAGTATTTGAATAAAGTAAGCTTGTACATGTTTCATGACATAGCATTCTATCACATAGATTCATACTTGATCTATGATATTCTTCCAAAATTTATGAGAACTTTAATAAGAAGGATACTACATTTGATACTTAGCAAGTGTTTAAAAGAATTAAATATACGTCTTCTAAAGTTAGATGAGCTTAATTTATGACAAGTTTAGAAAAGTTTAAACTTGCATCATTCAGAACAAATCTAGACTTGATTTGCCAACAAATATTTTGTATCATCTAGCAGATACATATTTGATCATTTAGAACAGATGCTCACTTGATTTGCAAATAAATATTTTATATCTTCTAGTAGAGATACATGCTTGATCATTTAGAACAGATGCTCACTTGGTTTGTAATAAGTATTTGAGGAACTCTCATCTTTACAAGAACAGATCTTCACATGATTCATAGCAAATGTTTAAATGAATCAAAATTCTCATATTTTATAAAATAAAGCTACACTTGATTTATGATTTTAGGCATCAAAACCTATAACTGCTATCAAAACATATACTCATAATTTGACATGTATATCATATCAAACATAATTACTTCAACTTAGATATTTTAATGTTCATACATCATTTTAAAGAACAGATACTTGTACGTATGTTGAAGTGTTTACTAAGTCAAATACTTAGGAAAATATGCAAGTCATATATAAAAAATGAACAGATATCTACATCCCGGTTTGGTCTTAGGATCAGGTCCGGGTTAACAAAACCCAAAAATCCATATCAAAACTTATACTTGCAATTTGACATTACATTTATGTCATGCCAAACATAATTACTTCAACTTAGGCATCTAAATGTTCATACATCATTTTAAAGGAGATACTTGTATGTATGTTGAAGTGTTCACTAAGTTAAACACTCAAGAAAATAATCAAATCATATACAAAAAATGAACAAATACTTACATATCCCGGTTTGGTCTTAGGACTGGGTCCGAATTAACAAAACCCAAATTCATATCAAAACTTATACTTGTAATTTGACATTTATGTCATGCCAAATATAATTATTTCAACTTAGACATCTTAATGTTCATATAACATTTTAAAAGAACAGATACTTGTATATATATTGAAGTATTCACTAAATCAAACATCTAGAAAAATATACAAGTTATATGCAAAAATAAAGAAGATATCTATCTACATCCCTTGGTGCTTGAAGTTAAAAACTTAAAAATCTAATGATATTATTATAAAATTTTAATTTAATAAAATCGATAAGTTTAATATCATACAATTGCAAAAAGATATATCGACACGACTTCTCAAATTCAAACTTCCAAGAGAAAGTCTCAAACCCGATCCTCTACGCTGCTAAAATACAAAAATTTGGCTATAAATGTGAAAGAATGAATTTATCCTCCGAAGAGAAGACAAAGTTAGCCAACAATAATTATATGATCAAAAAAGGCTATCATTATTAAGGTTATTAAATGACTAATCATAACATACTTAAATTTAAATCAATTATAAAAATGATCAAATATTCAAATAAAAAATATAAATTAAATGTAATTAATTATTTAAATTTAAAGTTAAAATCATCCATCCCTCCGCAATCATTTGTCGAAGGTGATAGAAATTTTACAAAGAAAGTCAATGTCAAATCAACATAACTATTTTCACACTCAAATAATCTTAGTTCGTGACGTGCAGTCCGTCTCAACTGTAAATGACACCACATAAATGGTGATGTGAGCCCCATGATGGGTGGTTTGTCGAAATGATACCACTAAATTACGATCACGGCTCAGATGTTCCCCATGCTTTATTCTTTGAGTGAATTATAGAATGATTGGGCAAAAAAATCTCTCTGTTATAAGATTGACTTATATTTGTCCCCTTAAACAAACTCTCTACCCTGGTCTACAAGGACACCTCGACAACGTAACTGGTTGCTCATGGATCCTTCGCCAAGTGACTACCTCCTCGACTGCAGCGACCTGGATGACCGGGATGATGCCATGGGATCTAGAACGGGCGAGTCATCATTCCCCCAAACATAAGTTTTAAATTAAATAATATATCTCATAACATTCTAAACTCCACTCGCTGCTATTATACGCTAGCAATTTAGCGATTCATCGAATCAATCAAAGTGCTCTCTCGATTGAAGGAGTAATTAACTATAGGTCTCATGGAACTAGATCTAAAGTCCTCGCAAAATGAGGGCGAAATCTCTGGGTGGTGTCTTATCTACTATTTCATCTGCCTTCTGAAAATTTCACCGACACTTAAATCACTCTCTTCATTGCAAGAGATCGGTGGCAAATTTTCGGAGCCCACAGGGAAGGATAATTTATGCTAAGCAATTAGCGACCTATCAACTAGCCTTAATTGAAAGTTCTCTCTCATTATTGTGAAGGGTAATTAACTATAGATGCTTGCACCTATAGAAAACTTGGAACTAGATCTAAAATCCTAGCAAAATTAGAGCAAAATCTCTAGGTAGTCTCTTATCTACAAATGCATTTTTCCTTCTGAAAATTTGACCGACATTATTCAAACTCTCTTCATCAAGAGGTCGATGGTGAATTTTCAGATCCAACAATTAAAAGGACTCCCAAGAGAGATGTTGACACTAGAAAAGGGGCACGATAGTGTTTACCACACAAATACTTAACATTCAAACTTAGAGACAAAGGATAACAGAAGAATGAAGCCTTGAAGATAGAGAGAAGGATGATCAAGATGACAATGTCATTGGAAGAGAATACAATGTAGATGCTTCAAAATTCAACTCCATCACCAATTGCCTTCTTAGTATAGAAAAAATATATTAGGATGGAGAAAAAGTTCTCAAGCAATTATGGGGATTGATAAAGCTTGATAAAACAATTTATAGATAACAGGTTGGCAGAAAATTGAGAAAAATATAAGACACTTTATAAAATAAATGAGAGATAGATCCCGTCCTATCAACAAAAAAGGAAGATCTATGTGCTAGAGTGAGCAACTACAACAAAACTAGAGAAGAAAATCACATGAGAGTCAATAATAACATAATGGGAGTGTGTCATATAAGACACTACGTAAGATAAATGAGAAACATATAAGACGCTATATAAAATAAATGAGAGATAGATCCCCTCCGAGCAAGAGAAAAGGGAGATCCACCAGCAATAATTATAGGAAGGAGTGCTTGTTGGGTTAAAGAAAAAAAACAAGAAGCTAAGACCCAAGATATGCTAGAGTGAGCAGCTACAACAAAACTAGAGAAGAAAATCACATGAGAAGCAATGATAATCAATGGGAGTGCCATAATAGGTGATCTAATTTTCTTGGGAGGGAGAGACATATCAAGAATGGGTATTAATATAATCAAAAGCAATGGTGACAAGCTGAGCAAGTTAAGGACAACTAATTTGGCCCAAATAGTAATGATCAAATGAATAATTTGTTCTCTAATAGTGTTGGCAAGGTGGAAAGGAATTATGACAATAAACATATCTTCCACCGTGAGAATGATCACTTTGCTTGCCTCTTATGACGGTATTAAAAGCAACCTATTCTTGATTAAAAAAATAATAATAAGGATTAGTAACCTCAATGACATGAAGAATACATGAAAGAGACAGAGATATTAGGAATAATAGAATCAACCATTAATAGAACTTAAACAAGCTAGAGAAATGGATAGAAACTGGAGAGAAATTTGGAAACTAAAACATTCTCATTTTATTTTTGCAAATAGTGAGATCAATGATAAAAGAACGATATTGAAAAGTTCAAACAACTTTCCACTCAAAGTATTATAATAATCTTGAACAAGTTAGTTGCCTTGTTTTAAAAAGATGTCTAAGTAAAGAATAAGTACTTTAAAGATGTTATTGTCTTAAAAGTAGGTGGAACAAAGAAATTTTAACATCTCATGGCATCTCCTAAAATAAAATAGTGGAAGTAACTGTCATTCAAGACTATTTAGCATACTTGTGAACATCGCATAGTCAAAGGCATGTCACTTTATATATTTGGTATATTTAGTAGTGTTTATTCATTTGAGAGCAAGAGAGTTCAAATGATAAACAATGAAAAAACAAGAAAATCGAAAGCCCAAGGCCATATGAGTTAGTTGGCACCATTGAGTTTAATACAGGTTCCAATTTTTTAAGCTTTCATACCTAAGAGAGTAGTAGAGGAAACAATCAATGAATACTACAAAGAGAAGAGAACAACAATGATTTAATTAAATTGATCGAGAGGCAATGCTTGACCAAGATTCTAAAGAAACAATCAATCATGGATGAGATCATTTAGCATGAATGAGCAAGACTCAAAAGTAGTAGCACAAATGTGAAGTATGTGAACAATAGGGTTGCAAGCTGGAGAAAACACAATAAAGCAGAATGAATGCACATTAACAGCGAATGAATACAAGCAACACACAAGAGAGTATGCTGGAGCAACGAAGTGGAAGTGAGTGAAAAATCCTAAGGCATAGAGTTATATGATCACAACATGCAGGCAGGCATAATGTGGGGTTCAGTGTAGTGCATATGCGGGTGAGTGCAGTAGAACATCCATAGTTGAGCAAGAGGAGAAGCACGAGGAAGGAAGAGATGATAAGATATGAGCAATGAGAGAAAGAGTGGATCGATGAAAAACCCTAATTGGGTTTCACTACCATGTTAGAGTAATTGAAAAACAACTTGATTGATTCATTATAGTATTGATGTATATAGGTAAATAGAAAAGATAGAATAAAAAATAAATAATAATAATAAGAAGAAGAAGAATATTCTCAATTAAGAGAATATATTGCAGAATAAAGCATAATACTTACTAATTACTAAAAATACAATTTGATAAATCTTAACAAATAACAACATCCATGATCCTTGAACTTTTTTGGTTGAAGATCTATATATTTTCTCATAAGTTTTATTTTGTTTATAGACATGCGCACACAAATTTTTAAAATAATGAAATTGTTTGTCATTTTATATACAACAACAAGCATTTACCCCACTAAGTGGGGTCGGCTACATGAATCTTTCGTCTCCATTATGTCCTATTATGTGTCAAATTCTCATTTAATTCAAGTATACCAAGGTCATTTTTTATACATCTTAACCAAGTCTTTTTAGGTCTACCTCTACCTTTCTTAACATAAGACAAATCTAATGTCTCTACTCTCCTAATCGGGTCATTGGATGGCCGGCTTTATAACCATCTAAGGCGACTCTCTAATCTTATCTGTCACCGGAGCTACTCAACTTTTTCCAACATACTCATTTTGCATTTTATCTCTAAGAGTAAAACCACTCATCCACGAGCATCGTCATCTCACTTAACTTAGTCTAATGCTTCTCTTTTTTATTGGCCAACATTCTCCATATATATATCATTGTCTTACCACCATCTTATAAAATTTTACCTTAAGTTTAAGCGGTATTTTTCTATCACACAACAGGCCAGATGCATTCCTCCACTTCAACCATCCAACTTGAATTATACTAATAACATCTCCATCTATTTCACCATCATTTTGAACAATAGAGCCTAAATATCTGAATCGCTTGCTCTTTTTAATGACTTGTTAGTCATTTTATATAAGTAAAAAAAAAATCTTGGGGGTTTATAGCTTTGTAGGACTGAAATTTGAACAAATTTTATATCATTGGAATCCTCCTCACATGTCACATCCTTCAATGCAAATTTTAATAATTTCTTTGCATCTCATTTAGCTATAGAAATTATGAGTTATGACACAGTAATTATCATTTGATGCAATTAACTTTTGAAATGATAATATGTTCTTTCCTATTAAGTTATATACATATCTAATGAATGTATCTTCTTGTGACTATGCATCATTTATGAGATATGAGCATGCATTGCTAGTTATTGTATGTTCAGTAGCATGTATGAGATACGGAGATGTTACAGCTTTTTTATGTGAAACTAGTTATTTGAATGTTGAGACATCAATTGGAAGGCCCAGCATGCGTGATAGCACCAAGCCCATATATTTTATTTACAGGACCACCTTTTCATTTTTGTAGGTGGAAGCACCACTTGAATGGAGGTGAGTACGTGTGGAACTAGTTAATGCAAATACATGTACCCAACCTAAGCTTCATGGTTGCACATGTTTTCCAGCAAGCCAAAAACTATTTAATTCCCTAACTTATTGTGAATCTCTGTTACAAAAGCCCATTATTTAGTGACAACTTTGTTGACTCTTATTTGTAAGAGTATGTGATATTAGATAACTTGAGAAGATGTGGCCATTAGCATTTGCAAGCGATTAGGATCCTTTGGAAGTTGATAATTTGATCCCATAGGTTGGGAATACTTGTGAGGCTCTAGAAGAGCTAGAGGATCAAAAGTTGCGTTTACAGTTTTTATGGTAAATAATGAAGCATATGTGGTGGACCTCAAAGGTTTTCAGGGTTAAATATCATTCAAGTAATATACCTACCTCAAGCGTGATGATAGATAAAACATGAGTTTCTTCCATTCAACAGGTACACAAAATAATGGCGGAGTTTGTTGTTAACTCAACAATCTTTTGGCCTCCCTTATAACGGAAGATAAGGATTCACCATAAAATCAAAATCATGTTAATATAACCAAATTGTTCACCCTATTGATGCATTGAGCTATTGTGAGGTTAGCTATGCATATAAGCTAGTGTTACCCAAAACCTATGTCCTTAAGTCATAGTTTGTTACGACAAGCCTTTAATCTAAAATTAGACATGTTATGTATGAATCACTTAATCCATTTCACATGTCATGCCCTATCATGAATCAATGACTGCAACAAAATTCATTTTCTTGGCATAATTTTTACACCCCACCCCTACATCTATTATAAATTGTCCAGAAAGAGCAATCTTATTGCTTATAATAAGAAACCCAACAATCAAAACAAAATCTCCCTAATGACTATTGCCCACCACGTAAATACTATATAACAAAATCTTAGAACTCTTAAGTTTACTTTTTTCACCTCCCCCACCACTCCAAAAAATTTTTGTACATACAACATATTAAAACAACACTAATGGACGGTCATGCGTTATGAATAAATCCATGTGTTATTCAACACATAAAGCCTGGCAAATTCCTTAATTGAGAGTTCTCTCCCACCCAAGAGAGGTAATTACCCAGGAGTCTTTGTGCTATGGGAAACCATAAACTCAAAAGAAAGAAATGCTTGGCAGAAGGGTTAAATCTCTTAGAGTTAATATCTTCAATCCGTCTAATGTAAAACCTTGATTTTCCTAATTCGTACATGCTTTAAAAATTTACAAAACAAAATCAAGAAAAGTAAATCAACCAAATTTGCTAGCAAATACACGAGTATTTTACCTTTCTCCGTCAGGATGAGTAATTATAACATCTAGGTCACCACAAGATGCTTTCCCGCGCCTATATGATCCTGCACAGATAACCACCACCTGAAAAGCAAAAAATCTCAGCTCTTTTCATGTTTATATAATATCCAAGAAAGCCTTCTTAGAAATCTATAGCAGCCATTGACCTCAAGCTTATCAAAATAATATCATGGGGAGAAAATATAAAGAATCTACATTAATAAACAAATAAGAGAGATACAAAATTTTCAAGGAAAAGTTTAGGGTTTTAATTAATAACTTAATTAGGAGGCTTCAAGCTATGTAAAAGACATGTCATGATAACAATATTTAATTGTACTAATAACAATATCAAGCAAGAAAGAAAACATTTTAAAAATGTATGTGTTCCCCTAAAAGGAACCCTAAAGTCAAATCAATTTGTATCTCTTGCTATTGACAATATTACTTGAAGATGGTCAATAGCAAAAGCCATTAAAGATCAATAGCAAAGGTCATTACCACTTGTAGATTGTTGTAATACAAATACATTCTCATTTTTATGAAAGATAATGACATGAATTGGAGAGTTGGTTGAATGAAGTTTAATCCAATATGTGTATCTAATTTATACAATCTAGAAAATTTTCAAATAGACAACAACAACAAGCCTTTATCCTACTATATGGGGTCGGCTATATGAATCCTTCTTCTCCATTATGTCCAAGTAAGTGTCAAATTATCATTTAATTCTAATAAACTAAGGTCATTTTTTATACATCCTAACCTAGTCTAGGATAAAAAATATACAAAATTAGGAACTAAAAATCTAGGATAGAAATAACCACGGAATAATTACAATAGAAAATATAATACTAAAATTATTTGAGGTGTTCAAAATACATGCTTTAAGATGCCTTATAATGCCATCTAAACTAGCTACCATGTTCATTCAGTGACAATGACAGATAAAGCATGAATAAAATCCATCAAGCTCAAAAGTCCCCAATTAGATATGCAAGTCTATTGCTAGAGCGGTTAGTGCTAGTAATGATGATGAAGGATATCAAATCCATTTCAATCAAACACCATATTCATTGACGAGTTTGATAGTTTCTTGATTTCATGTGATTTTTCTCATAGTTTATTGATTTATTAGATCCAGCTAAGCACAGATTTAACAAATATAGTGAAAAAAAGGTTGCTAAAAAATGAGAGAGATGAATGTTGTGCCCATTTTATCTATCAAAAAAATGGTTCAAAGAAAAACTCTGAACCCCATTCAAGCAGTTACCGTTTGAAAGAAAATTGCAAAATGCACTCAGAAGAGAGTTCAGTTACCTTGTGGAATTTATATGATAAACAATCAACCTTTAACTAATGATGTCCTGCAAGATCATTCTCCTCTATAGAGAAGCAACAAATAAGGCTATTGCATCTTATTGTCATCTACTTTTCTAATGAACTATGAGCTATGAAAATTCATCCTTGACTCTCTTTAGAGAATTTTGTTATGGTTCTAAGTCAAATTTTTAGACTAACCAAATATTTCTCCCTCATTTTGCCAAAAATATAAAACCTAGTTTCAGGTTTCTAATAAGCAAAGTCCTTGTGGATAATTATCCCTCTCAATTATAAGAGAACACACTCTAATAAAGCTAGTCATTTGATGTGGAGTACTTAGAGAATAATAGCAACGATTTTAATTGTATTAAGAGAATGTATCATTGTTAACATAAACAGGATAGTGAAATAAATGATGATGAACTTGTTTAATATCGCATAATTTTGCATTCTAAGTTATCATAGTCTCTAGTCTATTTAGTCAGAGGAGCTAGTTGACCTAACCAAACAAAAGTGGTCATGGGTTGCTTTATACAAGGACCCTATAGACCTAAAATAGATGTTTACGTAAAGGGAAAATTTCAAGTTAACCTTAGTTAATAATAGGCTTTGTGCAGTACCAAACGCATTTTATGATTTATAATTGAAAAAGGTTGAGCCATTGGTAAACATTTGAGCTTTTTTTATGATCATAATATAATATAATGGTGCTATTTAGGGCAGCTCAAAATGCCTTGATAGTAATCGCTCTTTTGTAGTATCATTTAGAAGTAAAACCACACAATCAAAGGTCATTTGTCATAACCCCTCCTTTGTAGTGTTAATGAGGGGTAAAATCACAAGGTCAGAAAATACATATCATTGCCTTATTAGTGTGAGATGTTTTAAGTATAAAACATAGACGCACACTTAAAAAATATTAAATCTCTGGGAATTTAGGTTAATCTTACATTTATTGTTCTCGATAAACTATTAAAGAGTGTGGATAAATTTTTGTCTTCAACTCAAGTAGTAGATTTCACTTGAATATTTTTTAGACATAATGATTATCTTTAGATGTCCTATATTTTTATCTTGATATAAATTTGAAGTGATTTATATTGAAATTTGTGGCATTTTGAAAATAAAGATCCCTCCGATTGAGATTTATTGTCAACACAATAATTATTAAGGAATTTGAATCATTTCATTCTTGATACTTATGTTTTGGCAACTCTGCATGTTTGCTTACAAAGAATCAAGTCCATAATTTGTATATGATTTAGATTTAATTGAAAATTTGTCATGCTACAGACATTGTCAACTCTATCTCAAGCATAAAGAATTGAATCTATCACTTGCACGTAATTTAAGTTGATCTTAATAATTCATTGCATTGCAGACCTAGTTGACTCTATTCACGCAAGTAGAGATCAGATCTGTAGATTAAGACTTGTGATTGTTCTTTTTAATTTTGAAATTGAGTATACAGTTAAACATCAAAGTTCATAATAAAATACCTTGAAGACCATAGACAAATGGCAGAAAAAATTAATTTGTTTAGGTTGACGAAATTAATCTGTTTAGGCTGAGATTATGAGTTAAGGTTACTTTCCATTTACGTTTCAGCTAAAATATATTACTTGAACACTCTCAAAAAGCATCCGTGCAGGGAGTAGAATCAGCCTTACTAAGTAGTATGCTCAATAGTGTGCATGCATGTAGATGAAATTCATTTTTTAAAATATAGAATTTACAAAGTTTGGAAATAATAACATGCTTATGACACAGTAGTCTAAGTTCATTCTACATATAGTTTGCGCAGCATTCTCTAACATCATGTTCGAGTGGTTATCACATTGGTTTGAACAGACATTTTTTGTATTTAATGTTCTTGCACATTTTCAATGCACTTGCATAACACACTCAGATAATTTCAGCACACTTACATAATGTCTTTAGATGCTTTTTGGTGCACAAGATAATATATTTGTATGCTTTTTTATGCACTTGCCTAATTTATTTGCACAAATTTTGATGTACCTACAAAATGCATTTGTAGACTTCTCTGTGCAATTATGAGATGCACTTCCATGCTTTTTAGTGCATATGCATGTTACATTCATATAATTTTCAAGATATTTATACAATGCATTTGCACTTTTTATGTGCTTGCACATTTTTAGATGCATTTACATGTTTTTTGAGAAACCTTCATGAATTTTGAGTTGTCAATGAGCTAAAAATCACCTCATAAAATTCATGTAAATTGCAAAATTATCCAAATTTTGATTACCTCAATGGGTATTTTGTCAAATAATGCATGTAAACAATTCATTTTTGATAATTAAAGAATGCCTTTTATCTACTTTCGTATGTGTTATAGTCCAATTATGTATTTTAGTGAGTTGGAATTTATTTAGGTGTTCCGAAAAGTCATGATTTTTTATCTTTAGCTCAATTTACAATTCCTAAGAGATCCAATGAACTCTAAATATAGTAAAATGGCTTTGTCTCTTACGTGAGTTTCTAACTCTTTGTAAGTTCACTTTGCATTTAATTCATTGCTCTACCATTGTTCCTTGTTTGCAATTTTTGTCTCATCATTTTTTTTTATCTTAGCTTATTTTTATGTTGCATATTCATCTTGTTCATCAACATTCTTTTTTTTATAGTGCACTTATATCCAAAGTCTTTTTTGTTCTTATTCAAATCTCTTAGAAATCCAAATTTTGATAGTCCCCTTATCTCCTCCCTCCATAGGAGAGTCTACAGGAGCATTGGGGTAGTCATGATTTTTGAAGCCCATCATGTCAATAAAGTCAAGCATAGGATATATGTGCAAGACACTTTAAAATATGTAATTTTTTGTCCAATCAAGCTAAGAAAATCATGCACGAAGATTATTCGCTACGTCATAAGCATCACATATGAGTTTCCCCCATCATGTTAAAAAAGCCTGCAAAGTTCTGCTCACCATGCTAGGACTTTAGAGCGTTAAGGGTTGCATTTTTTGTATTATAATATAAATGTCATGAGAGAGGAGTGAGAAAGAAACTTCTCCATTTAGAGAGAGAGAGAGAGAGAGAAGGTAAGAGAGATGAGAATGGTAGAGATGGGGGAATAAATAGAGATATGTTTGGTGAGAGAGGGAGGTGGCTGTCAAATTTGGAGGGTTCATTGGATCAAGATGTTAAGGTGTTGTAGTTAGGCCTCTATCATGCATTAGAAAGGTGGAAAGGATTAGTATGGATGTTTTAAGAGAGGGCCAAATGTGTTAGTGGTTGAGGGCAGCTTAGTTTGAAGAAGGTGATGCATTGGATTATAGAGACAAAGGTTGGACTAGAGAGGTGCTTGAGAAAGGTGAGATCAAATAGAGGAGCATTAGGCAACTGGGATGGAGAGATAGTAGTTGATTTCTTGAAACTTACATTTTAATTCCAAAATAAAAACAAAAGTACATGTGTATATAATATGATCCTCATCTAGGAGTGTGCATTTGATTTGTTTAGATGGTTTGAATGATGAATTTTAAAAACCAATTGATTTTGGATTTCTAAAAAATTGGACCAAACCGACCAAACAGAATACAAAACCAAATAAACCAAATAGCAATTTGGTTCGGTTATTTTTGTTTGGCTTTGGATAAACCGAAGTTTACTATATTTAAAAATTATTTGTGAAATTTAAATTCATTATGTAATTTTTTTTGTATAATGAACAAGTAATAAGCAAAATTATATATATATATATATATATATATATAATTAGAAAAATAATTAATTACTTTCATGCATTAAAAATATTTAAATTTTTATGATGGTAAAAAAAATTTACCAAGTAATGAATAAATTCGGTTTATTTGGTTTCATCCAAAAAATTTATTTAACAAACCAATCCAAAAATCAAAGTTTTCATTAATTAAAACCAAAATCCAAATTACTAAGTTCAAAACCGAACCAATTACTCAAAAACTTTGGTTTGGTTTGATTTTTTGGTTAAAACCAAATAATGCACACCCTATCCTCATCCTTCCTCATAAAATATAAAAATGGAACACAATCTATATCTTTTCATACAACATTATATTTCCATTGCACAAAAATGAGCTACATTATTATACTTTCTAAGAACAAAATGAAAAAGCACATGTTTGAATTGTGAGAGGAAAGCAAGGTATGAACTGTCCTGATGTGTAGTGCTCCAAATACCTCTATCCATGCTCTATTGAAGAAAATTGATAACATTCACATTATCTCTCTTAATAATAATACCTTTTAGCTCAATCATCCACAACTCTATAATGTTCTTGATGAAGATAATGGCTCCAAGCTCCACTTGTGCACTATTCCAATGCTCAAGCTGCTGACAAGCTGCCACCAAATATTCCCCACTTTCATCCCGGATAACTACAACCTGACTAGCAACACAGAATGAAAGGCAAGCGCCGTCAATATTGACCTTAATCCATCCGATAAAAAGGGGCATCAAGATTGAGGATGCGACAATCCAATGGGATGATTAGTGCCTCAGTGCTCTCGGAGAGAATAGGAATATGTCTACGTAAGGGACTGAAGAATGATAGCTCCAACATGTGATCAGCTATGCTTTTTGGTGTTTCTAGTTCTCCAACTTCAATAGACCGTACAACAGTAAACTTGAGCTAAGGCCCTTTAGCACCTCTAACCTTGGACAAGTCACTAGTAGCCTCCTCCTAGCTGTCAATTGCCAACATGCCCACTCCTAAGTAACCACATGATATCAATGAGAAACTTAACATCTTGTTGTAACATGTGATCTACTGTAGGGTATGAGTTCACTAGTTGAGTCCTTATCAAGTTGCACCTTGGGTGAGAGTTTAAAGAGTCTCATAATACAATTTTATACCTTGTAGTTCAAGAAAATCCTTGTTTTAAGAAAATGACTAAACAATGACGAAAAATATTTGCTAATAATAAGGGGAAATCTCTAATAATAAGGGGAAATCTATAATGAATATATATATATATATATATATATATATATATTGATAAAATCATCATCATAAAATGATTTCTATCACTAATTTGTTTGAATTACTATTGGAAAATTTCTATCGCTTCGACCTTGGAAAGGTCACTAATAGCCTCATCGTCGCTGTCAAATGCCAACATGCCCAACCCCCAACTCTCAAGTACCCACATGATATCAATGAGAAACTTGCATCTTGCTATAACATGTAATCTATCCTCAATCTGGTTCATCCCCACAAGCAATTTGTGGCCTCCTAGAGAACTCTAGGATTGAGCCAAGCATACTAGGAATAGCATCCATCACTGTGCGCCACCAGAACATCCACTCATGGGGATGCAACCACAACTTCCTAATCTAGCTAAATCGATCAATAGATTTATTAAATTGAGCTTGAGTGTTGTAGGAAGGAGCGGTGATTGATCTATCGGATGTAGATTAATGACAACTCTAGTTGATTAATATTCAGCTCTAGGTGACACTAAATCTCCATAATCCTACTAATTAACTCCTTTCGAAATAATGATGTAGGAACTCACAATTATGGCTTCCTTCCTCCAACAAGTCCACCACCTTCAGGTTTTCTACCATGTTAATGTCAATAAATGTTGACCATTTGGCCAAAGGCAAGTCATGGATCCAAGCTTATTTCAAGGACCTATATGTTGGCTCCATTGACAATTCTCAAATGGGAGTGGATTTGGAGTAGGGGGTTGGAGCGAAGAGTGTTGAGAACTACTGAGGTGTGCGGTGAAGGAGGACGAGCTAACGGAGAGGGAGATAGGTGATATGAGCTCAAATAGGGTTGCAACTCATGCGAGAAGAAGATAAGTGTTATGGGGGATTGTGCAAGTTGGACAACAAAATAGAGAAGGGAAGAAAAGGAAAGGAAAAAGACGGGCCAAGGAAAATAAAAGTATAATTTCATTTTTCATGATTCATTTCACAAATTAAGTGGAGTTTGTATTGAAGTTGTTAGGCTTAAAGACTTAATGAAAGAAATTTTTTTGAAGTAACACCATAATTTTGAGGTTATTTTAAGTAGGAATTATATTGTTAATTAAAAAATTCTTATAAATCTAGAATATCATTGCTATTAGATTATATAAAAAAATCAAGATTCCAAAGAGAGGGTGTAAGGAAACCCATCGAGAGGTTAAGCAAGAATTATGCATTGACTATTAAACCATCATGCATACTAAAATTATTAATCCCACTGAACTTTTAGTTTATCAAATATTGCATTGACTATTTCAGGTAAAAGAAAACTGCAGGTAGGATCATAGTTAGGTGATTTAATTTTGTTTGTATTTTGAATTTTTGGTATATAATTTGAAATATATCATAGAAGAATAATGTACATAATATAAATTAAAGATTTTTTGTGTGTATTAATTTTTTATGAAGTTTATTAAAAAATATATAGTCAATTTTGATGATTTAAATTTTGAAAACTTTAGTATTAATGATTAAGCTGTATATATTAGATGATTATCAAAATGGAGTTACATTTTATGGTGATTTAATTAGACTAATTTTCTACCCATTCAATCATAAATAATAAAAATTGGGATCACACTTGGCCAAAATTGTGTCTAATTGGTTTTCTTGTCTTTGTTTTATCGCATACTTAATTGAAAAGGGTCAAAAAAGAGTGACATTAAACTTAGCTTAACATATAGATTTTCATAAGAAAATTTTCAATGTTATTATCAAACAAAAAAAAAACTCAACAAATTGATCAAACAATACAAGTACTTCTGTATCAAAAAAATATGAATTTTGCAGTTGTTTCTAAGAACGCACCCCAGGCAGAGTTTCCTCTCCAATCTTTTGCAAAAGCAACTCCATTTCTTTAACCTGTTAGTGTGAACATGAAAATAAAAGGAAAGAAAGTTTATCTTAAATGAAGATACGAATAGAACATGAGAAAACAAATGATAGTGAGATAAAAGCCAAGTAGCAACGTTACCTCATCCCGGAGAATCCTTTTCTCAATGTCATCAAAAAATTTCAACCCTAGCTTTTGGGAATTGGTTAATGAGTCCTCATGTTTGAGATCATCTAGGGTGCGATGGCCTTTCTCATATAGTTTTAGTGCCGTTGCAGGACCAATTCCCCATACCTCTCCAAAAAGACTGATGGCTCGTACCTTCATAATCAAGCTTAAGAAAAAGTTTAACGGGAAAATGTATAACACTATAACATATTGCAAAAGTTTAGATTTGGAATGTAAATTCATCCTTCCTACAAGTATAAAACTGCAATTGACATGGGAAGGAATGAAAGTGAGGAAGGAAGAGAAGACAATGAAATTGAAAAGGTAAAAACATGAAAACACAATCAGAGAACTGACAACAAACATAGATTTCTCAAATAAAATAACCTACAAGGCCAACATCACAAATGACATAATTTTGTTATTATGATACACTAACGAATTTTCATATTACCCACCATCTGAAATTAAATTGAAAGGTAAGCAACAAGTCATGAGTATGGCATTCTTCAGCAGTGAACAGAAAGCTTGACAAATTTTAGCATCCCAAGCATACAAGTTGAGATCCCAGTGAGAAGGCGATTATCATAGCAAACATTACTTTCTTTGTAGGTGCATATAAAAGAAATAAAATAATTAATAATAATATAATATAAATAATAGCATTTATAATTTAAGTGAATAAATAAATCTAAAAAATAGAATAAAAAGTCATATCAATATTTAAAATTAAAAATAATACTATATCATGAAAAATAAGATTAAAAAGGATTAAAAGTAAGTTAATATCATGAAAAATAGTATTAATAATAATAAATAAATAAATCAACAAATAACAGGGAATATAAAAAGTCAAACCAAAATCTAAACAAAATGGATATGGAAAAATACATGCATAAATAATATATAATAATAATCATAAATAAATGATAATAATAATTAAAAGAATAAAACTTTAAATCCTAATGATAATAATGATAAAGTAATAAATAAAAAATAATATATATGTGTGTGTGTATAAAGATAAATGCGCACCCTCACAAGGGTCCATGTTGGGATGAGAAGCCAACTGGCTCTCTCATTTTTTAATTAAAGTACTAATACTAATATTATTAAATATTAATTTATTGGGAATCTAGAAGGGAATGTCACATTGTCGATGGCAGACAATTAAATAATAATAATAATAATAATAATAATAATAATAATAATAATAATAATAATAATAATATAAATAAATAAACAAGATCCCTTTTACCTTTTTAAATTCACATCTACGAGGTTTACTATAGAGAGACTTAAAACGAGATCCCTTTTACCTTTTCATCCTTCTCAAAGTGCTCCAATTTAGATAACTTTTCAGTATTTACAATTTCCTGAATCTGCAAAGTAAACAAATAAGTCAAATAATAATATAATATATATTTCAAAAAAAATTACCAACTCTAAAATAGTAACTTACATGATCCTGCAATGACTTCCCAATAGCTGGAAGATGTTTGACTTGATCAACATTTTCAATTTTAAAAGATAAATTCTCTATCACAGGAATGGCCTTCTGATAACTGAATGATCTGCGTTCATCACCTAATGCTTTGGACCACAGATGTAAAGAGTAAGCAAAAATAAATATGTAAGTGGAAGATGATGGCAGAAAAGTAAAGAATGAATAAACCAAGTGAAAATGGCACGTATCTTCCGCACACATACCTCTATAGATGTTAATAAGTTTCCCAAATATCTCAGTGACGTTCTTATTTAGATCAGGGGGACTGTACAGCGAAGATACCTGAAAAGAAACAGACAGAGCATAGTTGAGCTATGGAGCATCCAAGAATTGAGAAAAGGCATCCTATCATAAGCAAATAAGCAACGCATGTAGGAGTGGAACAACTCCATAGAAAGTCATTTTCTTATGATGCAGCAGACAAAATCAACAAGAAACTAAATGCTGTTTTACAACAATAACTCCTATTGAAGCCAAAAACTATAAAAATTGGCAGTAGAATGTATTGCTGATGATGTTTCCTAACTATATATTTTGTATCGATCATACCAACTTTTTTTGGTTTACTCACAAAAATTGGTTATTCTCTATACATGGGAATAATAATACAGAGGTCTGAAAGAAACGGATAAACTGCCAAAAACACCGTTATGAAGGTTATTTCTCCGTCATGCAACTCCCTGTAAAATATTTAAAGAGATCAAGATAACCATTATATCTAGGTTTATCTAAATGCCTTCAATTAAAAACCTATCAAAAACATTACATATATAACACGATCAAACTCAAAAAAATGCTTAATTCATCCACATAAAATTCTTATGGACTTATCACATAGGTGCAATAAATAATCTTATATGAAGATTTCTTGGATGGGGACCACACTTCTTTTGATTCTTCCGGAACATTAGTACCACGACCAAGAGGACTGGAGACATCATCTGATCCACTTTGAGGGTTGAGTTGTCTTTCATTTGTTGCCTCTTCATCCCTGAGAACTTTGTCTGACTCTTCATGGGAAGGAACAGGTGCCATGCTATCCTCAGCACTGCTAGAATCATCTGCAGCTTTCAAATCATCAGCCACAATTTTGTTCCTTTTGCTGGATAATAAATCATCATTACAACAACTTGGGTCAATTGACTGGGGCTGATTCATTTCTAATTGAGCTAATTTGGTATGCTCTTTGGATGCTGGTGCTATAGTATACAAATCACTGGGCAATTTTTCTCCAGACTTTAAGCAGTCTTCCAACCACTGATAATTTATCAAACTCTGCAACAGAAATTACCTATCAGAATAAAAAATAAATCATAAAATCTATAATTTTATTATAAAATTACACAAAAAATCTGAAATGCTTCTCAAAAATATAATTGAAACAACAAAGGAACGAATTTTGAGACGTCCCTTTCTTAGTCAGGCATAAGAGACATGGACCTGAAGGCCAAAAACCTCAAAAGGAAAAAACAGTCATCATTTCATACAGGAAACATACAAAAACAAATACTACAATATAATTCAGCAAAAATTAATACTCAATAGAAAACCAATTAAGAGGAAACTCCACAGATCTTTTTACATGCTTGAAAACACTTTGATTGACTGTGTGACTTTCTCAATCACAACAAGGTGCTTTCCCCACTAAAAAATAAAACGACCATACCTATTTTCCTTCACTATTTACCATGTTAACCAGCTTTCCCATCTGAGCAACTAGATGAATTGTACAAGGAATCTTCAAGCTTTTTCTATTACATTGCCTTTAGCCCCAAAACATTTCAATTCATGACATACTTACGCTAAGAACTGTTACACCGGTAAGAAAAATTCAAATGTAAATTAAAATGTAAATTAGAACAAATAGAAGAATTGAAGGGAAGAAAAAGCAAAGATGACATAGATTCAATGCACCACATCAATAACTTGATAACAGTTGTAACTAATCATTTTATCTCAGGAATACAAAACTGAAGTGCCTGTCCCTCACGACACATTTCTCTAGCTGGCATCCAATGTTTTACATGCTTTATTCTGTAAAGGAAAAGATCACCCTATAATAGAAATAAACTTCGGATATAGGACAAACATGGTGATATGTATTAATATCTGTAATTACAGCTGAGAGGGTGATTAATTTCTGTAATTAGCTTTCTGGAGCGGAGTGATTAAACCAGTTCTTCCTTCTATTCGGTTGAGTTGATTGATTTGGGTCGATCGACTCGGTTTGAGTCAAGACAATGAGTTAAACCTTTCCAATTGAGTTAACCCGGCTGAGTAAAGGAAGGAATCGGTTTGAGCTTCTCGATCCGTTGGATCTAGCGCCTTTTCTGCCGCTGGATGGGCTCACTTGGATTGCGTATTCTTAGACTCTTGGAAAACCGTTGGATCGGTAATTGATCTCGCCTTGGATCTTTGTTTTGATCACGCTTTTTTCCTTTGAGGTGAGTGGAATACGATGTTGGCCTTGACGCTTGATCTTTTCGAAGGATGCCGGATGGTTTTGAGTGGAAAAGATGTCAAAAAAAATCATCGGCATTATTCCACGGGATCAATCAAAACCCTAATTCAATTCTTGTTTTCCTTTTCAAATTGCTCTGCTTCCTGGGGTTCGAGATGGAGAAGATTAGGGAGATTTGGCCGAGATTCTTGGAAGATCTATCCGTGAAGATCCACAGAGAAATGTCTGATGAAGTAGAAGGTGCTAAAGATGAAGAGAGGTTGTGGAGGTTTCTTTCCTTCGATGGAGGAACGGCTTTCCACCGGAGTGGACCCAGGGAAGAGGGAGACAGAAAGAAGGAGACTTGACAAAGAGGAGTTCTTGAGATAATTCTTCAACCCTTTTTCTGCTCTCTATTTATAGTTTGCTTGCTCTTCTAAAGTGTTCTTCTGTAACTAATTTCTCAATATTACTGCATGTCGTTTCCTTAATTCTTGCTGCTTTGTATCTGACAGCTAGATTTCTTTTTCTATGTCCCGCTTATTCTTGTTTAGTTCGATCTTAATTATGTCCTCAAAGATCTTGTTGTTGATTTAATCTTATAAAGTTTATTCTAAAATGTATTAGAAATAGAAGAATTGAGTTCTTAGTAAAACTGTTTTTGTTTATTTGCTCTGTTTATTTATTTGGAACTACACTTCATTATAATGTTTGGGAGTGGAAGTCTTACATGGCTTTATTCTTTGTCTCTTGATGGCTTGAGGATATGTGTTCATATCACATGGACTGCAACATTTTTAGTTTAGTTGAATAATCAATGTATTTCTATTTTCAAGTCTATATATCATCTTTATTTTAATTGTCAAGGACAAGATAAGCTTCATTATTGGTCTCATCTTGTAGGAACTTCTATTAAAAATAAGACTATGTAGGTCATGTAAAGGTAGACTATGACTTAATGAATGCAATTGAATTGCTTATTCCCCTTAATTCCAAGTTATATATGTAGATTGCTCCAAGTCGCCAACATGGAATCTTTCTTTGCCTTTCCAAAATGAGTAGGTGTACTTCTTCCTATTTAGGTTTCAACATCTCTCTTGTTGTGTTCCACATCAATTGGTACCAAAGACAGTCTTTCGGCTCCAAGTTTTTATTATGAATATTTTATGGCCACCCACACAGTATTAAGCCATTCACAATTGTATTCTAATGCCACAATTGCTTTACAAATAATTGTGACTTCATCCCCAAGGAATAGTTGCAATCCCACACAATGTTAACTATTAAAGAAACATTTTATGAAATTTCTCATAATTTGATTAATTTATTGATACCTTTTTTACATGTAGCAAAAAACACATAATTTCAAGAAAATAGATGGAATCTACAACATTATCCCCTAATTTTAAAAATTGAACAAGACAATTGGTCTGATTAGTTCAAAACCAATCAGATGGTTGGTTTGACCATAAACCAATCCTCTAGTTGATTTGGTCAAATTCAAAATCATTTTCGCACAGAATAAGCTAGAATCCACGGTGGAACTGATGAACCAGTCTGACTTGAATGAATCGCTTGATTCTAATATTAATCATTTTTTTTTTTTGCTTCTGACTTCGATCAAATGACAAGAAATAAAATATTTAAATTAAAATAGAAAAAAATAATCAAAATATCATGTCAAAAGGTGGCCTCTCCCTATGTTGCGATTGTTATCAAGGTGGCCTCTCCCACAATGGTGGTCCTCTACCTCAATTCAGATTTTCCCCATATCTATAGTGGCATTAGATGAAAGCTCCATTGTCCTTTTCTTGTCATCTTCTATTCTCAATGTTGTCATCAGGTCAACTTTTCATGGTATTTTTAATCCTATCATTGTTGCTTCTCATGTTGAGCCTATCTTTCTCACTCTTTCTTTTATTGTAGCAGTTATTATTAGCAACCGACTCATTTAACAAGAATTTCAGCATCCTTTCAGTAAGGCTTGGTCCTTTCGATCGCCTACTGCTAGGTTAAGAAAATAAATTGGAGGAAGATAAGTTGTTGGAGAAGAGAACAATGACCCCCACCACAAAATCCACCGTGACACCAAAATGCTCTACTAGAAGGACCAAATAGTCTCCAGCACTAAACGGTAATTGAAAAAAGGAATGTCCTATCCCTCAGCACCAACTTGATACATAAAAGTAACTCATATCAAAAAATGGGTACTTGATCAAGGGATCAAAAGTCTTGCAGAAAGTATGTAGAGAAGGCTTAGCCAAGATAATTCTCAAGAGGCTAAAGTAGCTGTAAAGAAGAACCCACGAAGTAGAATAATATTGAGGTCAATAGGAGAAAAGGTTTTAGGAAAGCCATTCAGTTTAGAGTCGTAAAGTATCAACCGGGTGTTAACTAAGGTAGAGCAATCTTTCCAAAATTGACTCTAGAATGACGTGATAGAAACCCTGAGTTATTGTAATAGATATTCCTACCTTTGGTAACTAGAATTTTCCTCTACTAAAAAAATGATATCATATAAAGAGAGGCGGAAGATGATTGTTCAAGGACTTCACAAGTATGGAGAAATTACAAAACAGAGAATAAATTACAACCTCAGAACAGAGAGGAATAAAGAAATAAAAATAGAAAATTATTACAAAACAAGTTAACAGTTTAGAGATAATAACAGAGCAGTAGGATAAATAATTCCAGCTAGAACAAAATAAGATCCAAAGAACCGACAGAGATAATACACGACCAGATACAGAAATTAGTTACAAGAATCACAGAAGATAGCTATCAGAAAAGAACATCAGAAAACTATAAATAGGGAAGAGAAAAGCAAAGAGAGGATCGAAAATTTATCTCAAGAAATTCCTCCTCTGACTCTAGTCTTCTCCTTCCTCCTCTGAGCATTTCTCACGATGGACGTAGCCGGAATACTCCCTTACGATCGGTGAAGCACCGTCTCTATCTCTCCCGAGCCCTCTTTCTCCAGAGCTCTTCCTCTGGATCTCAAACGCTCGAATGAAGAATGACCGCTAGACCAGGTACGTCATTTCAATTCGAAACGAATAGCTTCTTCTGCAAGCTTCATCAAACGGCAGAGATCAGATGATCAGCCGCGCCTTCGCTCGATCAGACGTCCGTCGATCCTCCATTACATCGAGCTCTCACCCTTCAACACCTGTAATCCACTAAAGAAGAAGCGATCAAGAACCGCTTGATCAAACAACAAATCCAAGGGTCAACAAGAATTCAAATCCATCCGACGGTTCAAGAAGCCGCTCAAGAGAAACTCGATCCAAGTGATTAGATCCAACGCCAAAAGGCTAAATCCAACGGATCGTAAAGCACCAAAACCCTCCCAACTCTCTCCACTCACCGGATTGATTCACTCGCAGACCTGAACAAAGACTCAAGCGGATCAAACCCAATCAGGAATAATTTCAGAATTTAGTTCATATCATTGGTGCTCCTGTTGAGTACCACAACTCAAACAATGGCAGAAGGCACAAAACAAACAGCAAAAACTATTGATGAATGTGTAAACAGGCTGAACAAAAATGATGAGCAAATGCAATCCATTACTCTAATACTAAATGAAGTATCCAGAAGATTATCAGCAATAGAGGAGAAACTTGATAAATCCTCTCAAGATCAGCAACAATCACAGGTATGTAACTCATACCAACCAGAAATTCCTAATCATTCTAGATCTCAATTTCAAATAGACCAACAAAGTTGATATGCCAAGATTCAATGGTGACAACCTGGTTGGCTATTTAAGCGATCAATTTTTCCAATATTATAACCTCTCTCAAGATCAAAAGTTCATAATTGCTTCGGGTACATGGATCCCCGCACTTAGCTGTGGATGCATGGAAATAAACAATTAAATACATGGAATCGCTCAAAGAGCAAGTAATTCAGGTGACTCCCTTTACAGAGATTTAAGGGTGAATTGGCTAAAATGCAAATGTAAATCCACGTCAGAGTTTTACAATGACTTTGAAGAGCTAGCCAACCGATTTCGTGAATCCTCCCAATTTTACAGAGTTGTTTTGAATCGGTTTAAAGCATATTAAAAAGAAGGCACCGCAGCCCAAACTCACTACAACAAGCCTTTCAATTAGCCAAGTTAATGGAAGCATGACAAGATTTATATCTACAACTGACCTTCCAGATTTCCTACACATCCTCAGAATGAACAAATGCCTCCGCTTCTACACCAAGAATGGCACCTACTATGCAAATACCCAACACGCACTACGATACCCATTCAAATTAACCGCAATTAGAAGACGAAAAAGGAGGTCTGCTTCAATTGTGATGAGAAGTTTCACAGGGGTCATGTGTGCAAATCCAAACTCTTTACTCTTGTTGCAGTCAATGATGAACAAGACTACCCTATTCAAAATGATTCATGGCAAGATCCCGAAGTTAATTCAAGAAGAGCTCCCCAAATCGCCTTTAATGCTTTACAGACGTTAATCCTAGAACTTTAAGGTTACAGGAATGATTGGCAACAAACAAGTTCAGTTTATTGATAAGGTCAACCCACAACTTTATTCCTAAACTTGCCAAGTTTCTAAACCATACAATGACATCTATCTCAGTTTTTAAAGTGTTAGTAGGGAATGGAGAGACCCTACAGTGTTCTGGAGTTTGCTCTAACATCCCTATTCACCTACAAGGATACAATTTCAATACTGATTGCTATCTTCTTCAGATGCAAGGATGTGGTGTTGGGGAGTTCAATGACGGAACGGTGAATGCACAATTGATTACAAAAGCTCACCATGAAATTCTATCAAGATGACAAATTAATTCAACTACAAGGAGATACTTCAACCAAAGTAGACAACATTACATTCCATCGCTTTACCAAGTTGCACAACAAAAAGATATCATTTCTTACTTACGATCGAGGAATTACCGAGGGAACAGTCCCTACTGAATTCACCATTTACAAGCATACAATGTATTAGACAATACCAAGACTGCTTTCAAGATTCGCATCTTGCCTCCCAAAAGGGATATTGACCACCAAATACGCCACCGAACTCAACCTGCCAAGGTTAAAACCTACGATATCCTCATTTTCGTAAAAGAAATAGAAAAGAAAGAAATGATGGAGGATTATAAGAGAAAGTACCGCCCTTTCTCATCCCCAAAGATTGCTAATCAAAAAAAAGATGGCACTTGGTGTGGATTATGTGGCTTTAAACAAAGTCACCATACGATGGTTTCATACCAACTCAAGAGTTGATGGATGAATTATATGGAGCCACCATTTTTCCAAGCTCGATCTAAGATGTTATCATCAAATCGAATGGGAGACATTTACAAAACGCTGTGACACATGAAGGTCACTATGAATTCATAAATGCCTTTTGGTTTAACCAATGCCATCAACCTTTCAAGCACTAATGAATTGCTTTAAGCCATTCTTAAGAAAATTTGTTCTAGTCTTTTGATGACATACTCATATACGTGCACTGAATTACATCAAGAGCATCTACAAGTCCGGCCGAACAATCAAGCAACACACCTTATATGTCAAACCATCCAAATGTTCTTTTATTCAAAATGAATTGAATATTTGGGATATATTTTATCAAAAGGGATGAGGTGGATCCCAAGAAAATACAAGAAGCAAGTATGGCATGCCAAAGTCAAGAAAAGCTTAAGAGGATTTTTGAGATTAACAGGATATTATAGAAAGTTTGTCAAAAACTATGCAGCAATTGCTTTCCGTCTAACATCAATGCTTGCCAAACAATAGTTCCACTGGACAGAGGAATCCACAACAAAGATTCACAAATTGAAAGAGGCTATGATAACATTACCAAGACAAGATTCCCCAATTTTACTATGCCATTTATCCTAGAAACAGATGCTCGGGACTGAATAGAGTCAGATAGCTCGTAATAATCACCCTTTAGCCTATTTCAAGAAAAAAGTTACCCTACAATGCAAAAAATCCTCAACTTATGCTAGAGAACTCTATGCTATCATCAAGGCTGATGGAGGCAATATTTACCGGGTGCCAAATTTACTATCGAATCGATCAGAAAAGCATTAGAGAGTTATTACACAAACCATCCAAACACCAACAACAAAGATTCCTAATTAAACTATTGGGATTTGATTATAGATATAAACCGAGTTTCAAACAAAGTTCGATACTCATCCGTAAAGGAACCCAATACAGAAACAAATTCTACTGAGAATCACTCAGTCAAAATTGCCTATGGTCCTACATCTATATGCTTACACTCAACAAGCCACAACATTGCTTCGCCAGATTAAAGAGGAAACTAACTCCAATCAACTACAAAAATTAAAAGATCAAATAAAGACAACCTAATTGTTTCCAAGTATAAAAATATTAAAGGATTAATATACTATAAAGACAGATTGTCATACCGTAATTCGATATCGCAAAGAATTATCGAGAATTACATTCAACACCAACCGAGGCCATACCGAATTCATAAAATTTTGGCAAGAATTGCTCGCAATTCTGGAAACACATGAAAAAAGACATACAACACTTCATGAACTTGCCCTATATGTCAACAAGTGAAATATGACACTCAAAACATACTACAACCTCTCTATACCACAACATTTGGGAGGAAGTATCAATGGATTTTATTACTTACCAAAGTCTCATAACAAAAACCGCTATATTAGTAGTGGTAGATGATTGTCAAAATATGCACATTTTTCAAGATCGCCAACCGCTTTACAGCCTCCTACATACCTATTTGTATGTATCACAAACCGCATGGTATACCCAAGGAATAATCTCGATAGAGACCTCTATTCACGAGCAATTTCTCGCAAGAAATCTTCAAATTAAGTGATACTACATTAAGCCACGAAGTGTATCACCCTCGTGACATGGCCAAACCGAGTTACCAACCGAATTAACAAGATCTAAGGAGTTTTGTTATGGACAACCCTAGAAATTGGTTACAATTTATGCCTTAGTTTTCCTATAACACATCCATCAATACTTCCACCAAACTAATTTTCAAACGGTTTATGGTAGACCTCCTCCTACAATCATTCCATATATCGTCACTACAAATCTACTAATCCGTAAGTAGACTGTTACAACAAAGTGACAAGATCATACAAATACTTATAGCAAATTTACGTGAAACTCAAAACAGATGAAGCAAATGGTCGATAAACACGTAAGAGACCTTCAATTAAAAGTCAATGAATTAGTTAAGATACAACCCTACGCATGACTTCAAAGGACTGGGAATCAATACACCAAATTACAAAGAAGATATTATGGGCCTTTTAAAGTACTACGTAAAATAGGAACGCTTATAAAATTGAATTACCACAAAGAAGAATACATAATGTATTCCATATATCCGCATTAAAACCATACGACAAGATTCTAATATCCATCCAAAGACAATTATCAAACCAATTCGTAGAAGGACAAATGCTTATTAAACCAATCAAAGTTCTGACCACGTAACTATACTAAGGGAGATCAACAAATCAAAGAAGTACTAATACAATGGAAGGATCATAGAAACAGATACATCTTGGGTAATGAGAAAGAAATGCAGATATTTTTTTCGACTTTGAGGACAAGGTCGTGTGGGGAGGGAGTAATGATATGAACTCATATCCCCAAGCCAACAAATGTAAATAAAAGAAATGTAAGAAGGCCTGATTACAAAGGATTTCACAAGTATGGAGAAATTACAAAACAGAGAATAAATTACAACCTCGTAAGAGGAATAAAGAAATAAAAAATAGAAAATTATTACAAAACAAGTTAGCAGCTTAGAGATAATAACAGAAAGCAAGGATAAATAATTCCAAATAGAACAAAATAAGATCCAAAGAACGCAGAGATAATACACCACCGATACGTAAATTAGTTACAAGAATCACGTAAGATAGCTATCAAAAAAGAACATCAAAACTATAAATAGGGAAGAGCAAAGAGAGGATCAAAATTTATCTCAAGAAATTCCTCCTCCACTCTTCTCCTTCCTCCTCCGAGCATTTCACTGGGACGAATGAATCCTCCTACGACGAAGCACCGCCTCTATCTCCTCGAGCCCTCTTTCTCCGTGAGTCTTCCTCCGGATCTCAAACGCCGAATGAAGAATGACCGCTAGACTGTACTATTTCAATTCAACGAATTTTTCTTCTAAGTTTTCATCAAACGGCAGAGATCGATGATCACCGCGCTTTTCGCCGACGACCCCGATCCTCCATTACATCAAGCTCTCACCCTTCAACACCAGTAATCCACTAAAGAAGAAGCTTTATCAAGAACCGCTGATCAAACAACAAATCCAAGGGTCAACAAGAATTCAAATCCATCCGACGGTTCAAGAAGCCGCTCAAGAGAAACTCGATCCAAGTGATTAGATCCAACGGCTGAGTAAAAAGGCGCTAAATCCAACGGATCATAAAGCACCCAAGAAACCCTCCCAATCCTTCCACTCAAATGTTGATTCACTCGGTGGGCAAGGCACTGAACAAGACTGCCAGCCTCGATCAAACCCAATCAGGAATAATTTCAGAATTTAGTTCATATCAAATTCTCCTCTACTAAAAAAATGATATCATATAAAGAGAGGCGGAAGATGATTGTTCTTTTCTTGGATCATCTAAATTAGAGAGAGAGAGAGAGAGAGAGACTAAAGAGAGGAAGCTCAAACAAGAGAGAAACTTTTTCTTCCTCCCTTTGGTAAACGCATACTGTCATTCTCTTGAATGAAATAGCAGCTTCTTGCATCCCATCAACAATCCAAATTAAACCTATTTTCCAAGCCCTCAGATCATCTCATAATATTGGATGAATCCCTTTCTAATGTCCAACAAATGATTTTGGATAATAGCACTGCTTTTGGAAGTAATTAAGCATCATTCTTGTTTATTAAGGTCTGTGTAACAACTGCAGGATTATATGCTACAAAAAAAATTCAGGTATAGTTTCTCCCAATACATTTCTATCTCCAACTTCATAATCACCATGAATTCTCCCATTGCTCATTCTACTAGAACCTATATTTGTCTTTACAGGGCTGTTTGGTTGCCTAAAAAAGAAATGTAGCGTAAATGGAATGCAATGTTAGATAAACACAATGTATTTTGAATACTATACATTTGTTTGATTAAAACCCTATAAATGTAGAGATTTATTTTTTCTTGTTTGATAAAGTGAATATAATGTAATGTGTTTAGAAGACCAGTAAGGATCGCAAGAGGTGCGCAGTAAGCGCCGTTAGTGGCGGCGAATGCGATGATATTGGTCGACGCAGCAGACCAGAGTGCGGTGGTCAATGATGGTAAAGCAAGGTAGTCAACGGTCATGGTTGACGCCGTGGTGGGTGGTGGTGCGGGATGGTGGCCGATACCGCACCGTCGCCGATGACGGTGACTAGTCAATGATCAGCGACAATGGGTGGTGGTCGGCATCCAACGGTGGTGATGGTGAGGGATGGTGGAGTAGCTAGCAACTAGCGGCGTTGGGTGGTGGTCGGCGGTCGATGGTAGTTGTCGCAGTGACCACCAACTGGCAATGTAGGTGGAGGCTGGTCGATAGTCGGTGGTGGTGGTGGTTATGGTGGTAGTGGCTGCCACCAATACCGCCAACGGCCAGAGGGTGGTGGTCGACAATTGGCGGTTTGCGAAGGTAGCCAACAGGCGGTGGCAAACTGCCGATGGCAACGACCTTCACTTTACGCCGAGTGGTGTATTGGGAATTCGCCTAAATTGAGCGAATTTCAAATACATTAAATTTGAACTAAATGATGAATTTGAAATACATTGAAATTTTATGTTGCAATCTAAATTCATCAATCCAAATACTAGAATTTTCAAAACCCCTGCATTCTGAATACAATACACTCACTTTGTAGTAAACCAAATATTCCCTAAATCACCTAAAATAAATATTTATTCTTCATCAATTATATGATACAATATTTCATCTATCTCTTTCCAAATATTTTTTTAAACTATATTCTAAACCAACTTGAGAAACATAAACAATAACCATACTTATAATATCTTTGTCAATAATTATATTACTAACAATCACCCTATCCTTAATCATATAAACCTTAACAATTTTATCTTTCAATGCTTCATCCACTCTTATCCCAACCACATCCTATTATTAGTCTATCAAACAAACAATAAATTATAACATTTCCCAATATCTTTACATCTCCTTTCCATAACTTAGTTTCTTATAAATAATTAATATTTATTCTTGTTTTAATCATTGTATCCACTTATTCTCATATCTTTTTATTCGAAGTCCACAAATTCTATGTAGTAAATCAAATCTTAGATTTAAACTGTCAACCTGTGCTTATTTTTCACCACTTAGGATAAGTAGATACCTCTAAGTGACGTTCCAGCCCACAAAAGAATCAATTAAAACAAATCTTTCAACCAAGCTTGTGCAGCATGAAGCAACATCAAATACAAGCTTCCATTGCCAAACAGGTCCCTTGCTCCATAGGAAAACTTAACCTAGTTGGCAATTAAGTCATATTTTGCATAGAAAGCAAATCACATCTTGAAACTATAAAAAAACAATGCAAGATCAATGAATGAGACATATATAGAAGAAAATGAAAGAAGGAATTTTCAACTAGTTCCAAATTCGTTAAAAAAAATAGCACTGACTAGAAAATTTACCTCAATAGTTTTTTGGGTTCTAATACCACAATTTCTGGACAATAGCATAACCTATTTTAAGTATATTGACATGTCCCCAATAACTAGCATTAATGTTTACTTTAGGATGTCCATATTTTCGTTCGTGCAAAAGCTATACTGCTACACAGGTTAAGTGTTGCTTCACATTTACCGTAGGAACACTTCTTCATGCTATAATTAAAAGGATGTCATCAGCCACGCATGATGACTACGCCAATCATTGAGATTGGAATGGGGATGATATATGATGCTGGGGCTCTCCCCAATACCTTAGTAAAACAGCTATTTTCATTACATGAACATGTGCTTTAATGTCAAAAGAGGGGTCACCTAAACAATTCACTTAGGCTCTTCCTCAATACCTAATCCTTCAAGCAATCTCATTAAATTATAGGTAAGCATCAGTGACAAAAACAAAAAGAAAACTTAATTAGCATTAAGAAAGGTGTTCGAAATCAAAAATCATGATGAGAGAAAATAGAAAGGAAAATGAAGTAGATTCAGCACAGTAAAGAAGAATAAGTAAAAACAACTCACTCCTTCAAAATTTTGCAACTTTTTAATATTCACATGCAGAAGAAGTGTCCTAAAGTCTAATGCAAATATATGAGTAACTCTGTCAGAAAAACCATCTTCAACGTTAGCCCCCATTTGTGATAACTTCTGCTTCCATACCTAGTATGAAATTAAATTAAACGCACAGTTTAAATAATGTCCATTCAGCAAAATGATAAAATGGCTTGTATAAGCATAAGAAGAAAGAGCAAAAATTCATTTAAAAATACCAAAGCTAAAACAACTTCACTGAGTAATTAAGTATTAAAATTGAGAAGCAAATGCAAGTACTCTTGGGCAGAATAAAAAAAGTAATACAAAGCATTCTGAAAGTGAAAAAAGAAGCTCACAAAGTACAAGAATATTATGGCAATTTGAGCTACTAAAGGAAGGGTCAAGACCTAATTTTCAGTTGTCATGAACTACCAATGTGATTACATATCAAAATCTTGTCTTTGCTTGAAGAAAATTACTCCTGCACAGCCATTTTTCTCTATCACTAATTCCAGATCTAAATCCTGTCAAGAAAATCACTCCCATTCAACCCTCCCACAATTCCCCAATACCCACCCCACCTCTCATCCCAACCCGTTCTGTTTCTACTGAAAGCCTCGCCGCATCAACCACTCTCTCCCTCCCAGTCCACCCACCAATCCCTGAATTTTATACAAAGCTTCATAACAACAAGGCGAGCTTGTTATATCTTCAACCATCAAGAGAGCACAAAATTTTACACGAACCTTATGAGTTATTGGTCCTTCATGAGATATCACCATGTTAGCTAAACCCAAAATCCTAAATCCCATCAAAAATATTGTTTGTTAGTGATGTGTGTACCAAAGTGTTCTTGTCCTAGTTAAGTGACTTAAAGGAGATCATCTTTAGCTAAATCACTTCCTGCACACACTTGACCAAGAAGATGAGTAATGTTGTCATGAAGAAGAATTTATCAAGAAAGCACTCCGATGCCATAGTTGGTGTTGAGCTTGAATTATAAGAAACTCGAACAATATTTCATTAGATCTTTCGCTTGAGTGAAATTTTCTACTTAATCACCTAAAAGTGTACTTATAAGTGTTTTGTGAGAGGAATTTAAGTACCTTGGTGAATCATATGGTGTGGAGAATTGGGACAAATCAGCCTTAAAAGTGGTGACAAACTGATACGACCTTTGATTAAGAGTTTTATGGTCTGTTGGCTGATCAAAGGAAAAAGAGTAAGACACAACTTCATCAAAAATATTACCAAATCATCGTGCTCTTTAAATAATTAAATGATCAGATTTAGTTTAGAGTCTCCGAACCTAGAGTCAAAGAAAATAAAATCACTTGTTAGGGGTGAACTTCATCAAGATCAGTGGCTTAGATAAAAAGATTCATGTTAGACCAATCATTGCTTGCACTAATCCTACCATTCTAGTGGTTTTGAAGCTAGAAGAACTAACACCATGTTTGAACCTTGTTGCATGTGATCTTATACAAATGCTAATGTGAATAATTGGTAAATAAAAATAATTTATTATTATTTTAGTGTTGTATTAACTGCATTCTATTTTTAATGAACATAAGTTGTACCAAAATTTATTATATAGTTGTTCACAAGTTCATCACAATCAATTTTGCACATATTAAGCATTTTGATGCCTTGAACTTATCATCCTAAACTTAAACCAGCCCATGTGATGATGGCTCTATTAGGTTGAATATGTTATATAAAAACAGTTATCCAATAAAATTAACTCTTTCAAAATGAGAGAAACATTCAGATAAGACAAATCAGACAACTAAGTACCCATTTTTATGAAAACCTAATGTTCAAATGACTTACAAGCAAGTAGCCAACCCTGTGGATTGAAAAACTCGCATCCGACCCCTCGATGAAGAGTGTTTATATTAATGTCAATTAAATTTTTAGAAGTCAGATGAAATAATAGAGATTTCGCCCTCACTTTATGAGGACTTTAATCTAGTTCCGGGTTTTATATGGGCGTAAGCACTAGTAGTTAATTACCCCTCCTAATATTAAGAGAGAACTTTCGGTAAGGCTAATCATTAATCGCTAATTACTTAGTGTATAATAGCAGCAAGTGGAGTATTAAATTTAGATTTATGAATTTCACCATCTTTCAACTTAAAGTAGATGGTGAGGGAAGGAAATGATGACGCGTTCGATCAAGATCTCATACTGTCATCCCGGCTATCGGTCTCTACAGTCGAGAAGGTAATGGACCCAACTTGACTATAGGCTGTCGCCGCCCAAGGAATCCTTGTAGACATAGATTAGTGTTTGTCTGAGGAGACAATTTTAAGTATACCTTAGCTAACAAAGGACTTTTTGCCCTATCAAATACATCATGTGATTCACAACTCAATGGAGCAGAATCATTAGGGAACGTATGGGCTACAGATGACCGTAATATAATGGTGTCATTTGACAGTAAACCACCCAATCAAAGAACTTTGAACATAACTACATCATATGTGAAGACTACTGAACCACGCAGATAGAAGACTCAAGTCATATCCCTACTAGCATGAGATTATTTACGAGTGAACATAATAGAATACTTAATTTGACATTAACTTCTTTATGAGCTATATTTTCTTAATTTATCATCTTCGACAAACGGTTACAGAATGTGGATTGAGTAGATTTTATTTTAAGTCTTAAATAATAAAATCTCATTGGGCATTTTAACTTTATCATTTTCTACATTCTTCACATTTTGTTAAATCTAAACTTAAGAGTAGTTTAACATTGAATTTCAAACATAACTCGATGGTGTTATCCTCTCCGATTGAAATCTTCATTCAGCACAATCATCATTAAAGTGTTTAAACTTGTTCAATCATTCAATTTATTATCTAAACCTTGTCAACTCCGTTAATGTAATAATAGAGGATTAGATCTAGGTTTATATCTTGAATTGAAAAGAGTTGTCATCAATATAACCCATCTAGTTAATATTCTTGAAAGTTTGCATTTGCATCATTGCGGTTTAGACCATCATTAGGGTTTCTGTTTACTTGATTGAACTTATTTTATAGCTTTAAACTTTGTCAACTTTGTTTATCTATCAGCAAAAGATTAAGTCTATAGATAGAACCTATAATCATATTTTAATCTTGGACGTTGAGACTTTACATCATTTCTTTATTAAGGTCTTTGATGGTCGTAGGCAAATATATAAATCAAATTTTATCTTTAATTGTCTAGCACTAATTTGCAACCAATCCTATCAACTCCGGTCCTTATAAGGATAAAGATCATATTGGTTATATGAGACTCACAACTTCACCATATAAATGAAGTGGTCCAATCAAGAAGACATGTGGTCAATAGATATAAGTTTGACTTCAAAAATCAATGCTTATTGATCATGCAGATACATGTATAATTCTTGAGGCAAGACTAGATTTAAGTTAATTCTTGTTTTGGCCTGCCCAGTATTCTCGGACCTTATGATTAAGCGTTCAAAATACTAGTCAGAGCACATACAGGTGTATTCAAATTTGTCTCTATATTAACCCGTGCAGTATCCTCAGACACTAGGTTTAAGTATTTAACAATGTGTCAAAGTCAATGTGGGTTATTTTAGAATGCATGCAAGTTTTTCGAGATAATTTGTTTGAACATGAAGTTGCTTTGCAGTACATGCAAAGTCACATTCTTTAATCTTTTTATACGCATTTCGATGCAATGAGATTGAATATGAAACTATCTTGTAATACGCTTAAATATTTTGCTCATTTCTTGAAAGTTTGCATGAGTTTCGAAACAACTAAATGAATCATGATTGTCTCAAATATAAGCAATGAATTATTTCATTCAAGTTTTTTCACACATCTCGAACATTTGAGTTAAGAGAATGGTCGCTTCGAAATGCACGTATAGTTTAATTTCTTAGGCTGCTTACATACATTTTGATGTGATGAATTTTGGGTACCAAGTTGTTTTAAGATGTATGCAAGCCTTTCCTAAGGTGATTTGCATGTATCTTTAAGTACTCAAGTGTTTTGTAAACCTTCTTCTAGGTTTCATTTGAGTTTCATTCTAATTTGAAGATAGACAAGCCACTTTATCTCTTTCTTGCTCATAAGCAAACTATCAAGTTTAGTTCTTGCTCGTAGATGAGTTGTTAAATCAAATACAACTTCGCCTCAAGTTTGGTTAAAAGTCTCATTTGTACATATTAAGGAGTTCCCAAAGTCACCACAAATTTCATTAAGGCTTCATTCGGATCCTTTCAATTTACTTGATACAGGATGCAACACGATCTAATAATCTTTTAAAGTCTTGCTTGTACTCACAGATAAACATTAATATCACTTGAGTTCATTAGGTGTTTCTTTTGTGAGTTTCATTTTGAGTTATGTCTTAGTTTAGAAGTTATGCTTCCATCTTGAATTCGAGTGCAAGGTTCAAATATTCTTCGAAAGATTACATTCATGTTTATGGTGCATTGTCTAAGTCATGCCTTTGCTTGTGGGTTATTTGAAACAAACATATGATATTGCAAGTTGCTAGTAAGCTATCTAGTAACATCTTTTTATTATAGGTGACTTATCAAATTAAGCTCTTAGAAAGCTATGAAGACCTCTAGACTTTAACAATTAGATCATTTGATGTGATGTTCATTACAATTTTAAATATTCCGTTGATGATTGGAGTTGTGATTTATCATTGCTTTGTGTCATATCAGTACTTGTAAGTTCACTTTGATAACTTCAATTTTGAATTCTTTTCAAGTTAGATTTATTGAAAATTTCAGTAACATCTCAACATTGTCTCTGTGTAGAGGAGCAGCATCAAGAGTGTTAGGCCTTCCCACCATGCTTATAAGAAATGTGCATGATCGGTGTCTTGCGATACCGCGGCCTAAAGTCTTCAAACTCACCACAATTATAAAAAGCGATGCATAAAACTTTAATTGTTTCTACACTGCTTAGTTTTCAATTTAGATTTCAGTTTTAGGTTTGATATTCATTTTAAGTTAATACTATTTCAATTGCTTTTTTGTGCAAAGTTCAGCAAAATTTCAACAATCTCCCAGCAACATCCCCGCATAAGAGGACAACTTCAGGAGTATTAGGTTTATCTACCATGCTTATAAAAAACGTGCATAATTTGTGTCTTGTGACATAACTGTCGTGGCTCTTTGTACCTACCGAGCTTATAAGAAGCGACGCATAGGTCTTCGAGTACTTTCATAAGCAAGACGCACAATTTTCCTTGTCGCGTTGGAAAAATGGATATGAGTAGTTAATTTGCAAGTTTCCCCAAAATATTGGAACAACGTGCACATATACTTAAATGATTTTGGCATTATTTCCGTCATGTTGGAACGTGTGTGGGTATTTAATTGGTTTAACATTGTTTACCTTTGGCACACAAATCGATGTGACATGGAATGAATTTCAAAACAAGTGCACAAATTTCAAAGCAAATGCAAGGCAGGAAGGGGAAAAAATTTTCTCTCTTTGAAATCATTTTTTTTGTTCCACTTCTAGAGAGAAAGTGGTAATGAGAAAAAGAGATTTGGATGATGCAAAATCTCCCAATTTAGGGGGTATTTCTCTCTATTTAGAGAGGAATTTTCTCTCTCAATTAGAGAGAGAATGGGGAATGATTGTGAGAGAGGGAGTACAAAGAGATAGTGAGAGAGAGGTGGCCGACTACTAGAGGAGGTGAGGTGAGAAGTGAGGCTCGATTCCAGGTTAAGGTGTGTAATCGAGCTAGCTACTAGGTTTAGGGATTTCGACCAGGAGAAAGGAGACGGGAGATAAGCCACTCGGACATAGGTGATCAGAATAAGGACGAGAATGTGAGATGGAGCGGTCTATTATGCAAGATTGGTGGGATGGTAGATGGGTCAGGGGTTGGTGAATAGGTCTCGACTTTTACTTTGGCATGGATGAGAGAGAGTGGCAAGAGGAAGAGTAGTCAGCAGGGAGGCAAGGTTGAGAAGGATGCTTCGACTGGTGCTTCTCACGAGATAGAGAGTAGGAGAGGGGAGGTTCGGCCAATAGCTAAAAAGAGAATTACGATAAAAATAAAAAAGAAATCGAAGAGATACGAGAAGTTATGACCTGATGATGGGACAGATGGACGGGACGACTATATAATTTGACCGGAACTACATTTGTGTTATTGCCTCAAAATACATGCAAATTTGGTAAAATTTCTCGTGTGACAATCCTAATCAATATGAGTGTCAATTCTAGGTCATTTCAATGTTACGGACGCAAGGACTCAACCCGTTTTGCGATCGAACATCATTTGGATGATTTCGGCATTGAATCAAGTCAATTTTGGTCAAATCGCGTATCGTCGGATTTGCCCGCTCGACATTCACGCACTTACCTAAATCGATTGCGAGCAATCTCATCTGATAGAATTTGATGTTGTAGTAATGTCAGCACAATCAATTTCACAAATTGAGGTCATTTGGATACTATCAAGTCCTCCCAACTTCGATATGCGTAAAGGCATGTTGATGGCTCATGTTTTCATCGATCAACCATCAAATAGTGTGGAATGTATATTTCGATCAATTTCATTCCGTACACAGTGGTGAAGTCCGTTTTACGATCGGAGGTTATTTAGATTAGGTTTGCTAACGATCGAGGAATTTCAACTTCAATTTGCGTAGCATCGTATCTGCAATCGAACAAATTCACTGTTTAAGCTTGATTCAACTTATGGGACATGTATGGAGGTCAACAAACCCTAGTTCACTAGATAATTCTCTTTATTTTTTATCACTAATGAGTGTGATGTGCCTGTTAGAAAACACAACCATCATCGATTCATTGCCTATGAGAAAGCCATGATGCAATATTAATCCTAATCGTGACTAATATTATACAGAGAGAGGAAACCCATATCAATGTTCAGATGTCAGTCATGTGCTACAATGACCATGTTTGTAATTGTGGTAAAAAAAATGGCTATGCTCATGACTAAGATAGACAATAATGGATGGAATATTATGGCGGTGAGATAGCGATGATTGTGGAAAAGGTGGCATAACAAGTGTGGAAACAAAATCATGGTGGTGGTGGCATCAACATTACATTGAAGGTATGAGTACAAGGGGTGCAACATCACCATGGTGGTAGCAACATCGTTAATAGCAATAACAATAGTGGTATTTATGGTGTCACCATGTCAGTGGAGGTGCTAGGTTAAATCATGATGACACAAGCACTAGTAATTGGGGTTGAGGTCTCTTCATACCAAATATAGTGGCAAAAGAGTTTGTTTGCAACAAAAACAACGATGATGAAAGGTAGGTTGCCGTTACACCGGTAGTAGTAATGACATCTAAAACAACGACAAATGAGAGTAGTAAAAAGAGAGTGTTGGTGGACAACCCATATAAGTGTCTTCAAAAGCTATTTTTTCATTAGACACATCATTTTTATGCCTCACTAATAAATTATTTACACATGAATGGTGAATAGCAATGTCATTACCTTGCATTAGTGAGTGCTTTGCTTTGGTCCATAAGTAGTCTTCTAGTATGATGCAGGTACAGAAACTATGTCAATGATAGTTTATATTATCATTAAGGTGCATCTGGGTTAAAATGCACCACTACTATGGCCAATGTATGCATAAACCACATTGTTGTTTTTGCTACTTTAGATCAAAACCATGCAATTTCTTTTGGATGCATAGAGAGAAATGTCATTTGTTTCCTCTTAAGAGAGGAAAATGTAGATCATCTTAAGTGGTTTAAGGAAAGTATATCAAATCCATGCCTTCCGTGGCATAGGCCAAAGCTAGGTTGTATTGAGCCCTTTCAGGAGTGTAGGTTAGAGTAACACTCCTATAATGCAAATAAGATCCCGTCATATTAAATGATTTTAAGAAAACATGATGGAATCATGACTCATTGTGACACACATTATAGATAATCTCCTCAAGCATTTTAAGGAGAATAAGTCAAAGCCAATTACCTAATAATATAGACCAAATTGCCTTGATAAATTAGAGGGATTAAGATAGAGCTACACCACACCAACGCATAGGTCAGAACCACACCTCCTTGGAGTGCAGGTTGGAGTACATTCATATTGGGTATTGTGAAGAGAGTATGATAGAGTAGCCCCATCCCATGGTGCAGCCAGACCAAGTGGACTAAATTGTTTTGAGTACATCAAAGCCATGCCACCCTATATTGCAAGTCCAATTTAATTTACTTGTTTTAAGGAGAGTATGTGAGAATCACCCCTCATCGAGCTCAACCCAAATCTAGGTCTTCCTAAGTGTTCTAAGAATAGAATGGGACACCTCCTCATGGAAAATGTTGGATCTAGGTTACCTTAAATGAGTAAAGAAGAGTAAGTTGCAGGCTTGCAGCCATGCCCCCTCCTGGCAAAAGCTAAATCTTGGTTGAATTATGTTTTTTGTTGACAAAAGGTCAATAAAGGCAAGAGCTAAGACATTACCCTGGGCTACTCAAATGGATGAGATGGTTCTCAACGAGAACTCACAGTTTCATAACTTACATATTATGATTGAAGTTTCATCTCATCTGTAAACATAACAACAATAAGTTAAAAAAAATCCCAAGTAGGGCAAAATAAATTCCTTTAACAATGATCAAACGTGGCATATGTTAGCAAGTTAGAGTGAACGGAAGATGAAATAGTGCCAAACCGACTGCCCCAAGTGACACTGAGAGATTGAAAGATGTCCCAAGAGCACCCGTTTTCATCGAGTTCGGATTGCTTCATCGGTGGCAATGAAGTGCACGGTCTTTCGTTGCACTTTCATAGAAGTCATCAATGTTTCTCTAATTAAGTAAAAGACTAAAAAATCATATCCTCGATATGAATGCGACCTTCGAGAGTAATAGGAAGGGGAGGGCGGGAGGATGGGGGGACCTTAAGCCTTTGGGACTGCACACCCTCCGGCACTAGGAAGACGTTCATGCCTCGGAATATGCCCTCGGGATCCGACGCCGGAGAACGCCGCTTCAGCGAAACCCTGGGTGCCATCTTAGCGTGCTGTGGCCATGACGTATGAGATACTACCTCTTAACTTTCTGCGCGGCGCGAGAAAGTACTTAAAGCCGAGTGATCACGAAAGTGCGATCGCTAAGTTGTTCAGACAAAGGCGCGTAATAAAACTTTTTCGAGCGAATGTGTCTAGGGCTCTTTGCTTTCGGCCGGCGACACTCCTCTTCTCCTCCCCTTTCTTCCTCCCCTATATCCAATTTTTTCTGCTCGGGCTCCCTTTTAGCTTTCTCTGACCTCCGGCTGCGCCGGGGGTCAGCTTCGACCTCTTTCCTATATGGACGTTCTCAATGAGATCTTCCCTCCTCTCTCTTCGGCTTCTCCTGCAAACTCGAATGCGGGTGTTCCTTTGAAGGATTCTCGAGGACAATGCAATTGGAAGGAATTGCTATTGTCTCAAAATGAAAGAAGTAGGGAATTCCCCCTTTCTTTCATACCCCCGAACTCACCTGAAGTGTGCTTCACGGAGGATGACCTGATGGAGGGCCAACAAGAATGGAATCTGTCTCTTGTAGGACACGCCATAGGGAAAAGACCATTTTACGGTGCTCTCTCGGCAGCGGTAAGAAGGAAATGGCGAAAGGTACCTCGACCGCTTCGAGGGGATTTCTTTTGTTTAAATTTTCATGTAAGGAGGATTATGATGCCGCTGAATGAAGGACCCCGCTTTCTAAATGGGAGACCTTCATTTTTCAAAATGGAAATGGGACTTTCGCCAACCAAGATCAAGTCACCGAGATCCCTTTGGATCAAATTACCTAATTTCCTTTATGTTGTTGGAATGAGAAAGGTTTTTCAAAGATAGGTAGTATGATTGGAGTTCCTCATGGTTGATAACCTTATCAAGGCCCAAGGCTATCACCTTTGCTAGGCTTTATGCTCAAATTACTACATCCTGCTCTTCCCCGACTTGATTACCATAAATCTGAATGGGAAAAAAATCGAGCAGCCTATTTTGTATGATTGGAAACCTACGGCTTGTGCTAAGTGCCAAACCTTTTCTCACAGCAATAATTCCTGTCCTAGGGAGAAAGCTACGGCCTCTAAACCCATTCCAAACCGTACACCAATCAGGGAAGGAAGGAGTGAGTCGACCAGAATGCAAAATTTCTCACGGATAACAATTTTCTCGTTCTTGCCGGCGAGAAATAATTGAACTGAGCATAACCAAGGATACACGTAGAAAAGGCTGTAATCTCACAGTGCGATCCTTCTACTGACTTAAACCTAGCTCCCTCTTCCTCTTTACTCCAAGAAAGCCGCTCTTTACCTGACAATGTCCCTTGCAGTGCCGAAACTATTTTGGGTGAAGGTAACTGTTCTTCACTGGTTACTAACCCCAGACAAGGGGTAGCTACTCGTTCGTCTAACTCCTCTCCTAAGCAGGCCGAACAACACTCTTGCCTAATCTTGGGAAAAAATTCATCCTCCCAGCCCTCAACTAAATTGGTAGATGAAGGAGGGCAAGCTAGTTCATCTACATCCTTCTCTTTTCAGAAAGGGAAAAATAAAAAGGGTAAGAAACCCGTTTCTTCCTCCTCTCAATGACCTTTCCTCGTCTAGCTAGCTGGAATGTTAGAGGGCTTGCGGCGGAGGGCCGAACCTTGGATTGTTTGAGACTGATTAAGGAATACAATCTGGATTTGTTTTGTTTTCTGGAAACAAAGATTAATAATGACTCTGTTCTTAACCCCATTCTTATGCGAAGATTTTCTATGTTTCATCCGGAATCCTGTTGTTCCAATTTTGATATAGTTACTGGTGGCCGTATATGGATCAAATGGTGCTCTGAGAGAATTGACTTTAAGCCTCTAATTATCTCCTCTCAATTTATTCATGGCATTGTCTCTTATTTTGGTGATCCCTTATTCCACTACTTAACTAGCATATATGCGTGAAGCGACCATACTTCAAGGGTCTCTCTTTGGGAGGCTTTGTAGCGGATATTGCAAAAGGTATTTCTGCTCCATGGCTGTTAATGGGGGATTTTAATTGTTGTCTTTCTTGCAAGGAAAAATCGGGTGGAATTCCATTGTCCTATTCTAACACTCAAGCTTTATCTTCCTTTGTTCAAGAGTGTGAATTACTAGATCTCCCTAGTACTGGGTTTATTCTATACATGGTCAAATCGCAAATTAATAACCTATTCTATCAAAATTAGATAGGGCTATTTGCAATGTGAGTTGGTTAGAGAAATTTCCTGATTCCTTCTATAATGTTCCACCTCCAATGTCCTCAGATCATTCTCCACTCATCATACATATGGATCATTCCATTTGAATAAAAGGTTTATGTTCGTGAATCATTGGTCTCTCATCTCCCAACTTTCTTGAAGTTACAAAAAAAAGCATGGAAACATTGTGGAGGGGATCCCATCTTTGTTCTGGCTAACAAACTTTCTTATGTTAAAAAAGGTTTAATTGGTGCCATGAAGAATCTCTCTAATCTTCAATCACTCATGGATGAGGAAAAGAGGAACCAAAATAACATCCTTGAAAAATTGGAAAGGAATCCCAATGATGTTCATCTTAGAATTGAGTGAGAGTCTAAAGACTCTACCTTGGGTTACTTCATATGGAAAATTCATGGGTTAAGCAAGAGCTAAGGCTCATTGGTTAACCTCATGGGATGATGACCTCAAGTTTCTCTACTTCTCTATCAAAGAAGGAGGAGTTCAAATTGTATTAGGGAACAAGCGGGTCAAGGGGTTATTAGCGACTGAGAATCTATTCTTTGGGGAAATTAATAGGTACTTACTCGACACTTTTTTCAATAGCAACACTTGATTGTTTATTATGCAGGACTTTCCCATAGGGAATGCTCTTTCCTATGACCAAGTTAGGAGCTTGGAAGCTGATATTTGTGATCAAGATATTTTGGATGCACTAAATAGCATCAATGAAAATAAAGCTCCTGGCTCAGATGGCTTCAATTCAAAATTTTTTATTGCTTCTTGGGAGGTTTCCGGGAAAATGTTTCTCAAGGCGACACCACTTCTTCAAATCTCGAAGCTCCCGAACCGGGTTAAACACTCTCTTATTACTTTAATCCCAAAAGTAAAGCATTCCTCACTTCTTTCAGAATATAGACCCATCTCTCTATGCAACACATTTTATAAAGTAATTGCTAAAGTGCTTCGACTCAAGAAGGTGCTTCCCTTTTAATTAATTCACTCAATCGCTTTCATTCAAGGAAGGGATATCTCGATAATATAATGATGGCCTATGAAATTTGTCAAGAGTTGAATCACACTAAACCTCAAGGTGGGTTTCTTGCAAAATTGACCTTAGAAAGGCCTTTGACTCTATTAATAGGGAGGCTCTTTTACACAGGCTTCATACTTTTGGTTTTCCTCCTAGATTTATCAATTGGGTTAAGGCTTGCATTTCAGATGTTCCATTTTCTATCTCTTTCAATGGGAGATAAAGGTTACTTTTCATCAAAGCACGCTAAGACAAGGCCCTCTTTCACCTTTCCTTTTACATTGGCCATTGATACTCTATCTTGCTTAATTGATAGGGAGGTTAACTTATTGAGATATAAACCTCTTATTCTTTGGGTCATGCCAAATATCTCATCACTTTTGCGATGATCTCTTGATTCGGTATGGTGATTGTTCCACTGGGATCTTTAAAATCTTGTCTTGAAAGCTTAGAACAATACACTGGTCTCAAGGTCAATCAAGACAAATCTCTAATCTGTTTTTCTAAGGGATCAAGAGACATTACATTACTTAGCAACATGCTTAATATCTCTCTGGGCTCTTTTCCAATTAAATACTTGGGTTTACCATTGATTATGGGTTCACTAAAACTTGCAAATTTCTCTTGGTTATTTGAAAAAATTCAAAGGTGGATTGCTGGTTGGAAAAGCAAATTTTTATCTCTTGGTGGAAGGCTACAACTTCTTAGATCATCAGTAAACAACTTGCTCACTTACTGGTTTAGATCCATGATGATACCCAAGGGGTGTGTTGAGGACCATATTCTCTCTCTCTTACTTCGCGTTTTCTATCATAATGGTGTCTCCAATAAACTCACAACAATTTCATGGGATAAAACAACCCGACCTAAGGATAAGGGGGGAATCGGGATACTCTCTGCTTCCTCTCTCAACTCCCTATGCAAAATCAAAACACTGTGGAAGACTCTAAATACAAATTCTCTTTTTGCTAACTGGTGTAACCAGAAATACGGGTCCATTTGGCATGAATCTATTCGTCGGATCTCACCTATGTGGAAAGAACTAAAATTATATGCTAAACGGTTTAGAGATAAGATTTCCTACCACATAGGGAATGGCAATTCATTTTCCTTTATGTTTGATCCTTGGTGTGTTAAAAAATCTATATATGAATCATTGGCTGTTTATGATCGAGATTTCCAGAATGCCTATGGGGTTACCAAGTTAAGTTCCTTCATTGTTGAGGGAAGATGGAGGTTGCCGGATCTGTTGGCTGCAGAATATCCTTTCTTGTACACCTGATTAATTTGATTTACGAGGATTGGATTACTTGGGATTCTAAGCTCCCACTTCTTCCGATTTTAAAATGCTCTATTTGAATACTTACCATCGGTTAATTGGTATAAATGCATATGGTTTCCTGGTTGTGCAGTAAATTACTCAATATACTGTTGGTTGGCTTATCTTAGGGGCTTAAAGACTTGATATTCTTGTGAAAGTAGGTGTCCAAGGTTTCGCTTCTCTGAAGCGAAACTCATTCTCACCTTTTTTGAATGCCCCTACTCTATGCATTTGGTTAGAAATATTCTTCCTTATGGGAATTTTTTCTTAATGCAATCCACTTTACAACATGTATTGAATGGTATGTCTATAAAGATGCATAAAGCTACTAAAAGGCTTTATTACCTTGCGGTGGCTGTGTTGGTTTACAGTATTTGGCGAGAAAGGAACAATAGATTATTTGCCTCTTCTATATCTCCTCTATCTTCTCTCACCGATCAAATTAAGGATCGTGTAGCTTATAACGTTGGAAAATTAGAGATACTTGGCCATCTTCATTTTGAATGCCTTTGGAGTAACCGAACTCAATTCTGAAAGTGGTTCTTTTTGGTTGTATTGTGATATCTGAGGCTATGTTATGGTTTCTCTGGACTATGATGACATTTTCTTTACCATTCGTAAGTGTATGGTTTGGCTTTGCATGGTTGCGCAACACAGCAACCTTGGATGGTGTCTTTTTCATTGCCAATTGGAGGGCTGTGAGGGTGCATCGGCAATGGAATGGTTTAATTTTGGTATCGGGTTGGAACTCCTTGCTCTATTCTATGTCTGAGTCCAGTTTCTTTTCTAAGATTAACACTGGAGGCTTTTTGTTCAGACCTCTGATTGGGTACAGCTGCAAGGAACGGGTTCTGTATGGCTTCGGTGAACTATTCCCTCCTTCTGGTTATATTCTGCTTACTATATGGGGTGAAGTTAATTCTTTTTTTTGGTGTTGGAGTTGGAGTTCTTGCTCTGTGCTGTTTATTGGAAGAATGCTTACTTTATCTCTGGATTTCGTTTTTCATTTCGTTTTCATTTCGTTTTCTCTGGATAGCTGGTGTTGGTATTGGCTTCAGATTTGGTTTGGAGTGGCATTATCTATTGGCTTGAAGTTGATGGTTGGCTGTATTAGAAGTGAGGTGCTTTCTTTTGGGATGCTCTGAGGAAACCTTGTTCTTCTTTTGTCTGTGGGGACTGGCCTGATATTCTTTATATTGGACGTATGTGCTTAATGCTAATGGTGTTTATACTTGAAGCGATTATGGGTGGCAACCGGTTTTCTTTGTGGATGTCTTCTTATTCTATATGGTTTTTTTCAATTGGGTTTTCACAGAATTTAGTTCGCATTGGACTTATGTGCTTCATGTTTATGGTTTTGGTTAATGCGGTTTCGGTTCTCCGCTCACGGGGTTTCTTTGTCATGGTATATCCATTCTATATGGTTTTGTTCAGTGATCCGTCGGATGGCAGTTGAGGCCTGAAGCAATCGAATTACAACCATAAGTCCTCTCTTTTTTGGGTTTTTTGCTACATAGCTACATATTTGGGATCTATTTTCTTGTGTATTTACGTTCATGATATCATCGATGGTTGTCTTTTGGTTGTGTTAGTGTTTTTCATGTGTTTTTTTTTCTTCTTTCTTATAGTCTCTTTTTCCTGTTAGCCACTTGTACTTGATACTTTACACTTTGGAATACATTGGGCTTATGCCCTCAAATTTTTCCAAAAAAAAAAGTGCGATCGCCGCATAAACGAGAACTAACTGATCCAAAAAAGGTAGGCCATGGCAAGTATTTAGTTCGTGTTCTTTTAAAAGTATTATTTTCATTCAGTTGTCATAATTTTTTATAATAAATTTTTTTAAAAGATTTATATATACATCACAATTTTTATACATTTATATATCTAATAATTAAAATTAGATATTTATAATATTTTAATATGCTTAAAAATATATATATTCACTTTTTATATAATATGGAAGATTAATATATATATATATATATATATATATATATATATATGGAATTAAATATGTAAATATATAAAAATTGTGAGGCATGTATGTAAATCTCTAAATCTTTTTTATAATTTATGATAAGACCTACTAGAAAACAATAGTTAGTGAAAGTATGTGTAATCTTTATTTTTACACATCACATATTTTGAGATTCATTACTCATCATTAAAAAAAAGATTATATAACTTTTTTAAAAAAAAAAGTTATCTATTTTTTTCAAAAGAGAGAAATTTTATAATAATCACTTTGGCTGTTAAAAAAATATATTACAATTTTATGCTTTCTCATTAAAATTGTACGATTACTTTTAAAAATAATAATTATTATTATTAAATTTGATGATGATAACTTTATGTAATTATGAACTATGTAATCTAACTTAATTTGAATTGTTAGATTTACTATTATAAAATCATGATATTTTGGAGCGGTTGATATATTCACATGAGATCAATCACCAATGATGCTTCCTAAGATAATCGTTTCATATTATTTATGCCTTCACAATCACACTAAATATTTCATAAGACATTTTCATTATAGGGCATGACTTCATAGCCATTATTAATTATGTTTAGTGAATTTGAATTTTAATCAGTTTTATTACATATCTTTGGTCGCTATTAATGTATCTTAATCAAATTTGATTGTATTTCATGTATTTCAGCATGTTTAATCTAACACAAATATAATGTCGCACAATATAAAAATATGACTTTTGATATATTATCGCTCTAATTTACTAATTATAATAAATAAGATGATGCCAATTCTTGTCACCTTTACTCTTTTTGAAGTTATAATATAGCCTATAATAGAAGAGGTTCACTTGATAAACTAAGATGATGTGGATACATAAAGCTATTTGACTACTTGGCAATTAATAAGCCCTCTTCTAATTGAATTGTATAAATGAAAATTGGATAAATAAAATAAAATTTTAGGTACAAGCTAAAAAAAAATTTGAAAGATTGATAATTTGATTTCATTGTATTACAAAACTTGAATACAAATGTGTATTAGAATTAGCATTATAAATGAATACATTTTTTTTTTTTTGAAAAGGAGTGGATTAAATAATGAAATAAAAAAGTATCTTTAATAATAGTATAAATATCATTAGATAAAATGATTAAAAACTTTTAAAAATATAAATTTTAAGAGGTTGCTTGGATTGATTTAAAAGAAGTGTAATATATAACATTTATAAGGGTTTTCAAAATTTTAATATTTGATTGAATGTAAATAAAATGTAGAATGTAATTTTTTATTTTTATTTTTTGTATTTAAAACTTAACCTTTTCTTAATTTTTGGTGAATTCAAATTTTGATTAATTTTATTAATTTTTAGATACATTATACAAGCCATCACCGGATCAAATACAAAGAGTAAACAACTACATTTATTGAACATCTAGTCAAATAATTTAAAAATATTTCAAATACCTATATTTAAAATACACTATATTTCAAACAAACTATATATTTTTAAGAAGAAAAATTTAAATTAAGTATGTTTTAATTAATAATTAACAGATTAGCATGATAAAAAAAATATTTGCTTTAGAATTAAAATTAGATAAGTGGGGCAGTCGTCTGTCATCGTAGAGGTGGCATGACCGATAGCCATTTATCGGTAGTCGCTAATCATAGTCTGATCGCCGATTATTTAATGGTGGTAGTTTCACACATTGAAGTCGATCACTAAGTTATCGAGGCGGGCCACGCCCGATTAGCGGACGATTGGCATATTTCTAAATACGGCCGAATCGGCCCCGACCCGAGCCCGCTTCGTTCTTTTCTATTTCATTTTGTAAAAGCTCTCGGTTCTTCTCATCCTCCTCCGTACGCACGAGACCCATCACCAGCTCCACCATTTTAGATTTTTGGCATTCGTCACTTTCGTCGGCTCCACACAATGAATTTCAGTCGGTTTGTAGCTTTCGCGGTCGTGATTGTTGCTTTCGCCGGCTTTACCGTAAGTTTGTTTTTTTTCTTCCTTGCTTATTTGAATTAGCAATAATGTAGAGGGAAGTTTTTCATATTTTTCATAATTATTCTCCTAAAATTTGTCGTGTTGGTATAACGATATGTCGGGATGTAATTTGGTAGTTTATTTTTTTGCTTAATTGTTGTATAAATATGTGAGCAATATGGATTTTTGTAACGAATTTTGAGTGAATTGTTAGGTTTGTTACAACATTGGTTCCTGAGCTAATAGTAGAATGAGTCAGGATCTCGTTTCCTTAATTATATTCTATGACGGACAACTGATCATTGATGGTTAGTTCATTCCAAATTATGTTGGTGGCATAAATCAGCCCATGCGAGTGTCGCGTTATGCAAGCTTAGGAGATTTAAAATAAGAAGTGCTTAGGTCTCTGCGTTATGACGTTGATAACTTCGCAGTGGAGATTATATGTCATTTTCTATGCGGATACATAGCCGATGATGATGATGTTCTACGATTGTATTGACGGCTTAAACATTGATTCTTTACATAGAAATAAAGCCACAATGTACCGCCGAACCGATATCATGCATCATACGAATGTACACCCTGCTATGCTCACGAAGTTCGCTTTACCAACAATGAAAATAGCATTATCAAGCAGGAGATAATGTAAGCATTCACATCGACATCACTGTTGGTGTTTTAAATTTTTGGTTTGTGTAGGGTATCTTCTATTTTTTTAAGAAGATGATATATGTTTAAATGCAGAACCGAGATATCTATTCAAGCACAACCGCATGATCAACCTAGTTCATCTGCATCAACTACCCGAGATGATGAGTATGAAATGATGAATAGTGAATCGCATCACCGATGATAGCGATGCTAATGATGAGTCTTTGCTTTGTAATGTCAATTTATGCGACAACAGTATCAATCATGATCTTCTTCGAAGTCATTCGATCCGAAATTTGGCGGATTGTGATGTTATGATTTCCACTAATGAGTATGTTCGACTATGTTACCTAAAGACCGGGTTGACGCCGCCAGGAGGCGTTTGGGCGAAGTTGATGATGCACTGGACCCGCACTGCAGAGGTTCATCCCAAAGATATTTTACTTGCTTTACGTGCGGCACATCCAAATACGATATGAATATACTTGCTTATTTTTTTATATGTGTTTCCTTTACATTGTGTTACGTTACTTGACCTAAGCTTTTTCATACTGCAGGTGACTATTTTGGAGGCAACATCTCACATTCTTATGCTCAGAGAGTAACTCGTACGCTCACGATTCTCCTCCGCGACTGATTTTTGTTAGCTGGTACATCGACTTGACCATCACATGCCGACAAAGACTAGTTGAGCATTGGTCTCCCCAGACCAACACATTTCATTTTACTGTGGGAGAGATGACAGTGACATTGCAGAACGTTACAATGATCCTGGGTTTGCGCATTGACGGATCACCGGTTGTCGGTCCTATTGTGTAGAAGCATTAGTAGCTTATAGCGCATCCCATCGTATCATGACCCAATTGACCCCGGTACATGACATTCGATGATGGGCCGTGCACACGCCGGACCTACGTGCCACTCGTGGTTATGTTGGACATTTTTCGAAGTCCCAGCACCTCCCGAGTTGGACTTCATGACATGCGAGCCTATGTTTTGTTCCTTCTTAGAGTTTTTACTACTAGATACGCGGGTCGAGGTGCATTTGCGATCTCCCATTGCTAGAGGATCTTGACACATTCGACTCATCGTTGGCGGTGCAGTGCTAGCCCACTTATACTGTGGAGTTGCTAGCACCGGGAGGGCCAACATGGTCGGGTTTGGCTAAGAAATTAGCTGAAGATCGTCTCGCCCAAAGTCAACTCAAACTTGGCTCGAATCAAGATCGACTCAAGCAACGAGATTTTCGCCGTAAATGTGGCTCGAATTTATGGCTTTCGCGGCTCGGCGAGCGATCGTGAACGTTGTTCGCCCTCGCAGCGAGCCAAAAGATCGCAACCGATTAATTAATTCGCGAGATTAATTCCCCACTGCTCTAATACCCTCTGACTCGACTGATTTACTGCGACTCATCGCTTCAATTCTTCCTTCTTAGTTTCCCTATTCTCACTTCTCCGTCGGTCCTAGTTTTGAGTGGGTGTGCCGCTGCGGCGTATCGTCGTCCGTCGATCAGTGCTTGGTTTGCTTCGATTTCGATCGTGGTCTGGTCAGACACGCATGTGCTTGGTTTGCTTCCTTGCTGGAAATACTTCCTCTTCGTTTCATTTCGATTCTATAAGTATTCTGTTGGTTATTTCAATTGTATCTGTTATTCTATTATTTAAGGTTCCACTATTGGATTTGGGGATGTTTTTAGTGCAGCTGATTTGGGGATGTTTCGGTTCTTTAAGCATTCATATTTTTTTTGGGTACTTGTTTTGTGGGTTTCAGTTTTGTATTTGTCTGTTATTCCACTATTTTAGGTTAAAATGTTGATGTTGAGACTTGGGGTTGATTCTGTTCGAGCCTAGATTTCATTTTCGAGACTGGATTTCATTTTCGAGCCTAGATTTTATTTTCGAAATAACGAACGATTTCGAAATGGTTCGTTTGGATTTCGAACCGGCCAGCTTGATTTCGAGCCACCGCTTCACGTCGATCGAGCTCGAGCTCGATTCGATCCGACCGTGCTCGACTAAACTTCGAGCCACGACTCGAGCTCGAGCTGAATTACCCATTTTCGAGCACACACCCCTAGGCTGGGTGTCTTCAGTTGCTACAGATCTAGTCTTGGGAGCACCTGCATATTGGTCGACCGATGTTACATGTCCCCTACCCTAGAGATCTCGATGGGCTCAGCATCGGTTTTAGGTAAGGAAATTAATATCTTTATAGCTGGCTTTAACATAATGACATGCAACTACCTGACTTATATATGATATTTTTTTTGATCAGGTGAAACGAGAGATATGTGCGTCAGATGCCGTTCGGCAATATCAGATTTTTTAGGGATGAGTTAGATGGGCTTCTACTAAGCCAGGTACTTCTTTTAATTGTTATACATCATTCTCAACAAATGCTGTCAAACTATTGCCTAACATGTAGTGGCACATACAGGTGACTTGGGAGCCATACGATATTTAGATTAGAGGTCGCCTGGTTTATATTTGCCTGGCTGGCAAGGACATTTGGTTAGCACGGGTTCCACTAATTAGTTGGAAGAGGGTGGAGTGACATCTTCCTGACAGATTCCTTAGTCAGTTTGGTCACTTGCCCAACAGATGTATGTAGATGGACTCGGGCCATTAGAGTCGATGACAGTGGGAAAGCGATACATAATGCGCGACATCGCCTATGGGAGGCCCGCAGATCACATCATTGCTGCAGGATGATACTTACACCGACGCACAACAGCCCCTACAAGATACGATCCGCTTTAGGTCGTATCATTGTACTGCGGCGCTTATCGACCTACCGACGACGTACTTCCCGTGAGCACCCGCCGAAAGCATATGTTAAGATAACTCTATAATTTGTATATTTTCTTAATTATTATTTCCACATATTTACGAAAATATTTTAAACCGATGCTTCATCAGAAGTGAGCATATTTTGGCTTAACGGAGGATCTTTTTTTTCTACTTTCTTCTGGACGTCGGATGTCATGCGGACTATCGGGCCACCATCAATAAGGCACGAGCATATGATGTATGATCCGAAGTTTGACGACACATATCGAGATTACAGCCACGAGATATGACATGTCTGATTGCCTGGGCAACAGACATGGGCGGCCGGCCATCCACTATCGCGTCAGACCATCTTCTTTTCGAGAGCATCCGTCTCGTACCATATGGGCGGTCGTCACAAGATTGGGTATCTCTACGAGACTCGCAGCCGGACATTGGATCAGATGATGCAAGCTAGGCTCATCAGCTGCGCGATCCGTTCGCAGCCCGGCACTATACTCAGTAATATTGCGATAGCCTATAGACGGCGTCGTCGACGATAGTGTTTAGAGGTGTATTTATTTTGTATAGCTGTTGCTGGATATTTTTATTGTTCACTTTTATCTGCATCTGTACTTGAGTTTATTTTTGGCTTATGGATGAAATTTTTGTATAGTTTGATTACTAGTACATGTTGATATATTTGTATTTTACGGTATCATTTGTTCACTAGTATTACAAGTTCATTTACATCTATTTGCATTTCGTACATATTAAAAAAAAAAAAGACAACTTGTTTTTTAAAAAAAAAAATCGGAAACGCATTCAGCTCTTACTCTTATTTTAACTAAAGCGTCACCTTAAGCCTCAGCGATGAGTGGTCATTCGTCGCCTACTTATTGCGTATCTATATTTAATTTTTTTTTATCGATATTTAATCTGTTAATTAAGTTTAAAATATACTTAATTTATAAATTTCGTCTATTTTTAATCTATATTCCTTTATCATTATGTCAAATGGCCGTTAAATGATTTAGAAAGTATCACTTAAAAATGACAAATTATAAGAAATTTTTACAAAAGAAAATGTTATTCTCAACTAATAATAATAATAATAAACATTAATGTTAAATCAACATTTCAATACAAATTTATTTATTTATTTAATTTTTTGACTTAGGCAAAGCTGTTGTAGAATCAAGAAATTATTAAATGAAAGTATAATTATATATTCCTATTTTATGCACATAATTTTGTCATATTTTATCGGCATTTAATAATTTTTTTATTAAATAATAAAAGATAAAATCACAAAAGATATAGCGTTGACGCCACCGCTCCTTTTCAGAGCCATTTTAAAGTCAAAAGCACCAATCCTTCAAAATCTCCTAATGACGTTTTCTCCGCATGGCTTCCATGATAAACAATCAAATGATTCACTTCGTCAAACCGCCAACGGCTACTTATCTCCACCTCGACGCTGCCCGCCGCTGCCGGAGGCTGCCCCGCTCCGTTTCGTTTACTCCTTTCCCGTTGCTCCTCCCTCCTCCATCTTCAACAAATCCACGCCCACCTCACTACCCACCCCCTCCTCTCCCCAACCTGCCTCCTCCATTCCCTCATCCGCTCAGCCACCGCCGCGGGACAACTCAACTACGCCGACCACCTCCTCGACCATTTCCGACCAACATCGCCAATTCCTTGGAATTTCCTCATCCAGGTTCACTCCAAATCCTCAAGCTCACGAGAAACCCTCCGCCTCTTCCGCCTCATGCTAGCCCTCCCTTTCGTCTCTCCTGACAAATATACTTTCACCTTCCTTCTCACCTCCTGCTCCCGCGAACCTTCTCCATCAGCCGGAGATGCCTCGCATGCCATGGCGCTGAAATATGGATTCGCCTTCGATCTCTACGTAGCCAATTCCCTTCTAAACATGCACTCAGAATTTGGCAGACTGCATTCTGCTCAAAAGGCGTTCGAGGAAATGCCGGTGAAAGACATCGTCTCCTGGACGAATCTCATGAAGGGGTATGCAAAGCAGGGAAAAATGGACATTGCTCATAAACTGTTTGATAAAATGTCTCATCCAAATGAGGTCTCATGGGTTATCATGATTGTAGGTTATATAAAAGTTGGGAACTACCACGATGCAATAAAGTTGTTCAATTATATGTTACAGAGCTCAAATGATCACCCCAACGAGCCGGTTCTTGTCTCCATATTGTCAGCCTGCACTAATATTGGTGCTTTAACCCAAGGAAGATGGATTCATGCTTATATTGACAAGATTAATCTACCAATGACTATCAACATCACAAATGCTCTCATTGATATGTACTGCAAATGTGGAATTATAGACTCTGCAAGAGAAGTTTTTCACCGAGCTCAGGAGCGAGATTTGTTGACATGGTCTTGCATGATCTCTGGGCTAGCACTCCATGGGAATGGCGATGAAGCTCTGGATGTTTTCCGCCAAATGGTTGCAAATGGTGTCAAGCCAGACAGTATTTCAGTTCTTGGGGTTCTGAATGGATGCAGTCATGCAGGCCTGGTTGCTGAAGGCTGTTCCATATTTTACAGAATGACTCAGTCATGGAGTATTACTCCAGAGATTGAACATTATGGGTGCCTGATTGATCTCCTTGGTCGTGCCGGTGAGCTACAGAAAGCACTTGGGATCATCATCAAGATGCCAATTGATCCAGATATCATCATATGGAGATCGCTTCTCAGTGCTTGTAGAAAGTACAGGAATGTAGAGCTTGGGGAAAGGATTCTGGACCAGATTGTTCGATTCGACCTTAGAAAACAAGGTGGAGGGCACTTGCTTGTTTCAAACCTGTATGCAGTAGCTGGTAGATGGGAGAAGGTGGCCCAACTGAGGAACAGAATAAGGGATGAGAGTGAGGTGCAGAAACCAGGTTGGAGCTGCATTGAAATTGATGGAGAAGTGCATGAATTTGTAGCCGATGATCGCCTTCATCGTCGGATTGTTGAGATTCGACATAAGCTGAATGAAGTATTGCGAGAGGTGGCTGAGAAGGGGGGCTATGTTACTAATACAGAACTAGCGCTGTTTGATTTGAACGAAGAGGATAGGGAGCAGGCTGTGCACTTGCACAGCGAGAAGCTTGCCGTGTCCTTCGGCCTCATGAGCATGGCGGCTGGGTGCTCAATTCGCATAGTGAAGAGCCTCAGGATTTGTGAAGATTGCCATTCAGCAATGAAAGCTATCTCCTACGTTTTTGGAAGGGAAGTAGTGGTGAGGGATAGATCCCGATTCCATATTTTCAAAGAAGGTAAGTGTTCCTGTATGGATTATTGGTAGCCAGGAAACAAGTGCGACATATAAATGGTAGCATGTAAAGTAGGACATATGTTAGATTCAACATTTTCTTATCTAATTGACAGGCTTTTGTATATTTACAAATTGTTAATGCATTGAATCAGGATTCATTTTGAACTGTAATTACATGTATCAATAAATCTGTAAAAAGTAATACATCAATACAAAGGTCTTTGAAAAGATTCCAGAAATACAAATGAAAATAAATGCATCATAAGCAGAAAGAACTTTTCATATCCAACATATAAACAAAATTATGTCTTTTATTAGACAAACAGGCATATACTCGTATTACCTCTTCCAACCAATAGTTTAAGGCATTCTTCCTCATAGTATAAATATTGAAATTACTTATACACTTAAGACTCAAATAGGCAGACTCATTGTCATGCATCAAACAACATACAAAAAGTAACAGCTCGGTACAAAAATTTGTTCTCTAAAGAGAACATTCAAGCATTTGCTATGCCATTTTCAGCTGTGTGGTTCTCACTGTTCTCGATGGGTTCTGGAATCTTCACACGGGCTCTTATTTCTTCATGTTTCTCTCCAAACTGGCTGAAATCTCCCTTGGACTTGAAGAGTTGATTGTGATGATGCCTGCAGTAGAGCTTGCCATCATGTGACATGTAATTGGAAGGACTGATTGTGCATCCTCCATGGGAGCATTTGAAGCATGGCCTGTGGTATGAATTTCCATCGACGGCGACCTGAAAGAAAATAAAAAATTGATGATAAACACTAGGAGGAGACTTGTTGGCGGCACTTAAATCAGTTTGTTCATGGAAAACATGTAAGTTTAAGATGTCAAGTATAATAATGAAGGATTCTTATGTAGAGGCTAGAACCAAGCAGTGTCACCCTGTGCAATGCTGCTCTTAGCAAAGTCACCCAACATAAAGCAATAGTAGTGGATGGGTTCAAACGACCCCTTTCCTGCAGTTCGATACTTACATGCTAAGTTACTGACTTAACAGCTAATAACATCTCATGGGGGCTATTACCTACTGACGTCCTTTATTAGGCTGATTACGTCACTGTGATCAATATCAAAGTGCCATGAGAGAAAAAGGTATTATCTCGGTGCAATTCATGTGTATAAACTGGTTGCAAAGATTGTAGAATATAATGATTTTCAACAATGTTTTTGAAAAAAGTCAAGGTTTATTTAATTCTAATGGTTTATGTACGTGGATTTTAGTCATTAATTCCTGGCGAAGATCCATAAATAACAGATGACGAAATGAAAATCAACCGTTTATTCATGTAATCAATATAATTCCAGTTGAATGATTATGAGCATTTATTGCTCAATGGATGGGCAAGCCAGGCCTGATTGAGCTTACCATTTCCAAGGGAAAATGCAAATCCTGTCCAACTCATAAACAATAAGAGAAATATATCACTAATCTAGTATGTTAAAAATAGATGTTGATGTGGAAATAAAGTTTGAATTTTTATTTTGCAATAATCAAGTTGTTTTGTCTTTTACATTTCATTTTTGTTAGATTTATTTTAAAATTTACTAGCAATTTATTAACAATTTATTCACCTTTTGCTAGTAGTTTGTTAACTACTTGTTAGCAAATTATTTGCAATTTGTTACCAATTTTTTAATATGTTCTCAACTACATGCTAGCAAAGGATTAGAAGTTTGCTATTTCATTCATTTATAAACTCGGGATTTCTAAGACATCTAGGACCACTAACAGAATGAATATAGTTTTTCTTGTGGAGGCTATTCTTTTTCGTATATTTTAGGATTTTGATTCTTGATTAGATGTGAGACTTTAAATGCTTTCAAGAGAGGTAAACTCTATGGTCATGCTTAAATCTTGTCTTGTTACTTTTCATATTCTTTTTCTTCTTTTACTTATAATTGTTTCTTGATTTTTAAGGTCCTCTTGCATCAAATATCAGGGCCAAAATTTTTTGGTTAATTGTATATGCAAGACTGATAATCTTGAAGCAATTTCAATTAAGGCATTGAAATTCTTTCATTGTCAGTTTATTTCTTCACCAAGGACCCTCTGGTTTTTGTTTCCTATTAATTTAATTTTTCATGGTATAATAAATTACAATTCATGTAAATGATTAATCCATTATTCTTCTCTCATCGGGATCGCTTGCCACTCCAAAACCTCAACTAATCTCTATATAACTCCACATAATTATCCCTATTAACAAACCTTCAACTAATCTCCTAATCCTCTTTGTTCAATCCTTCAAAATTTAAACGTATCATAATTTTGTTCCACCACCATTATCAACCTCCTTTCCAAAAAAAAAAAGGGGAAAATAAAGGGGAAAAAAAGAAAGAAAATTCAACTGAATGTTGCAAATTAATTGTGAATCTTTATAAATATCCTACAAGTCAATCTATCTTCTTTAATAATGCATCATTTTTTGCTCAAAGGTTTTAAACCATATTCTTCAAAGGTATTAAGAAAATCACGGTTTGATTGTGTATTATAATTCACATAACATCTAAATAGAAAACCAAATTGAAAATTTATATCATCATATGTCTAAGCTTTAAAAATCTTCATTAAATTAATTTGAATATAATTATATGCCTTTATCGTGTTTATTTCCACTCAAATAAGAGTATTTTCTTAAGAGTTAAAAATGCTGTCAACTATATGACGTGACTAGAATCTAATTGACTTTAACATAATCTAGACACTCATATGAACTTAATTGATGATTAATAAAATATTACTTATTCAATTCCATATGGAAGATATGAAACATAAAAATTCTTATATTAATATTATAATAACATCTATATTAGTGTGAATTATGCATCCACTTTTGATGCTTGATAGAATTCAAAACTCTATTTGATTTGCTGAAGGATTTAAATAGTATTTTTGCTGATTGCTTCATGATTGATGAAAAATATTCTGATTTGCCTGCTGTAAATTGACAAATTCTTCTTAAATATTCTAACAAAAAGTTCAAAATTATGGCAATCCTATTATTATATGGGCTGAGATGACTTATGAACTACAAAAATATTTGTCACTATAATGCAATAGAAAATAAATTGAACACTTCTAAACTTGGGTAAGAAAATCTAAGTGAAACAAAATACTTAGAATGGCTTGAAGAGTTCTTTGAAAGACATCATTGTTTGTCATGAATTTATGCATCCAAATTTATTGATGGTCTTAAGGAAAATATTAAGTAATAAATAAGTGTTTATTATCATAATACACTAAATGAGCAGTACTTTAAAGCTATGGAGTTTAAATTATATATCAGGTATCCTCTTGCTTCTCTTGCAGCTCCATTTATTGATGTTTTTAAAAATAACTAACGATGATTCACAACATATTAAACATACACCAATAACAACATCATAAAATGCTAAGCTTGATTCTATTAAAGAAATTACAATATATGAAATCACTAATCCTCATTCTGATGTTTGACTTAACAGGAGAAGATTATCATATGAACAAATACAATTTGTGTTACAATTTCTTTGTGCTGAAATTACACTTGATATTGAATTTGTGCCTGAACATGAGTATGAGCTTGGCATGAATTTGATAAGTTACCACTTATTCAACAAACCATTGTTATAATTCAGGAATTTTATTTACCTCCTTCCTTTATTCCATTATCCAACATATTTTAAAAATAATGTTAAACTACAAAGACAGTTAGTATCATCCAAGATAGTTAAATGGGGAACATTTATTTTTTTTAAAATAATTTAATTCATCAATAAATATTTAAGAAAATCCTTTTGAGGATAATTTAAGAAAATGGATTTTGCATTTGCCTACAAGTGTTTTTAGTAGTTCCATCACTAACACTTCTTGTCAACCTGATTTCAAGGTTATTCGTAGTCTACTAATAAAGAGCTTATCCTCATCATCTATATATGTATCATATTTTTTACACCTTTCATTAGTCATATACATAAACTATATGAAGATGACAGCAATGGACTTGACAATAAAAATGAAAAATTAAGTATAATAATGATTGTTTGTTTATAATAAATTACATCTTTGCACATGAGAATCCTTACACACTACTTGTATTACACCTACTTGATAATATCTACAAGTGCATGGGTATCTTATGATATAATAGAAAGCTAGAGCTTTATGTTTGCGTGCTTTTTTACCAAGTGATATAATTATAAGTTCTACTTTCCATATTAAAAATTTGTTATCTAATTAAAGCATTTTAAAAACCTCCAAAATTTTATATTAATGTTTCTAAAAGCATATTTTCTAACTTTTCAATATTAACCTTAATATCAATTCTTAAATCACTACTTCCTAATGAGTTCATTGGTATTCCTTTAATATGAAATTATCCTCTAGTCCTCTAATCCTTTAGAAGAAACATTCACCCCTCCATGATCCATAATGTAATACTTGATTCAACTGTATTATCACTATTTGCTTCCAGAGTCAAGCATTTTGATGATTAGGGGGAATTCATGTGGATATAATCATACTCAATCTAAATTATTGCCTATGTTGTTGATAATAAGAATGATATAAATCATTTACGCGGCTTCAACAGCTCTTCATTTAATTTAAAATTTTGCATTGCCTACTCTTTTATATCTCACATGGGTTGATAATTAAAGGAATTATTTTTATTTTATATTTTCAAGATTTAATTATTTTATTATTCCTATCAATTGCATTGAATTTTATTAAATATTTATTAGTAATTTATTATTCCTTCGATCTCTAAATCAGATGCTATGTAACAAATTTTATGACATGAATAATTTTTTATTGTATATATGGAGCTCTTCTTCATCTAATATGAGATTTTGATCGTTGATCAAGTGTGAGATCTAAAATGCTTCTAGCAATCTCATTGTTCAAGCATCAGTCATATTTATCTAGTTGTTTTCTTTACTGTTTTTATAAATTTTTCTTCTTTCTTATCTTTTCTAGATTTTTCAAAATCATTTTGCAGAAGATACATGTTAAGAAATATTATAATTTATTGATAATATTATATATCTTATGAGATTGGGTTGGATAATAGACTTAAGGTCTGTTTGGGACAGCTGCAGTTATATAAAAAAATACTGATAAAGGTGCTGCAGAAGAAGCTGCGGTGGATATACATTTTTTTTTTATTTTACAAAAGTCAAACAATAACTTTTTGACTGCCACCATAGTTAGCTAGGTCAAGTTGAAAAATACAACTTTTCCAACGTAGATTCGTCAAAACACAGTCTGAACGTAGTACCCAAACGACACTGCGGTGTGGTGCAGCACCGTACCGCAACACCACCACCACCCGAAACGGCCCCAAAGCTTAAATTTTCTGCCTACTGTAAAACATCAATCCAAAAACATCCTAAGTGATTAGTTCTATTTGCAGTCAAAGGTTTTTGGTCCTTAGAAGCCTAAAATTAATGTATTGCATCATGCAAAGTTTCAATAAACAAGAAAGAAGACTAAAATGCAATGAACTTTAAAGCAAAATTGGTTGTGGAAAACATAGTTGAATAATTCAAAAAGCAAAAATCTTTTTTCACAGCATGATCCATTTTTTTTCAATAATTGTACTTTGATCTATACTTTTCCTTAATTCATTTCATGTAAACTACCTAATAGAAGTTTCTTTATTTAACCTATCACATTACCCTTTTTAATTAAAAATTACTGGCATTATTTTAAACCACTTTACTATGAAAAATCAAATATCATCATTATCATTATTACGCTTATCCAAGTTATCTGTGTTATGAATCTTCATTTTCCATCTAGATTCATTCATTACAAAAATTTTGGTAGAAGTTTTATAAAATGACAAAAATAAGAACTACAATATTATACAATCTTCACTATAAAAATGACTAGAAGGCATAGCGTTGAGACTCAACTACTTTTACCAACTTGAAAAGATGGCCAGAATCAAACCAAAAGTAGGAAGTTGTCCAAAAAAAATGAAGGATTTTCAGGCTGACCTGGTACAACTCAACCAGTAAAACGACCCCTCTCAATCCCTCTGTAAACATGCAATGATTCTATTATCTTTATCCAGATATTAGATTTGTTATTTGAGCTAGTAATGCATATCAAAATTTCCAAAATGTACAGTTTGTAGTTCCCTGGTTAAACTTTTCTATGCCATCTGCTTTTATTTATTTTCATGACCTATAATGCTAAACCATAACAAAAAATCCTGGGTCCGGGATTAATCATATAAGGGCTGAGGTTAAATTTCTTATCATATACCATGTTGTGGGGTGAACCATGATTCAGAACTGAGGGGTGTGATACTAGGCATGGTTGTCAAACATAAGCTAGAACAAAAACATTAAGTAAATACCAACACAGATCACTTTCAGACAGTTCAAGAAAAATCAAAACTAAATTAGTGAAGTTCTTAATGCATCTAGATTCACAGGAGTATCGATAAAAAAACAAAACTTAGGCTCTAATCTTCGATTTGTCATTTACTAGGAGTAGGTTTGTAGGCATCAAAATATAAAATAGCATGAAGTTCTTAATGCATCTAGATTCGCAGGAGTATCGATAAAAAAACAAAAACTTAGGCTCTAATCTTCGATTTGTCATTTACTAGGAGTAGGTTTGTAGGCATCAAAATATAAAATAGCACTCAATTTCCAATATCCAACCTTTTCCCAACCACTAATTGGACCATTCCACCAAACAGACAAATCTATTGTATTAAGAAGTCCATATTCCTTGCATAAATGAACAATGACAAACATATTCTCATACAACCAATCCAAGTTATTTCATCAAAGAAAAAAAATGAAAAAGGTATCAAAAAAATTTTCAAATTAAAAGTTACTCCCCTAGTACCAACATCTGAAGTATCTGCATTATGTTTAGATAAATTTCAAGCCTGAAATGTATCTTAACATAGAAGCATTGATCATTCATAGCTAAAAACAGCTAGGTACTAATATTCATAATAAATCTATCATATTAATGGTAATTTGCATATGCTCTCACTGCTTATCCCCTACATGAATGGCAACGTCAATTAAGCGTACCTTCTCGATAGGATACACAGTTTTTCTGCACACCACACACTTATCCTGCGTCCCAAGAAAGATGCTTGAAATTCTGCTATTTGTTTGGCTCTGCATGATAAAATCTAGAAATTACTCCCCATATAAGATAGAGTGCAAAGAAAGATGAAGCTTAGTATCATAGAATATTAATGTATAGTGATTAAATGTCTAGATACCTCACGATCAGCATGTCTTTCTGCCTTAGCAAACCTTGGGGCGCCTAGAAAACAAAAGAAAGATAAATACTTAACCTTAACTTCCAATGTGATAAAATATCAAATTGCTTACATCTACCTTCAAAACTCTTATCCAAGCTTCCAGTCATCTTGAAAAGCTGATCATAATGAGGCTTGCAATAGAGAACACCCTCAAAGGAGCTATAATCGCTGAGCTGAATAATTTCACAGAACCAATACGTTACAAACAAAAAACAAGACAACTATGGAGCTTCTAAGTGAATAATCATATTTGGAATAAAAAAGCTGTAAACAGCTTTCCCATATGTGAGAAATAGAGAAGAGACGTGGAGCTTAAGCTTCACAGCAAGAGGAGGCAGAAAGCCACGTATCCATAGCTAGGTTTGGTTTGAGGGAGAAGATAGAAAAAATGACCAATACAAATTAAGTCACACATCTCTGTTACGTAACTTAATAAAAATGCTATAAAGATAGCGTTAAGATCCAATCACCTTGTGAGTTTTCACACCAAAACATAGTTGCTCAAGTTGTATGAAACAAAACTCAAATATAATGGAAAAAGTCATACTCTTTGCACTCAAATATCTAACTCAATTTTTTTTTTCTTTTGACACAACCATTAACCTAGTCCGACAGTTCATAAAGCTGGAAAAGCCTAACAAGTAACAAGCTTGATCATAATATGCAATCTCCATATAATCAAATCCATAATAGTATCCCAGTAGCCTCTATCTCATCTTCTTTTCAGAGAAGACGTTATCAAACAAGAAGCAGCCTAATTTTTCCATCAGGCATCGTCCAAGAGGCTTTTGGAATGAATCAAAAGTTCAAGATTCCTATTTCTTGGAAATTTTTGAAATTTCATAAGAAAGCCAATATCAAGCAGAAAAAAGTCTACCTTTTCAACAGAGTATTGACGAAGATTCGTTTAGAGTGAAATAAAAAGTCAAACATGCCTAGATCTTGCTTTCTCTTTCTTAGCAAGCAAAAGCATGGAGTATCACTATACTAGAGAATTTAATCACATATTTTTGAGCTTCATTCAACTAATCTATGAAAATTTGCATAGCTCGGTGTTTACAATAGAGTTCAACAAATACCAGACAAATTAGTCCAAAAAGCAACCAAGAAAAAAAGATATCAAAGTAAAAGCTTAAGGAAACGCAGCACTGATAACTCATATTAATAAGGGGGACGAAGCCAAACAATCAGATAAACCAATAGAAGAATAATCACGCCATGAAAACCTAAAACAACAGAACTCCAGTCAATCTATGAGAAATCAAACAAAAACCAATGACAACAAATCAAATCCCTAAGAAAACACCCAAACGTTTATTAAAAAAATGACACAAAAACACGATCTTTCCCTATCGAATCCATCAACCATCAAATCTCCATATGCTTACTCTATCGAATCCCTCCAATTGTCAGACATGATCCATTAAAGTTCAATAGAAAAATCAATAATACTGCAATAAAGAATGAAATTCACAACGCTGCGAGACAAACAGAAGGGAGAAGACGAAGGAGTTGACCAAAAAAAAAAAAAAGGTTAAGAGAGTATTGATGGAGACCTTGAGCGTTCTCTTACAGTGGTGGCAGCGAAAGCAAGCCTTGTGAAAGAAACGGTTATCTGCAACAAGCTGGTCCACCAAGTACACCGTCTTTCCGCACGCCGTGCACTTCTGCGTCGTCCCACCGAACGCTGACGATGCCATCTCTGTGCCGTTCGCCGGAGCAGCTCCTCTTTTTCGCAAGCCGCCGCCTTGTTTCCCTTATAAGACTCGGAAGAGACCTCGGAGAGACCTCGGAGGAGGATTAGACCGAGAGACCGAGAGAGAGAGAGGAAGAGTTGAGTTCGTCGTAGAATAACGGCACTGGAACTTTCCGCTTTACCCATTATAAAATAAAAAAATTGCAAACAGCGATCTGAGCTATGAAATGTAAGGTTTTTTTTTTTTTTTAATTTTTTCTTTTTATCAGCATGATTAAAATTTAATCTGTTGGTATCCTGATAAATAATATTGCAGCCCAAAAAAAAGCCATTGTCAAAGTAATGTTTGCTTGTAATTTTTAAATTTTTAATTATGGAAAATAGCATGTCATAATTTAGCTTTATTAAAGTTAAAGCATCATACTGACTTGACATAAAAAAAATATTATAATGTATAATCATTAAGAGTTTAATTATTTTAATCTCCCAAAAAAGTTTATTTATTTTTCTCTCTCCATCTCTCCATCTCTCTCTCTCTTAATGGTAATATATAAAAAAATTTTAAACTATGACCGGGAAACACAATCTTTTTTTATAATCAATAATATCGAAATTAATGATATTTTTTAGTTCACTTTTGTTTTTGTTGGTAGCTTTACTTCGATTAATTAGATCATTTTATACTACTTATGCTCATATTGTCAAATGCTGATATTTCTATCAATAATTTAAATATTATTAAAATTAATTAAATTTTTTTGAATAATAATAATTAGATTATATATATATATATATATATATATATATATATATATATATATATATATATATAAATAGTATAGTATTTTTCAATCTAATTTGATAAAGTGTGATATCTATTAAAAAGTAAAAAATTTTATAATATTTATTATAATTTTTAAATAATAACTTCTTCTATAATAATTATATTTTTTATATAGCTATAATTATCTTAAATAAATTGTAAATTTATTTAGCCGCTCTTTATTTAATAATAGAGCAATTTTATTGTTGATTGTTTTTTGGAGACATTAATTATTATTATTATTTAACTACTGAAGTATTCAAATTTCAAACGAAGAAAGCTGATGTGAGTAGCCGATTCACACTTTTTTCTTATTTTTTATTTTATTTTTTATGTTCTGAGATTCAAAGAGAATATTTTAGGAGCTGGCGGGGACTAAATATGTGGACCGTGTAAAATGGTGAATTAATATATCTTAATTTATTTTTAGGGAGTCTGTACTTTTTTTTAAAGAAAATTGAAATATATAGCACATAATTCTTATGCATTTAGATATCTAACACTTAAAATATGATATTTATTTATAAATATAACATCTTTCATATATTTCAAAAAATGAATTTTGCTTAAAAAAATTAAGAAAAGTATATTTTTATTGTAATAATAAAAATTTTGGTGTTATATATATAGATATTTATATTTAAAGATTAGATATATGAATATATAAGAATTATGTGCTATGTATGTAAATGCCCCTTTTTTTATTTGATTATTTGATTTAAAAGGAATCAAAAGAGATTAAATATTGAAAATGTAAACAAAAAAAAAGGTCGGTGGTTGTAAAAAATTTAGTTTAAATTTTTAAATATTGCTATCAATAATAAGGGATAAAAATTTTGCATGTTATAAGTTTATATTTTGCATTCATTTCTTTCACAGAAAAAAAAAGTAGAAATTTATTTTTACGTATTTGCATACTTGAGAAGCAATTTACTCAAAGAAGTGTGTTTTTTTACTTATTTAATTGAAGAAAATTTACTATTTCTATTAAGAGATATATAAGTCTTGATGATAAAGAAGTTTTAATTTTCATTAAGAATAAAAAAATACTAAATAAAAAAGAACGAAGAATTAGATACATATCATATAATTGTTATGTATTTATATATTAAATACTCAAAATTAGATATTTAATTATATAATATATTGATATGCTTAAAAATATGCATTTCATTTTTTTTAGAGGGGCTGATGATGATATTATAAATATTATACTAAAATTAGTGTATATATTTATATATATATATATATATATATATATATATATATATATATATATATATATATATATATATATATATATATATATATATATATATATATATATATCTATCTATGTGAAATGCTAAGTGAATATATTTTCTCCATAGTATGTGATGGTTTCATATTATTTTATTATTTTATTATATTTATATTTAAAAAAAAATATTTAATAGTAATAATTATTTTTAAATATTTTAAAGAATAATATGATTTATTTTTAAAAATTAAAATAAAAAACACATAAAAGATGCATCAAATTATAGTTTTAAAATAATATAAAAATAAAAAAAATTCATCTCAAATAAGTCATTGTTTAATTTAAGAGCTGCTTAATTCAAATAGTTTAATTTCTCAAAACTCCATCTAAGATATTGCAAATAATCAAAGTCATTTTTGAGACACAAACGTTGCGAACATCTCATCAAATTTCTGTAATTACATGATCTCTCAAGTACAAATTTGCAATATGTTAAGGGGGCGTGCACAAAATACATAAGAATTCAAATAAATTTATATATTTATATATCTAATATCTTTATTTTCAATATTATATAAAAATATTATAATCAGTTACTTTTTAAAAAATAAAATATTTTTTAAGTATACAAATAATAATGATAAATAAATATTTAATTTTAAATATTATATATATATATATATTATATAATATTTATATAAATCTTCCATAATTTTAATCAAAGTCACTTTGGACTACTTCCATAATAAATTTGGTCTTATTTGCCCTTTTTTTTTTTTTCAAATATCATCATTTATTTTTGTCTCTTTCAGACTTTACAGAAAAAATATATATTATATTGTTTATTGCTCTACTCCTACATCAGTGGAACGTATGTGTATAATTAATTAGGCCGATTACTAATCTCAATGCATATCTAAGGGTCAGAGATGTTCTGATTTTTAATTTATACGAATATCGATGCATTCAATTTTGTTGGCGGTTGGTAGACCGGCAATCCGGACCGTCAACCCGGGCCGGCATAATAGAAAAAGGAGCGACGCATTAATGGAATGCACTGTCGGTGTAATAAAACAAAAAAAACTTCACATTTAAAATATTAAATTAAATTTATAAGTTGTCTTTCGCAGTGGATGATGTCAATGTTCAGAGGAAGCTTATATATATTTATTAGAAAATAGTTTATATAATTTTCCGTGAGCTAAATTTTTAAACTAAATATTTTTTAAACTTTAATTAACGAAATATGCTTAAAAAATAAAAATTTTAAAATAGGCACAATCGCCCCAAAATTTTATTTTTTTTTAAAAAATTTAATCAGCTATGATATTTTGATCGTATACAGTCGTCCGTTGTGAATTCAAATGACTTATCGTTGGAATCGGCACAAAATTTGCCACGACTTTTATGTTGACCAAAAAATGCGATTGTGTCTCCTTGCATAGCAGATTTCGTATTTTCTATTGAAATATTGGGGAGCGATTTTAAATATTGCGACCAGACGCGGTATTATGGACATATCGTAGTCGTCTGTTGTCAAAATTTAGCGAGCTTGGTATCGTTGGAATCGAACGAAATTACCCATGACTTTTATGTTGACATAAAGATGTGATTTTGGACCATTGCATAGCAATTTTTGTGAAAAATTATGTTTTTAAAATAGTCATTATCTACTTCTCCAAAGTTTCTAAAGTCTAACAGTTCAATACCAATAAGATAAGCGGTGTAACATAGATAAACTAGAAAGAATGCAATTTACTTAAACTGAAAATATGTAATATAGACAAATGGTGTCCTGATATGCAGTGTACATAAGAAATATAAAATAATGATAAAATAGTGTACAATAAGCTATCAAATGATCTACACTACACACGACATCTGATGATATATAACGACGGCGGTGGTGGAAGTCGTCACTCCACGGTATCTTGTGTGGTGGTCAAACGGTCTGAGATGGTCTGCCGATGACTTTGTCTTCATTTGATTAATCATCGGTGTATCGGTCTTGGATCTTGAAGGGGACGATGGGATACTCTGCGTGCATCTACGACATGTACATCGGTGGGTGAGGGTACATAGAGAGCCATGGAAATGGTGAACATGGCTTCGATATGGTGTCGGGTGATGGGTGCCTATGGTAATCGTATAGATGATGGTATAGATGATGGAACTGCGTCGAATCCTACAGTATGTGGCTGAGAAGATGAAAGTGCAACAAAGGAACCGGCATCATCGTATCTCAGATGCTATCGATATGTGCATGTCCGTAGTTTCACATATCTCCTCATGTAGGTATTGATGGAATGTTGAAAATCAGTGTCCAAGTCTCTCCCAAAGTAAGGCTGGAAAATATCTTGTGTGTCCAAGATATGCTCCCGCTGCAGAGACAAGTATATAATTTAGTTCGCATAACATATAAATATTTGATTAACATATAATTTTTCATTACTTACCATCAGTCTATCTCTAGGAGCTCGAGGATAGTAAGTGGTAGGCGGGATGGTCGGAGCCCTAAGCATGTACAACGAGGCCCAGGACCGATGCCACCTCATGTACTAATCGTCGTCAACGGAGGTGGAACCGCATCTACAAGAACAATCGAAGAATGTGTTTGGCCTCCCCACTATGTAACCCCTGGTGTACCAATCAACGCCGCCTTCCCGACCATCGACGCGTTGAAATGAAGGATCTATAGGCTCCACGTCAACCATAGGTGAAAGACCAAATTATCTAAGGACATGATCTGGGAGGTGCCACTCAATTTTCTTCTTCCGATCAATGGTACCGAACAAGCCAAATGTCACACCCAAAAACAGACATCGCACTCAGTGCACGACTCTGTTGCCGTAAGGCTCCCATATCACCTACAACATCATATTAAAATTATATGTCATAAGTAAGATTAGAGTAATAAAAATATGAATCAAATGTGAACTTACTCATACCGACTGCGAAACCATCAAGCTCATCTTTGTATACATAACATGAGCGGTGTCATCTCCTCGTAACCCTCATTCCACCTCGCCGCCACCCTCACTCTGCGAAAGGGACTGATGGGTCAATGTATATGCTCCTACACTGCACGAGTAGATGATATATCCCATGTTCGTCGCTTTGGCCTGCCTCATTCAACTCTCTATATAGGTGTGCTAACACATGCCAATGGTGTACCGCTAACAAAAGCTCAAATCATCTAGTAAAGGTAAGTATATGATGTATCTCTAACGACGTATCGGGCATGAGGAAGCAACAATGGTGAAGTATGTGCGCTCAGGTGTCGAAAGTCCTCATCCGATAGATCTAAATATGAATCCCTATAAAATGTCCATGCAAAGCGTAAACAGCAAGTCGGCGTCTGCCCCATGCAATGTGGATGTAAGATGTGGCGTCAGGATCGTGGTATACCACATTCTCTGATGTCTCCGTCATCATCATTAACAATCAGCCAAGATAGCCATCGCCTCCCATCCCCAATCAGCTGGTCCTATAATAGGTGTCAATCAGAACTATAATCATGCCGCCTGCGATTATGATCATCTCACCAACCGCCAAATAAAAAGTGTTCATCTGCGGTGATCGCGCTCAACTAAGGCGGTGGCGGTGGATCAAGTCTCGAGATCGTGAAACACAGTCCAAGCCGGCATGTCGTAGTCCATCCATAAATCGTGGGCAATTTACAGGCTACTCTCTGAACATCAGTAGGTGCGACACTGCCTCAAGAATGTTTGCTTGCACAAGACGAATTGTTTATTTCATCAGAATGACATTTACGGTATAGTAGTTACAATATACAATAAAACTTACCATATATGTGCGACCCTATATGCCCACGCTGGTGTGGATCGTGGACCTCACCGGTGCGGGAAGTCCACGAGGCTCATCGCTGCGGCGTTTATGCCGACGTCTGATCGCTCCTCCTTCCTCAGACGCCGTCATCTTCGGTTTGTAGAAAAGGCACTTGATCGCTACGATATTCACCTATACTTGCAGAAGTCGAGGCAATATGATGAACATGCATAGGAGATGCAGATACATCTCCATCATCAGTGCTACGCATTTGAATATAATGTGTAAGACTAAAATGAGAAATATTACTCAGATAATCAGTTTATGGAACTTACCAATGAAATGCTTCAGTTGGTTGAAATTCAGCTTCAGTATAGTTATGAAGTTTGGTATCATCCGCTGATTTCAACTCAATTTCGACGTATACAACTACAGGTTGTACATCCGCTACATTAATGACTGACTCACATACTTCGTCATCATTAAATGTTGTAGCAATGAAACTGGCACCAACAGGAAATCTACATATGAGATTAATCCTAAACCGTGTCGAATCAACTTTTAGTGACCGCATGATTCGATTATGTACGCTGCTAAAATCAGCCCGACGTGAAATTAATATAGGACGATTCTTTCCGCCAGTATACGTAGGGAAGAAATCATCACTAACACTAAGTTGGCCATATATATACCAAGCATACATATTGAACTCAAATGTGTGTGTATGAGGCGAGGAATCGAATAACACACCTATTTAAATTAGCTAGATTCATGAGTACTACATGGATTTGCAAGAATGATGAAAATAATTCGTTGTAGGAGCGTAATCTAGATAGTGGTACTGATGAACTGAAAGAATGATACTTAGAAGCATCATGGGTCAAACAGATATTTACTTAATTAGCTAATTACAATTTGCTTGAAATCAATCCTAAAATAACTATTCACATAATATATATGATAACACACAAAAATTGACCCTAAAATTAAATATTCACATAATACATATGATAAGAGATGCTCCATGTGTTTGGACACAAGTAACAGCTCTAGTATACATATCTTGAATGACTTGAATATGCACAATATTAATTCCTCTCTTTTTTACAACTCACCAAAATACTTCTCTTGAAACTTTATCACATGTTTTCTCTAAATCAACAAATATCATATTGGGTCCTCTGAACTACCTCTATACTATTCCATCAAACATTTTAACAAATATATTGCATACATAGTAAGAAAATCCATAACATAAAGTAAAAAAGATAAATGCTTAAAACCAATCCAGTAGCATATTTCTCATTTTTTAGGAAAAAGGTCAAAAAACACAAAAAATACCTATATTACAAATACCACAAAAACATATCCTTGATGTAATCTAATCCTTGATGTAATCCATTATTCATTTATTTTAAAAAAAAAAAAAAACAAAAAACTTTAAACATTCACATACAAATCCCTAAAATACCTAAAAAAATACCTAGAATACCTAAAATATACAGTACATTTGCCTAATAACATCATAAAATACAATAAATATAAATCACATTCACATATTATTCATTAATTAAAAAAATCAGCAAAAAAAATAAACTTTTCCAGTGATCGGTCAAATCCAGGCGTTATGGCGGCCGGCTAGTTGACGTTTTAAGAATGGGGGGCGACGAGGAAATCCTGCGTTCGGCAACTTCTGCGGTGCCTGCGAGAAAACGAACGATTGGGCTCGCCGATCTTGGTTCGCTTTTAAAATAAAATTTACATTAGCCGTTTAACTATCGATATTATATATATAGCAATAAGTTAAATGGGCGATTTTTATTTTAATTTTTTTATTTTTTAAGATTATTTTATTAATTAAGATTTTAAAGGTAATTAGTTTAAAAATATAGCCTTTCCCGTGTGATTAAAAATTAAAAAAAATTGATTTTGTTTGAGAAATGCAAATTTATTTAATTTATTAAAAATAGTTGGATTCACTCGCAGTGGAAACGTTGAAAGTACTTATCATTTCAGTCAAATAGAAATAATTCAAATTTCAAACCGGGAAGTGATTGTGCCACGCGACACGCGTGTTTTAGGTAGATGGAGAACATCATAATTAATCCATTAAATGAATAGTTTAATATTTAGGTATCTAATATCTCAAATATTATATTTATTTATCTAACACCTAAAATTTTATTAAAGTCAAAAAAATATTATTCCGCTAAACCCATATAGGGGTGTAAACAAACAGAAACTTTTTCGAAAATTATTCTATTTATGTTCAAAATAATTGTATAAATTTGAAATGACGCAAAAATAATAATCTAAAAAATATAGATAGATAAAAATTTAAATTTAAGTTCATTTTTTATATGATAAAAATTTTAATCACTAAATTATATTTTTAATTATTATATATATATATATATTTTTTATTTTAAACTAAATCGAGTTAAATTTAATCCAACAAAATATTATTCATATTTAATTTATTTATAAATTAAACTTAAAATATTTATTTATATTTAGCTCATTTATTTATAAAATAAGCAAATAATAGTTATTCATAAACAATAAATTTTTTTGGACAATCATACTGATCAAAGTCCTATCCACGCCCTAAGACCAATGCATGTAAAGCAGCCTCTTCCTCCAAAGAGCAGTCTTCCCTTACCCATTCTTGCTTCCACTGTATTTCTGAATGCAGTTAGCTGTAATAAATCCTACACAGAACTTGAAGTATAATAAATTTTATATGAAAACATACATATGAATTGTAATTAGCTACTTCTGTGAAAGCATATATATATATGATTTACAGTTAGCACATTTATAATTGAAGTACATTTCTGCTACAGATATAAGGAGAGGCATCAACGAGAGTTAATGGATAAAATTTGAATTGTTTGAAATCCTACTTATTCTACTCGCATCTCAATGTGAGGCAGAGAGAAATATATATAGAAGCTGTTTGATTAGTTTAGAAAAAGAATGTAATATAAAAATAATATAGTATAAAATAAATACAATAAATTTTGAATATTTTCTAGTTATTTAATTGTATGTAAAATAAATATATAAAAATCATATTTTATATTTGATTAGGTATATATAAAGTATATAAAATAAAGTAAATATAAATTCATTAAAACAAAGATAAATTATTGAATATCAAAGAGTATTAGAAAGAGTCCAGATCTCTAAAAAGAAGAGAGACAACTTGCAAAAATAGAAAGATTAGTAATATATGCTTAAAGATGAAGATATAACAAATAAAACCAAAGAAAAAAAGGCACAAAAGCTCAGATTTAAAGAAGAAAAGATCATTCAAAAAAATGAAAGAAAGGAATAAAAAAATAGGGACAACAAAATATGAGAGCATCTAAACTTCAGCAAAAAATTTACAATCATAAAAAATGCTACCAACAAAAAAGAAAAGTAAGCACAACACATCATAGCCACCATAGCCATAAAAGCCAAGACCAGAATAAATAAAACCACCAAAAAGGAGAAGGACCATCCAAGAGAAAACAAACCTTAGAAGAAGCAAAACAAACACAAAAAAGGACACAATCACATGAGCCAAAAAAGCTCAAATAAGCCCACAAGACCAACCACCATAAAGGAGCTAAAAATAAACAAAGAGCATAAGATCGCCAACAGGTGTAACCTACAAGGAGCTAGCCGGAAGAAAGCCAAGCCTACTAAAACAAGAAATCAGATAACCAAGCAGTCAACAATGCCAACCACCAGAAACGAAGGCACAAGAAAGCACCATACCAAATCCAAAAAAGACCACAAAGCCAACCAGCAAAATAGAGAAACAGGCACCCCAATAGAGAGACAACAAGAGAGAAAAATTGAAAAAAGGTGGCAGCACAAAAAAGGCAAAAGATAGCCCAAAATAAAAACACAATCAAGACAAACAAAGTTCAGGCACAACTGGTAGAGAGACAACAAGAGCTGATGAGTATCATTTGCAAAGGAGTAGGGATCAACAATAGCCTTCCTGTCTTCATTAATAAAAGAAGCAAGAGAAGAAGAATCAGATTTTTAGTACAATCTTCATGTAAGGGAAAAATGGAAGATTCAAATTCCTTTAAAACACAATGCATATTACCAAAATTATGAACATAATTACCAGTCATAGATAAAATATCATTTTGCAAAGAAGAAAAAATTCTTAACCAAAAGTCTCCACAACTTTCATGTTGATCAATTTTGATAGTTACACATAGATTCGCTACAGTTCTCACAAACGTGATATGAAAAAAACTGAAATGCAGAAAATAATATCATGCATTGATTTTTTGTGCATATCTCACTCGATCCTTGTCCTAATTAGATGAACATGGTATCATTGGAAGATAACGAACTTCTCCACAACTTTTATGTACATCAATTTTGAAAATTACCCACTGATTCGCTATAGTTCTTGCAAACATGATACAAAAAAAAACTAAAATGCAGAAAATAATGTCCCTGTGTTAGTTTTTCTCACATATCTAACTCGATACTTATCCGAATTTGATAAAAAATATATCATCGGAAAGATAACTAACTTCTATACAACTTTCATGTTAAGTAATTTTTATAATTACCCACGAATTTGCTACAATTCTCGAAAACATGATATAAAAAAAAATTAAAATGCAGAAAATAATGTCTTGCGCTGGTTTTTCGCACATATCGCACTCGATACTTTCCGAATTAGATGAAAAAGTTATAGTTGAAAAGATAACAAACTTATCCACAGCTTTCATTTTGATTAATTTTTATAATTACCCACGGATTAGCTACAGTTCTCGCAAACGTGATATGATTAAAAATTGAAATACAAAAAATAATGCTCTGCATTGATTTTTATACATATCTCACTCGATACTTATCTGAATTGGATGAAAAAGAAATCATTGAAAAGATAACAAAGTTCTCCACAACTTTCATGTTGATCAATTTTGATAATTATCTATGGATTCTCTACAGTTCTCGCAAACGTGATATGAAAAAAAAATGCAAAAAATAAAGCCCTCTATTGGTTTTTCGCATATTTCATTCAATCATTGTCCAAATTAGATGAAAGAGATATCGTTAAAATGTTAACGAACTTCTCCACAACTTTCATGTTCTTCAATTTTGATAATTACCCATGGATTCACTACAATTCTTGTAAATATCATATGAAAAAAAACTGAAACATAAAAAAAAAATGCCCTGAACTGATTTTTCGCACATATCACACTCAATCCTTATCAAATTTTGAAGAAGGATATAGCATATTTAAAACTATCAAACTTAGCGATAATTTGTATTAACTTGGTTGAGTAGCAGATGAAGAAGTCTTCTGTCACTTTCCTCTTCCTTTTGGCTCTAATGGATAGCATTCAAAAGGCCTCTTGGAAGGCGTAAATAGCAAAGTTATGCTTGAGTTATGTTTAGAATAGTTTGTAGAACTATTATCTATGGTGAAAATAAATGTTGCAAGCAAGAATTAGCTATCAATATAACTAACTAAATAAAGTATTTACAATAAGATTTATGCATTTAGTACTGCTTAAGAAAATATTGAGTTATCATCAATATGAACCCAATACTAAGTCATCTTTCTAAAGCTACTTGGGAAAAATGTTACTAAAATTTTAGATAACCATGCTGGGTATCATATGAAGTCTCAAATTGAGATGAGCATTAAGCAAAGAGACTAAAGATATATTACATTAAAAGTAGTAAAAGCATTTAAGTGCAAATTTGGTTAATTTCACGGAAGGAGAACCAACAGATTAGTTACAATCAAAAGTGCCACATACCAAAAATCAGCAAAGCTATTGAAGAGGGATAATTAACTTGAAATTAAATATAAATAAGAGATGAGCCTAATTCGAATGGGTTCACCTTATTTATAAGTGAGACAAGCAAAACAATCAAAATCTGCAAAATTTTCAAATACAAAGTTTAAAACCATAGTAAACATATAACAACGAACATACTCAGAAGTCAATATATATAAAAACACAACAATTACGAAATATAAAATAAAAGTTTAATAAATTCAACATAATATCATAATGCATTGTATTCTAATATGATGACCCATATTATGGGATCATTTGTTTAACTGCTTCTGTATCCACCTTGCCTTCGATTCAGGCAATTTTGTGAGGAATGAAGTAATCATTATAGGGTTACTAGCAAAGTTGTCATAAATTGCATCAATCTCTTCTACAGAAGATCCATGAATCACTAATAACTCTGTCATAAATTCAGTAAATATCTTCCTTTCCTCAGATATTCTTGTTGAACTTTAAATGGTATTAACAACCTGAGATACACTATCAGCCATCATCACAATGTACTCCTTAAATGTTTGATCAGTAGATAAGTTCTTATTTTTCTTTGTTGTAGGCTCTCTTTTCGAAGATGATGCTAATCCTTGCTTTGTTGTTCCAACAAAATCTTCTTTAACTTCAATATCATCCCAAACATGAGCTTGAGGTGCATCCATCTCAGTTTCCATGAAGTGCAAGGACTCCTCATCATCTAAGTAAATGTGTTGACTCCCAAATGAAGTCTGAGTGCTTCCCGACTATGCTCACTCTCTAGTGGCATGTCCCTCTCCATAGACCTTCTCTAGCTCCATATGATTTGCGATTGGGATATTCAAGTAAGCTGCATATTTTCCAAATGCATGTAGTATAACAAAATGTCATTTTGGCTTTACATGAATAATCAAAAAATAATTTTTGATGAGAGTAATTGTATACTTGAATATGTGATGTGTTCTCTTCAGGACCCATTAAAATCATCTTCTTTTCATCATCCCAATTTTTCTTCAAATACTAAATGTGACTCCATATGGATCTTTGGTGTCTAATTTGATTCTTACACTACTCTGATGTCACCTCAATGTCAAATTTTAATTTCATCTTTTGAGCAACACATTGGTATACAACATCCTTAAAGCCTTGAGCACTTCTCAGATTTGCATCCACATATTCACACATGATTTATAATAACCCTGATATCCATTCTGGTTTCAAGTCTCACATAAATTTTTTTCTTTTCCTTATGGTAGTAGCATTTACAGTTGATTAGAGTGGTTCCATTACACTTGAACCTAGTAGTCATCAAAATTTTAAAAAAATATGAGACTTCTACAGTAAATAATGAAAATCAATATTTACAAGAAATGGAGGCATTGTTAACCAATTGAATAGCAAAGTACAAGAAATTATTAACCTAAATCCACTTCTGTCATGAAGCATATAAAAGCTAATAAAATCAATATTCTAATAATAACATATATTAAAAGAGAAAGTAATATATGCTAAGAACATTGTAAAAACTTAATAAAAATACTTGTGTTTGCATTACCAACATTATAATATACTATATGAAGTAATAATTTTATATACAATATCTGTAACAAAAATATGTGAAAGTCCAAAACATTAACACAAAATTGGGAACAAAGAACATCCATTTCAAGCTTTTAAAAACCAGCACTTGCTATACGATCTCACATATAATTAACGGTTTGATCTATTTTATCTAACCACTCTTAAGAGTCATCTGCGAATATTTGAGATCTCCTACTCAAGTGATATCTATTATGCCACTCAACCTCCAATAATGATTTTGTCACCACCTTCAGTAATTATCCAATTATGTAGTATGCAACAAGTTAGTACAATTTCAACTTGTGTTTGCTATGAAAAATAAGAATTACTTTTTAAGATAGTGAAATGATTTTTCAAAGAACTAGAAGCTTGCTCCATAGTTGTGCGTAATGATGAATGTCTTAAGTTGAAAAGCTCTTTATAGTTAGTAGGTCGAAGTGAAGAAAATACTTTTAACTAGTATCTTGTCTCACGATGCAGAGAAATGAAACATTTTATAGTTGAGTAGCCACCATCAACTAAATAGAACTTACTTACAATATTAATTTTAGTTATGTCAACATGACTATTTTTTGAAGTTCAAAATTAAAATATGATGTCATACCTTCTAGAATGTGTAAACCGTCAGGCCTTTCTAAGGCATTTCTAAGGATGATTGCATCATGTGCTGAACCTTCCCAACCATCTAATATATAAGTGTATCTTAAATCAAAGTCCACTGCCACTAAGACATTTTGAGTTGGATATGATTTGCTTCCTCTAAAGGCAGACTCGTGCTCCTTAGGTACCCTAGCTTTAATGTGTGTTCCATCTATTGCACTAATACAATCCTAATTTTCCAAGAAATTATTTTAATATAAATATGAAGATAGAAATAACTTTCAAACATAAGATCAATGTTTACTTAAAAAATGGTATAAATCTATTATTTGTTTATATCTTATAAGGAGTTTGGAGTACTGGAGGCACAATCCGCTAATGATGTAACTCTCTGTGGTGTTTGTTTTTGATTTGTGTATATGGGGGACACCACGTTCGAGGGTGTACTTATTGAGGTGATCGAGTACGACATCAAGGAGTAGTGCACTATCTTGAAAGATAGAAATCACTACCCTATAATTGACCTAATCACTTAATAAGGACTCCTAAGACATGATGGGTCTTCGAATATACTAGAGAATTTTTCTCTACTTTACATGGATGAATAAAGTAAGATTTATTTAAACTGGGTTCTAAAGTTTCCTATGGGGGCAAGCCCCCATAGTTAATTATATTCTAAGGAAGGTGAGTTCCTTGGGAATACTCTCGATTAAAGTAGGCAATTGTTGTCTCTAAATATTTCAAAGATAGGACTATCAATAAATTAGCTATATTTGGAAAATCAAGTGAGATAGATCAAAATGAGAGACTTATTTTATCAAAGGAAAATGAGATGAGTAGGGGATGCTCATGATACTAGGAAACATAGTGAGCATTCTAATCTATCCTATGATTGAGCTTTATATATTTAAATTGAAGAGTATTATTTATTTGAGTTAAAATTTATTAGAAAGCTAGGACTTATAATCCCATAATACAAGATTGTGAAAATGCCTAAGAGGTGAGGATTTATGCTTGTAGACCGAGAGAAAATAATAATCTCAGATCCTAAATCTAGAGAACTTTAGCGAGGGCCAAAGCACGTCCTAAATCTAATTCAAAAATGAGTATATTATTTACCTCCATGAGAGATGGTAAACCACCCGACTACTGGACTTATAACCTGGAGTGGTAGCCAATTAACTCCTCCTATGCTTTAAAATCATGTGATCAAGTCATATGTTTTGCAAGATGGTTAAGATGTTATCATTTAAAAAAAAATTAAAGTCCTTAAACCAACTCCTTAAGAGACTAGAGCATGAGTGGTATGAATAATGACTTAGTCTAATGCAAATTTTGTCAATATTTATTTGATTTTGGATTCTTTATTTTGACAAAGGCTATATGATTTTTATATGTCTAAGTACATAATGAAATGAGGTTATTAACTAAATCAAAGATAAATAGGTGTTTTCCATCACAGAGGAGACCCCCAAAGGTCAAGTCTTCCCCTATCATGCAAGGATGGAAACCTTCTCTTAGCAAAAGTGAAATAATATGACATGTATGATCTTAAGCATATAACATCTTGCTAAGGGGTTTCTAAGTCTTTTAATTATCTTGATTTAATACTTAGGCTTTAAATGAGGTTATGAGTTATTTAGAAAATTAATTATGAGTTGTAGTTGGGGTGAAAATTTTTTTTAAGAGCCTAACCGGATCCAGACCACACATTAAATCACCATACATGAAAAAACTAGGAAAATATATGATATTTATATTGCATAATTGTAAACAAAAAATATCAAATAATTTATAAATCCAACGTAAAAGAATAATAGGTCGGTCATTGGCCTACACGAAAATAGGAATGGGTAGCCGAGCTCTACCTTATACAACATGACATATAAATGAATAATTATAATTTTATAAATGAATAAATGTTATGGGGGGTCTTCATATCTTCTTTCTTCATGTCTCCTTCATTCCTCCTTTGGATTTGCTTAAGAATCAAATCTGGGGCCTTAAGACAAAGCCTTCACATCTCATCCATCTCATCCCAATTCCTAATGTAAAATTATGTCAAAAATAGAAAAAATAAATCTAACTACACCTGTAAGATAAGTATTAGCCAAACACATCATACAACCCAAGCAGTTATATGTATAATTTGGACTTAGCACAATGCACATAGGTAACTAAGTCCATTTGTCCTAATTTAGATTATGCTTAGGGACCCAAAAGTATTTATATTTATTCTAAGCACCCCTTAACCTTAATCTCCTGCATAAGATATAATTAGGCTAATCATGGCCTAACATCTAGTTTATGAAGCATACACCCTAACATCCAGTCTACAATAATATATCATAAAATCAAACACACATCAAACCATGCACCACCCTAACATAAGGCCAAAAATGGTGACTTAATCTAAGGTGTGTGTATTAAGGCTTGTGTAGTATGCCTTAGCTAAACTTTTGTTATAATTTCCTAAGTATTAAGAGATTTAATTATGAAGGGTGGTTTCACTTTAAATGACTTAATCGATTTATGAGTTTTGTATAGTGTTTTCTTTTATTTCAATTGATTTATGCATAACAACTAAGTGTTATAAAGAGAAGAAAAGAGAGGCTCTCTCCTATCCCTACCTTAAGCCACATCTAAAGTTGATTAATTAATCAATTTTTTTAGTGAATGGCTTATTACGTTTTAAATTAATCTTAAGTTTATGTTTACTTTAAATAATCTCATTCTATGAAAATACATCTTAAAATTAATTGGAATGAACCACTATTTCATGAAACATATCCATTCATTTCTTTCAATCACATATAATATGCATATCATTAATCCTAAACATATTTATACATGCAATACATTTTTGGCACACTTAAATGTAAGATGCATAAAACAAGTTTTATAGAAAAGAGGATTTTCATTCATTAGCTGAACACACATTCAAATGTATGAAAGTTTTAAGCAAGTACGTCACCATTACTTTGCACCAAGGGAGTGAGGTTGGAACCTCCTTGGGGCTACTTCAAGCTGTGCATCTCTAGAATATCCAAACTAATATACCCACTATTCTTAAATACATATGGATTTATAAGCAACTATAAGAATAAAAAACCATGCAAAAGTAGAATTTGATTTATTTGATTTATTTGTGTGAATGAATTAAAGCTCTATCCAAATTATAATGTTAAGACGCATAAGAATGAAATCAAATGGGTACATCGCCATTATTCTGCACTAGGGGAGTGAGGTAGGAACCTTGGGGCTATTTAAAGTCGTGCATCCCCAGAATATCCAGACTAATATACCCATTAACATTCATACTTATGCAAACCAACATATAAATGTAAGAAAAAAACTTCACTTCATACACTAAGATTATGTTCACATGCACTTCCTATGCATATATATAACTAATGTTACAACATGTATTACTATTCATTAATAAGCTTCTGAAAATATATTTGAGATTTAATAGTGATAATAGCCACACATATTTCTAATTAAGTCAACACATGTAAATTTTACATATAGAAAATCATTTATTTTTAATTGATTTTGAAGAAATGAATGCATGAATCAAGTGGCATACAACACTTTAATATGATTGCAAAGAAATAAAGGAACATAAGCATGTAATTTCATTCAATCCAACTAATTCTTAAGGACAATCACATTAAATAAGCTTATTTAAGATGAACCAAAGTTTCTTAAACTCACTTTTGCTTTAATATTTTAGCTTGATTTGAGAGATGTGAGAAAAAAAGCTAATCCTAATCCATTCCCCATATGTGTGAGTTAATTTGATTTAATGAAAAGAAATTAGGTTGATTTATGAATTGATTAAGTTAAGCATGGATTTAATCAATTAATTAACCCATACCTATGTCACCTTAAGGTAATTAATTAAAAAATTATGAGCTAATATGATATGCAAATAAATTGGAAAGTAAATAGCAATGCTCCTATGAAATGAAAGAGGCCTAATGTAATTAGCTCACAATCATTAATAAATTAAACTTAAGGAACTCACTTAATTGCTTTTATGATTTTCTCACACAAGCGAGCTAACCATAATTTCATTAGCTCTCTCTTTAGGTTATTGAGCACCCAAAGATCTACCCAAGAATTAATTAGGAAAAATTGATTTAATTAAGTTAATTAAGCTCATAAATTATCTAATTAAGTCCTTAGTTATTTTAATCAACAATATGAAATGGACTTAGGGAAAGAGACAAAGAAGGAAGCCTAAGTCTCAATCCCTAAATCTTTTCAAATAGTTGATTAAATTCTAATATGATTTGGGTTTTAACTGATTTAATTGATTAATTAATGAGTTTTAATTAATTAATTTTATAAAAAAAAGGGATGAAGAAGGATTAAGAAAATGATTGGAAGAGGAGTCCCAATCAATTTCCCTTAGTTTTCTCACTGTTAATAGAGGCTAATGAACTCAATTAAATAATCAATTCACTATTCATTTGATTAATTATCATTAATTAAGCTAAGAGAGTAATTAAAGCTTAATCAATCAATTTCTATAATTAACTAAACAATAAATCCTAAGAAAAATAGGGAGGCAGAGATCATCCCCCTAAATAACTTTTGAAAGTTTGGGATTTATTGGATAATTAATCAAGAGTAATTAGGCTAATTAAACTCTAATTAAGCTTAAATTACTATCCAAAATTAATTAATAATAATTTTAATGGATTCCTCTCTTAAATACCTTTAAAATGAGCCCTCATTTATATTTTTTAGATTTTCTATAATTAGTTATGAATTTTAGAAGTTTTTGACTTAAAAATTAATTAAACAGCTCTAATTAAGCCATAATTAACGCTGAGGCGACCGCGTCGTGCTTCCATGTATGGCCAGGATAAGTTATTTAAGTTGTCACATCACACGACTAAGTTAGCTGGCGACGGACGCATTTTCTCATGGAATGTCTGATCTAAGATCGAATGACCATGATTAATCCTGCGATTTAGAAGGAAAATAAGAATTCTAAGTGTGATCTAATCACACCACCCATTTCGATCACGTGGAATGGATGACCCATGATCCTTCCCCTTTGCGAGCAATGAAAGAGATGCCATCCGTCTTTCCCCATTCAATCCGAGCTCACCAAAGCTTGTATTGCTTCCAAAATGATCTCACACCATCAAGAGAAGAAGAGGAATACATCCAACGGTCAAAATCCCATGAAATACAAATCTTCTTCGAAAAGGACCAACCATTTTTTTTCTAAAGCTACAATTTTGAGGAATTACCTTCGGAGCTTAAGACCGGTGGTGGGATCGACGGAGGTAGCTTCGCCTAGTTGAGGTGAAGCCCTATTGAGGAGCTTGGGCCTTGATTTGGGGTAGCTTGTCTTGGAGACCAAGATCATCCTATTTGGCACTCCCCCTTCCAATGGCTTTGGAGCTTGGGAAATGATTTGTTTGGATTTGATATCATGCATGGAGGGTGTGTGTAAAGTTGATTGAAGTTTGGTGGAGTATTGAGCAAATGGGGCTTCGGATTGGCCTCCCCTATTTCGGCTTAATGTAAAATCGAGAGAGGGAAGAATGGGGGAGCTTGGGAGCTTGGGAGCTTGGGGAAAGGTTGTGGGAGACACTCCTTCACATTCTCTAGCTCAAATAAAGTTGAATGCTTGAATTCTCGTTTGAATTGGGGGGGGTATATCCCCTCAATTGCTGAGGTGGACGGATGGGATTCAATCACATTTTCTCACCACCACCGTTTGCTGGACTTATCTCCATTGGGTCCACATGGCTCAATAGGAGTGGGGGAAGGCTTGAGAGGTGGCTTAATGTCTGATATGAAAAAGATCCTATTTCCTTTGTCCATAGGGTGCTCGATTTGGAATGAGGGGGAGGAGATTGGATTCCTTTTGGTCCATGGTTAATCCTAGTGTGCTTAGAGTGGGCTAGAAAGTCTAGGCATACACAATTTGGCAATTGGATGGTTGCCCATGTGATGGGAGAGTGGACTTTGCCAAATGGGGAAGAATCTTATGTGAAGAAGTTTTAAAATAGCTAATCCCTTGGGTGGGGCCCACTTTGCTTATGGGTATATTTTGCGGTGACTAAGGTCTATTTTGGTTGGGTTTTGTCAACCACCAAAGTCCCATGGGTTAGTTTTATGGGTTTTGGCTTCATATGATCAAATGAGTTCACATGGGTTCATGTTGGGTTGGGTTGACCAATTGGTCAAATTGGTAAAACCAAGGCTTGGGTTAGGTTCAAATGATGTTTTGAAGAGTTTTAGTTCAAATGATTTGGGTTGGTTTGGCTTAGGTTTGATTTTGGCTCATTTGAAATCAAATGGGTCAAGTTGATCAATTTGACCAAATTGACCAATTTGGGTTGGGTTAGGTGTTGGTTCATGTTCAATTGGTTAATTGAAAATGATTGTAGACTTTGGTTTGATTTGATTTGGGTTTAATTTAGATTTTGGCCAATTTGACCTTTTAGGTCAATTTGGGCTAGGCTGGGTCAAGTTGACCAAGGGTGGGGTTTCTTATGGGCATATTTTGGGGTGACCTAAGGTCAATTTTGGGTTGGGTTTAGTCAGCCACCAAAGTCCCATGGGTTGGTTTTATGGGTTTTGGCTTCATATGATCAAATGAGTTCATATGGGTTCATGTTTGGACCAATTGGATAATTGGGTCAATCAGTTAGGTTCAAATGATGTTTTGAAGAGTTTTAGTTCAAATGATTTGGGTTGGTTTGGCTTAGGTGTGATTTTGGCTCATTTGAAATCAAATGGGTCAACTTGACCAATTTGGATTGGGTTAGATGTTGGTTCATGTTCAATTAGTTAATTGAAAATGATTGTAGGCTTTAGTTTGATTTGATTTGGGTTTAATTTGGATTTTGGCCAATTTGACCTTTTAGGTCAATTTGGGCTAGGTTGGGTCAAGTTGACTAAGTGGTCAAATTAAGCTCAATTATGGCTCTGGTCAAGTTCAATAAATGATTTGGAATGAACTTGAGCCATTGACTGCAATCAATTTGGATTAAATTTGAATTTTGGCCAATTTGACTTTTTAGGTCAATTTGGGCTAGGTTGGGTTTCATTTGGGCTAAAGGTTGACTTGGTCAAAGGGACAAGTTGACTTGGTTTGACCTAATTCAAGGTAGTTGATCACCCTAGGATGATTGTTGATTATGATATGAGGTTTGGATGGGCTTAGTTCAATCCAATTTGGGTTGAATTAGAACTTGGCTCAAAAGGATCTTTTAGGTCACTTTGGGTCAAGTGGACCTAAATGAGTCAATTGGTTTGGTTTTGGCTTGATTCAAGTTTAGTTGAACTCATATATGAGTCTAAGATTGAAATATAAATCCAACTGCAATCAATTTGGAGTATAATGGATTTTGGCTCATTTGAAGTTTTCAAGTCAAAAAAGCCAACTTAAGTTGATTTGAGTTTGATTTGATAATTGTAGTTTATATTTATATTTGGCTTAATGATTGAAGGAATGATTGATTCAAGAGAAAATTTATTGATTTTGGCTTGATTTGGATAATATTCAGCCAAGTTCAAGAAATTGGCTAAAAAGGCTTAAATTATGTTTTGGTTTAATTTTGGATTTGGTTTTGACTATTTGGATTTATATTTCATTATATTTGGGGAAACAAATGAAGACATAAATAAGTCATGAGAAAATCACTTGAGTTTGGAGTGATTTGGAAGCAAATTTGACCAAGCTTAAGGATGTAGGTCAAAAGGGCTTAGGGAGGGAATTTATTTATTTTGGTATTTTTTGGTCATTAGAGGGTGGGTTTCATTTATATTTAGTAAATATAAATGAAATAATAATCAATTTATAAAGAAATTAATAAAGTTTGGGATAATATGGGTTAGGATTTGATTCAACTTATGAGATTAAGTCATAAAGCTTAAGAGGGAAATTTGATCTTGGATTTGATTTGAGATTGATTTGTTTGGTTTATAATTTAGATTTGGATTTGGTAAATGATTGAAGAATTGAATTGATCTCTTGAGAAAATTAATTAAATCGGATTGATTTGAATTTGGTTAAAGCTAAGTCCATAGGATGAAATCAAAGGGCTTAGGAAGGGTTTTGAATTTAATCATGGGGTTTTATGGAGAAATCTTGAGCTTGAATTTGATCATGGGATTGATTATAAGTCTTGAAAATTTGGTTTGGTATGAATTTGAGATTTGGTTGGAGAAGGAAAGCATGGATTGGGTTTATACTATAGGGTAGGCAAGTTTTTCTAAGTCCCTAAGGCATAACCTATTCATATGGCTAACCCTTCTAAGTCTTTCTAGGCTTAGGTTAAGTGTTCACCTAATCACTAGAAGTGTCTTAAGACTAAGGAGCTCTTAGTGTCTATAAGAGTCAAATCTATGATGAGAAGTTGAGAACTCATTCCAAAAGTGAGGTCAACAAAAGGACCCCCAATAGGTGTGGTGTAACTGACAAGGCACACTGCACATATTAGCATTGACCGAGATGATCAACAACGTCTGAAGGATTGCAAGCACTAACTAAAATGATCTACACCTAAACTCGAGATGTAGACCGAATCGAGATCTTAGTGAAATGAAACTTGACTTATGCTAAGGGCATGAGAGAGGAAGAGTAGATCCATTGAGGTGTCAAGTATTTGAACCTTCCACTAGGAAGCAGTTGAGATTATCCCGGATAAGATTTGATTTGATGGGGGGGGTGTAGGTAGAGGACATGATTTGCATCTTGTTGGAAGAAATTTGATTTGATTTAATTAGTGGACATCCACTAAGGATGAGAATTTGATTTGTTTATGATTCGGGGCTCCATTGGGGAGAGGATGTGATTTTGATTTTTGAGGGCACATCTTCTTGACATATGAGTTGCATCTGCTCGGGATAAGATGGGTTTAGTATATGGATTTCTTTGGTTCATTTTGGGTCCATTAGGGATGAGAGTGGATAGATTTAATTTAGATTCCACTGGGAAAAGATGGTGGATTTAATAAAATGGGCCCTGTTGGTGTGCGATGGATCCATTAAGAAGGGACTATATCAGCCTAGGCTGTCTCAAATTTACAAATCCAAAGGGATAGTCTACCATCAGGTAGGACTAACCAACCTAAGGGTTGCCTTTCGGTATGCAATGATCAAGTTAGGAAGAAAGCTTGTAGACTTACAATCTCCTAAATAAGGAGCCATTGGGGTGATCAGTTGATAGCACAATAAATCAATCTTGACCTAAGGCGACTATTAAGCGAATGCCGTTGTGGACTCATATCGACTCAAAAATAGTCAAAATTAATTTCATTTTAATTTAACATGGACCCTATCGGTGTGCGATGGAACCACTAAGAAGGGGCTACTATCTATCTTATATTTAGAAATCCATAGGGATAGTCTACCGATCACGTGGTAGAGCTAATCAACCTAAAGGGTATCTTTCGGTGTGCAATGGTCAAGTTAGAAAGAATTGAAGACTTACATCTTCCTAAACAAGGAACCACTGGGGTGCTCGGTTGATAGCATAACAAATCAAGCTGACCTAAGGCTGCCCATCGTGTGTGCAATAGTCATGCTTGAGAGAATGCATGATAGACTTATATCTTCTAAAATAAGGATGACCACTGGGGTGACTCGTTGGTGGCACAACAAGTCAAACCCAACCTAAGGGCTACTAAGAGTGGGCAGGGATTTATCTCAACTCAAAGTAGTCGGCGATTCTATGGAGTTTTCGCGCCTAAATATATGATGCCTGCTTAGGAAAGGTACCGCTGAGGTTTTTCTCCTAATCCGCAGGCAAAAATATATATTTATTTTGTTTATATGTTTGTGTGGACCCTGTTGATGTGCGAGGAACCACACTGAGAAGGGGCTTATATCAGCTCAGTTATATCTCAAACTTACTAGACCATGGGAGAATCTGCATATCCACAAGATAAATTCTCCTACTAGGAATGGGGGACTGTCCAATCCAAGAGTAACCGAGGTAGTGTCTAAATGGGGTCTCTAAGGATGTGATCCAAATAGAGTGCCCATAGGCGAGATGCTGCTAGGGGCTTTATCCAGGACCCTGTAAAAGAAAGCTTATAGGTATGCGGTGGCCAACTCCGGGAGAAAACTTGTAGACTTACATATGCCATGAGTGGACGGGTGGGTCATCGTTAGCATGATGATAACCAACCAACCTAAGGTACCCATCGGTTTATGATGATCAATTTGAGAGGAAGGCTTTAAGAATTACATCTTCACAGATGAAAATGATCATTTGGATAGTCTTTATCGGTGAGACATATACTATCTGACCTAAGGTGACTACCAAGTGGGGAGTCCCGTGTAAGGACTGGACCCAGACTTGAAGTAGTCAGGAGGAAAGGAGCCATTGGGGGACTTATCCTAAGCCTCAAATATACTCGACCCAGTCAGTGCATGATGGTTAGTTTAAGAAGAAAGCATGTAGGCTTACATCCTCTTAAGCAAAGTCAACATGAGATAGCTTATCGGCTGCGCAGTAAGGCCTATCCAACTAACAAGGCTCTTATTGATTTACAATGGCCAAGTTAGGAAGAAAGCTTGTAGACTTACATCCTCCAGACAAGTAACCACTGGGATGACATACTAGCAAGATAGCATGTCACCAACTTATAGTAGCTAATGAGTGAGTGCCACAGGGGGCTTTATCCCATATCAAAATAGCTCGAGACAAAATGTATATGTTTGTTTTATGTTATTGTGTGTAGTTTGTGTTGATGTTGTGTTACTAAAGGAAGGGATGCCGCTTGGGTTCCTTACACCTACCCTAAACACATCATGGTGGATTCTCAAGCAAAGGTATTTCTAACCAAAATGAAGAGAGGGAGTTTAAGATGAAAGAAATTTTATTAATAATTGATTTGAAATAAGATTTATGGATATTATTTCTTTACATAGAGCCCGTTGATTGGAAGCATTAAGCACTTTCTCTTATAATTTATGAGCTGATAAAATTCTCCCCGGTAGCCTTCTCTATGGAAAAAGGGTTTTCCCAAGTGGGTTCAAACTTGCCTACCATCTTTTGATGGGCAACAATTATTCTCCTTAAAACTAAAATAAGCTCTCATACTTGAAAAGTTCTACAATCAACTTGTTATGAGCTTCAATCATTTTAGCTTTATACAACTCGAGGTTCTGGCATGCCAGAGTTGTCTCTCCTCCAAACCTTTAAGCTCTTCTAACCGTAACTTGGTGTTCTACTCCATGGTGATTTTACTACCCATAATTATCCTTAATGATGGGAGTTGGACTAACGTAGGGCTGCTTGACCCATACACTAAAGAGAATGAGTAGATTGAGTTGGAGTTGTGTATGTGGTGCGAAGCCCACAAAACTGCTTCATGCTCCACTACCGCTTGTTGTCAATTGTCTTCTTTAATATCCAGATGAGAGTTTTGTTGAAGGCTTCTACTAAGCCATTTTCCGTCAAGTAATAGATGCTAGAGTATCTCCAACCTATGCCGTGTCTCCGGGTGAAGCTGGTTATTTTGGCGCTTGTTGACCTCACTTTTGGAGTGAGCTTTCAACTTCTCCATCTTAGACATAGGACTCCTCTAGACACTAGGAGTTCCTTAGTCTTAAGACACTTCTAGTGATTAGGTAAACACTTAACCTAACCATAGAGACTTAGAAGAGTTAGCTATAGGAATAGGTTATGCCTTAGGGGTATTAGGAGGACTCGCCTATCCTATAGTTTGAACCTAATCCTTGCTTCTCTCCTTCAAACCAATCCAAATCAAATTTTAAATCAATTCTAACTCAATTGATTTTTCCAAATCTCAAATCAATTCCAACCAAATTGATTTTATCAAATCTTAAATTAATTCCAACTCAATAGATTTTCTTAAATTAAATTTTAAATCAATTCCAACTCAATTGATTTTCTCAAATCATAAATCAATTCCAACTCAATTGATTTCCTCAAATCATAAATCAATTCCAACTTAATTAATTTTTTCAAATCATCAAATCAATTCCAAAATCTAAATCATGAATCAATTCCAAACCAAATGATTGAAACCCATGATTGAATTCAAATCCCAAAATCTTTCCTAAGCCTTTGATTTCATCTTATGGATTTAGCCCAAATTCCAAATCCAAATCACTCCAATCTTTATCATAACCCATTTATATTTTTATTTATATTCATAAATATAAATGAAATATAAATTCAAATAGCCAAAATCAATTCAAAACCCAAATCCAAATCCAACTTAAATCCAATTTATACCCTTTCAAGTCAAATCCTTGAATCTAGCCAAATCCATTCTCAAATCAATCCAAACATTTAAATATTCTCTTCAAACAATCATTCCTTCAATCACATGCCTAAATATAAACATAAACTACAATCACCAAACCAAAATCAAACTAACCCAAGTCAAACCCATGTTCATCCTTTTGACTTAAAATTGTCAAATGAATCAAAACCCATTTGACTCCAAATCACTTGTAATTGGATTTATATTTTCATCATAAGTCCATATGTGAGTTCAACCTAACTTAAATCAAGCCTTGATCAAGACAATTAACCCATTTAGGCTCACTTGACCCAAAGTGACCTAAAGAACCTTTTTGAGCCAAATTCTAATCCAACCCAAATTGGACTGAACTAAGCCCATCTAAGCTTCACATTGTGAGCAACAATCATCCTAGGTGTTAATCACTCAATTTGGGTCAAACCAAAGTTAAACCTAGCCTTTCACCAAGTCAATATTTAGCCCAAATGAATCATAAATAAGCCAAAATTCACTTTAAGTTAAATTGATTGAAACCATTGATCTAAACCAATCCATAATTAATGATTGAACATGAACAAGCCATTAATTGAGCCAAACCAAGCCTAATTAGCCACTTGACCTAAGTTGACCAAAATTGATCTAAAAATCAAAATGGGTCAAATCTTGATCTAAGCCAAATTAGTTACAACTAATGGGTTAAATTCATTCCAAATCACTTGTTGAACTTGACCAAAGCTTCAATTGACCAATTAGACCTAACCTAGCCCAATTGACCATGAACCCAACTTAACCTAAAATGTCAAATCAGCTTAAAATCAAACTAAATCAAAAATTGATTAAAACTAAAGCTTTAAATACATTTTAAATGGTTAACCAAGCTGATACCAACCCATGACCTAACTCAATTGGGTCAAATGGGTCAAATTAGCCAACTTGACCCATTTGACCCAAATGAACCTAAATGAACTAAAACCAAATCTAAACCAAATTGAACCAAACCAATGACACCCATAGGCTCTAAATTTTGAACTTAACCTAACCCATGGTTTGACCCAATTTGACCAATTGGTCAACCTAACCTAATTTGACCTAACTTGATCTAAATAGATCAAATTGAACCAAATCAAATCAAATGAACTCCAAATCACTTGAAATTTGGCCCAACCCATTTTTGATTCATTTTAAATATGCTCAAATCAAAATCATGGCTAAATGACCACTTTACCCTTAGGTCAAAGGGTGTCCTATGACCAAATTCACTTGTAATTTGGTCATTTCTCTCTCAAGGCCACTTGACATCCTACCATTGGTCCACATGGGCACCAAGGAAGGTGGTTGTGGTGAAAATTTCATATTATTCTCCTTCATCTACCCTTTGAAAAAGGATAAATGAATACAAAAATGTAATAGCTTTTGATAGGACACCACATAGATCCGTAGATGTTCTTATTAGGGTGATCGGGTATGACATTGAGGAAAGGTGTACTATCTCGAAAGATAGAAGTCACCATCCTACAATGGACCTAATCACTTGAATAAGAATTTCTAAAGATTATGGGTCTTCATATGTACCAGAGATTCTTCCCCTACTTTACATGAGAAAATAAAGCAAGGTTTATTTTAAACTAGTTCATTAAGTTTCTTATGAAGGTAAGCCCCCATAGTTAATTACATTATAAGGAATAAGATTCTTTAGGAATGCTCTTGATTAAGGTAAATGATCATTGTCTCCAAAGATTTCAAAGATAGGACTATCAATCAATTGATTTATTTTTAGAAGATCAAGTGAGATTGATCAAGAGGAGGGAGTTATTATCAAAGCCAAAGGAAGATAAGTAGGGAATGCTTATGATACTAGGAGGCTAGTAAGCATCCCCAACTAACCTATGGTTAGGCTTTATATTTTGAAATTGAAGTGATTTATTCATTTGAGTTGAATTTTTATTAGAAATCTAGGGCTTATAATTTCATGACACAAGATCATGAAAAATCCTAAGAGGTGAGGATTTATGCGCAAAGGAAGTAGCAACCTAAGCTAAATCAGGGAGCTTTGGCGAGGGCAGAAGCATGACCTAAATCTAAGGCAAAAATGAGTATTTGGTTTACCTCCACAAGAGAGGATAAATCACCTGAATCTTTGGACTTACAACCGCCTAGGGGTAGCCATCAGCTAACTCCTCCTATGATTTTAAATACATGTAGAGAAGTCATATGCTTTTGCAAGATAGATAAGCTGTTATTTATTTAGAAAGAGACTGAGTCCTTAAACACACTCATTAAGAGACTAGATAATGTAGGGCAATGATTTAATGACCTAAATCTAATGCAAACTTTATTATATTTTATTTTTATTTTGGATAATTAATTTGACACAGGCTTATAGGATTCATATGTCTAATGCATGAGAAATTGGATTATGGGCCAAAATTAATAAGAAATGTGGTATGTTTCCACCATTGCTCTCAAAGGTCAAGCCAAATTCCCTAGCACGGGTGGAAGCCCTCCAAATCAAGAGTGAAGCAATATACTTTTTTATGCATGATGTGAGAAAGAAAATATAACATCCAGCTAAGGGATTGCTAATTCTTTTATCTTAATTTATAGCCTAAGCTTTAGGTAAGGTTACAAATTATTAATTTTTAGTTTTGAGTTGATTAATTGGATAGTAAATTTATTTATTTTTTCTAAGAGCCTAATCATCATCCAGGCCATACATCAAAGCAAGGAAGAAATTAGAAAAATATGTCATATGCACAAGCTAAACAAAAATCAAACCATTTATAAAGCTAGCACAAAAGAATAAGTGGCCAAGTGTGGTTGGGCTCCACCATAAACCAAAACAAATTAGGTAGCAGCTCTACCCTTATACAACCAAGATTATAAATGAATTAATTACAAAAAAGAATTCATGTTATGGGGGTCTTCATTCTTCATTCTTCTTTTCTTCATTTAGTTCTTACTTCCTTTTGACTTAGTTGGAATGTGGCTTTCTCTAAAGGCTTCACATGGTACATAAGACATATTATTATGACCAATGTTCATCCTAATCCCCATAACAATCATTGCAAGTCCTAATTTGTAAAATTACATGAAAAAAGGAAAGAAAATCTAACTAAAACTTGCAAAATAGAGATTAGCTAAACAAACCATACATCCTAAGCATGTATTAGACTTAGCACCACACATGGGTAACCAAATCCACCTGACCTATTTTGGATTATGCTTAGGGGTATAAGCAACCTATACAACAAAAGCAGTTATATTTTTATTATAGCGTCCCTTCAGCACAATCTCCTATAAAAGATAATGATTAGACTAAGATCATCCTACCATTCAAGCTACACACATACACCCTAACATCTAGACTAAAATATTACATCATAAAATAAGAGCAAATATCAAATCATGCACTGCCCTAACATAGGACTAGAAGTATTGACTTAGCCTAATGTGTGTGCCATTTAAGATTGGTGTGGTATGTCTTAACTGCTTTAAGGTTAAAGGCTTTTAAGTATGAAAGGTTCAACTTAGAGGGTGGTTTTGTTTAAGTGGTTTAGTTGATTTGGTTAAGTTTTATTTCATGATTTGATTTGGTTAGAATGAACCTACACTTAATTACTAAGTGTTGTAAAGAGAGGAAAAGAGACGAGAACTTCTCTTTCCCCCCTACCTTAAGTAATTTCTAAGGAAGATTCATTAATGAATTTTTGTTTAGTGAATGTTTATTATGTGCTTTAATTAATCCTAAGTTTAGAACAACTCTAAACAAACCCATTCGAAGAGAAAGACATTTTAAGATTAAGTGAAGTGAATTACTATCACAAAACACACAACACTTTATTTCTTTCCCAACATGTGTAACATGCATATGGATGGACCCTAAGCATATCTATACATGCAAATGGAAATATTTAGCACACCTCAATGATGAATGCTAAGGGATGTTAATTAAGAAAATTTGGATGCTTCATGATGCATGATTTTGTTAAGTAGAAGAGAGTAATTATTTTATCCATTTTTCATATGCGCATTCACATATATAAAAGACATAAGTGAGTACGGAGCCATTGTTAACACCAGGGGTATAATGTATAAGACCTACTTGGGGATATTTAAAGCCTCACAACCCCGGGATGTCCAGACTAATATAGCACTTTTTTAAATACATGTACATGTACCAAAAGAAATGCATGGAAATAAAATCATGCAAAGGTTTATATTTGTTTGTTTGATCTTGGTTGTTTCAGTTTACATATGTGATGTGGTATCCATTCTTAAGACATGACATAGGAGTGTATAGGAATGTATTTAAGTAAGTGTTATGTCCTTTTCAAATGGACTATACACTTTGTAAATCCTATACAATTCTATGTTAAGAAAGAGAGGGAGAATCACATAACACATTTTGTACTATTCACATGCAAGCTCATAAGAAATTGTAAATAACATACCCTTCATTTGTAATGTTTGATTTATAAGTTTTTTAAAAAATAGTTTTGGATTTAGTAGTGATAATAGCCATTCATATTCTTACTTTAGCCAAAGCATGCAATTTGGCATAAAGGAAACATTTTATTTTAATTTTATTTTTAAAAATATGAATGCATGATTTTCATATGACATACACATTTATCATGCTAGGAAAGAAATAAAGTGATGCAAACATGTAATTTCTTTCACTCTAATTAATTCCTAAAGACAATCTTATAGAATAAGATTATTCAAAATTGGTTTAAGGAAAGTTTGATTTGGTTTTGAGTTTGATTTGAATTTAAGGAATGTGAAAAGGGTTTGCTGGTCCTAACCCATCTCCATATATATATATATATTATATATATATATATATATATATATATATATGTTAGTTTCATTTTAGAACCCTTAAGTGGATTTTATGTTTAACTTAGGTTAAGGTGTTCATTAAGTTCATTAATTACCACTTTCCTACACCACTTTAACATATTTAACCAAATAATTATGAGCCAATGTATGTCATAAAATCACAAGGAATTTAAATTAGCAATGCACCTAAGAAATAAAAAGGCCTAATGCATTTGGCTCACAATTAATGATTAATTAAGCTAAAGAGTTTAATTTAAGTACTTTCATAACCTTTCCCACACATATGGGTTAGGTATGATTTCCTTAGGTTTACTTAGGCTATTGAACATCTAAGCATCTACCAAGAAGGAATTGATTAAGTGATTAAGTTTTTGGATTAATTTTCAATTTTTGAGTTTGGTTAATTAAGCTATTAAATGAAATGATCAAATCATTAATTAAATTATAAATTAGTTAAGTTTTTATTCAAGTGAAATAGACTTAGGGGAGAAGGTTTAGACAAGACAGTCCTAATCTTATTCCCTAAGTCTATCCACTGTTCCAAGGTGATTAGCAAATTTAATTAATGAGTTTATCATCATTTAATAGGTTAATTAATCACTTAATTAATTAAGGGAATGATTCGAGATGAATTGAGCAATTCCCAATTAAACCATTAATGAATTCCAAGAAAATTAGGAGGTAGAAGTCATCCACTAAACTTACCAAAGAAGTTTGGAATTAATCAATGAAATAATTAAAGAGTAATTAACATAGTTACATTCCCAATAAAACCTAAATTGTAGAAAATTTACTATTCAAAATCCATTAGACTTAATTTTAGATTATTCCCCTTTGAATTATCTTCATAATGCATTTTATTTTGTATTTTTTTATTTTCCTACATTTAGTTATGTAATTTTGAAGTTTTTATCATTAAGGATTAATTAAAATGCTAATTATATAACTAATCCTGTTGGCACCATGTGGACCGCTGATGTGGCGCACACTTTCCATGTGGCTCGATGAGATTGGTTATTTAAGTTATCACATCCAATGCCGCATCAGTCGATGGCGCTATGGGATTTCTCCTCGACCGTCCGATCAAAGATCATACGGTCAGGATTAAGCTCGTGGTTCTTAAGGGATAAATCCATGGATCCTATGTGGATTAATCAGGTGTCCATCAAAAATGCGATGGATGGTCCATGATCCATCATTGAGCTCACATACAAGAGGGTATCCATCCACTCCTTAGGGCTTGATCCGAGCTCAATTTAGCTTGGATTAAGCTAAAACTTAACCCACACCATCATAATGCAAGGAGCAAGACATCCAATGGTCAATTTATAATGACCTAACACTTCCTATTTTAGACTCGGTTTGAAGGCATACCTCATCAGGTGTTCTAATCATTGTAGCTTGTCTAGTGGAGCGAAGCTCATTTGAGGGTGTGAGGTTGAGTGGATCTTCCTATGGACCAAATTGGGCTTCAATTGCTTGGCCTTGATCAAACTCCCCTCTCTCGTGCCTTGAGAACTTGGATGATGACTTAGGTGATCTTGATTGGGTTCCCAAAGTGCTTGAAAGAAGAATTGAGCTGAAATTGAGTATTGAGTGAGATAAATTTTCCTTGAGCTCCCCTATTTTTGGTTTAAGGAAACCCAAAAATAGAGAAATCAAATGAGCCTTGGGAACCTTGGAGAAGCTTGAGGATGCTTGCCTGAGTTTGTTAGCTTCAATTGAGTGTGAGTGAGTGAAAATCAAATGAAATTAGGGAGAGTATATCTCCTCGTAAAAGGATCGGACGGCCGAGAGTGTAGATGCCATTTTGATCAAATTGACCACCTTGAGTGGGTTATTTTGGCTGTTTAAGGTGGCACATGGTTCAGTTTTGGCAGAGAGTAGTGGAGAAGTTGCACATATGTAGAATGAGAGTATGGAGGTGATCCATGTGCTCATTTCCAAGTGGGTGGTCAGTTTGGCCATTGGGTTGGGTTTGTGACCCAAACCCATTATGTCTTCCACTTGGTCCACTAAGAGGGTGCCAAGTGGTGACATAAAGGATATGACCAAATTACAAGTGGAATTGGCCATAGGTTACCCTTTGACCTAGGGGTAAAATGGTCATTTGGGTTTGATTTCACTTTGGCCAAATTTTGAATAGTTTCAAATTGGGTTGGTCCAAATTTCAAAGAATTTGGAGTTGATTTGATGTCATTTGGCTCACGTTGACCCATTTAGGTCAAAATAGGTCAAGTTGACCAATTGGTCAAATTGGGTCCAACCAAGGGTTGGGTCAAGCTCATATGAATATTTGAAATATGTTGGCATCATTGGTTTGGTTCAATTTGGTTTATATTGGATTTTGGTTCATTTGATTTCATTTAGGTCAAATGGGTCAAGTTGACAAATTTGACCCATTTGACCTAATTAGGTTAGGTCATGAGTTGGTTTAGGTTTGGTTGGTCATTTGAAATATGTTGCAAGCTTTGGTTTCAATTAATTTTGGTTTGGTTTGATTTTGGCTCAATTTGACCTTTTAGGTCAAGATGGGTTCATGGTCAATTGGGATAGGTTGGGTCTAGTTGGCCAATTGAGGCTTTGGTCAAGTTCAATAAGTGGTTTAGAATGAATTTGACCCATTGGTTGTAATCAATTTAGCTTAGATCAAGATTTGACACATTTTGACTTTTTAGGTCAAGTTGGGTCAACTTGGGTCAAGTGGCCAATTGGGCTAGGTTAGGCTCAAATGATAACTTGGTCAAGTTCAAACATTGATTATGACTTGGTTTTGATCAATGGTTTCAATCAATTTGGCCTATGGTCGATTTTGGCTAGTTTAGGTTTCATTTTGGCTAAGTGTTGACTTGGTCAACTCTTAGGTTTGACTTGGTTTGACCCAATTTGAGTTATTGATCATCTCATGATGATTATTGCTCACAATGTGAGGCTTAGGTTGGCTTAGTTTAATCCAATTTGGGTAGGATTATAATTTGGCTCATAAGAGATACTTTAGGTCACTTTGGGTCAAGTGAGCCTAAGTGGGTCAATTGGCTTGATCAAGGCTTGATTCAAGTTTGGTTGTACTCACATATGGACATATGATTGAAATATAAATCCATTTGCAAGTGATTTGGACTTAGATGGGTTTTGATTCACTTGACAATTTCAAGTTCAAAGTGTGAACATGAGTTTGACTTGGGTTTGATTTTTTGGATTTAGTTTCAATTTGATGACTGAAGTTTATGTTTATATTTGGATTCATGATTGAAGAATTGATTGAATCATGAAGAAAAGTCAAGGGTTTGGCTTGATTTGAGTTTGATTTGGTGAAGTTAAAGAATTTGACTTGAAAGGCTTATGTTGAATTTTGGTTGAATTTAGATTTGAATTTAGTTTTGGTTTAATGATTGAATTTTGTGTTTTATATTTGGTTTCATGATTGAAGGATGAATTGAATCATGAATAAAAATCAAGGGTTTGGCTTGATTTGAATTTGATTTAGCTAAGTTTATAAATTTGACTTGAAAGGCTTATGTTGAATTATGGTTGAATTTGGATTTGAGATTTGAATTTAGTTTTAATCATTTGAATTTATATTTCATTTATATTTGTGAATATAAATGAAAATATAAATGGATTATGAGAAAATTTCTTGAATTTGATTTGAGCTAAGTCCATAAGATGGAATCAAAGGGCTTAGGAAAGATTTTTTTAAACTTGGAATTGAGTTTTGGATTTAGTTCAATCGTTTGAATTTATATTTTATTTATATTTGTGAATATGAATGAGAATATAAATGGATTATGAGAAAATCTCTTGAGTTTGAAGTGATTTAAATTTGATATGAGCTGAGTCCATAAGATGGAATCAAAGTGACATAGGAATGATTTTTGAACTTGAAATTCAATCATGGGTTTCAGTCATTTGGAATTGATTCATGATTTGAGAAAATCCATTGGAATTGATTTAAGATTTGTTTTGGAATTGAAGTTGATTTAAGTTCAAGGTTGATTTGAGTTTGGAGTTTGACTTGAAAGAAGGAAGTGAGGATTTGGTTCAAGCTATAAGGTAAGCAAATTTTCTAACACCTCTAAGGCATGCCCTATTCCTATGGCTAACTCTTCTAAATCTCTAGGGTTAGGTTAAGTGTTCACCTAATCACTAGAAGTGTCTTAAGACTAAGGAAACTCTTAGTGTCTAAGAGGAACCCTAAGATGGAGAGGTTGAGAGCTCATTCTAAAAATAAGGTCAACAGTGGTGAACATGGCCCAATGAGCTTGGGTCGGCCATGACAAGCCAAGGCCAAACCTCCCCAATGGAAATTGAACACTTGGAACTCCAAATGCACTCATCTAGCACATGGGCACCCACTCTCCTTCCCTCCACTACTCAAAATGAACCATGTGGGGTGTTTTGCAGCTCAAACTATGCTTCCAATCCTTGCCATTGATAAAAAATGGCAAAATAGCCCTTCACCTTCCAATCCAAGGAGGGGGAGATATACTCGCCCTCATTCTCACTCAAACCACAAGCACATTCCAGAGGTAAGGAAATTTAATCGAAGCCTCCCTAAGCTTTTCCAAGCCATTTCCAAGCTCTCTTGATTTCCATTCTCGGTTTTGCTCAAAGACAAAACATGGGAGGTGAATTGAAATCCCAACTCACTCAATTCTCCATCAAAACCAAATTAACCTTGCACACACCATCAGTGGACCTCATTGAGCTCAACCAAGTCATTTCCCAAGTCTTCAAGCCATTGGAAGCATCAGTTTGATCAAAGGGTCTCCATTGAAGGGGAGCTTGGTCAACCAAACCATCCACTTCAAATCAAGACCTAATTCTTTCAACAGGGCTTTGTCTCTACTAGACGAAGCTAGCTCCTTCGTTGGAAGTGCCGGTGATAGCCTCCGGTGAAGTAATTGCTTGAAATCATAGCCTTAGGAAAATTTGCATGGTCCTTTTTGAAGAAAAGTGTCACCCTATTGGATCTTGACCGTTGGATGTGCATCCCTCTCCTTCCAAAGGTGTGGGATCATTTTGATACCAATCCGAGCTCAGGTGAGCTCGAATTGAATGGGGAGAGACGAACGATGTTCATCTCTCATCGCTCACAAAGGAGAAGGATCACATGCCATCCATTCCACATGATTAGAACGGACGATTGTGATTAGATGCTAGATCCCCTTTGATTTAAGCCTAAACTGTGAGATTAATCTCTGGGATCCGATCTTAGATCCATGGCCCCATGAAGCGTATGGTACTTAGCAAAAGATATGATAACTTAAATAACCTATCCCGCGTGCCACGGCGTGCCATCATCGCCATTGATCTCAACGGGATTAGGGGTTAATTAATTTAATTTTAATTATGAAACTTCCAAGATTCATAACTAATTATAGAAAAATCTAAAAAATACAAACTCAAGCTTATTTTAAAGAAAATTCAAAGAAGAATAATAAAAAATTAAAATTAATTAATTTTGAATAGTGATTTTAACTCAATTTGGGTTTTATTGGAAATTAATTGTTAATTAATTAAATTCCCAAACTTTGAGGTTAAGTGGCATGTCATCCTCATTTTTCTTAAAATTTATTGCTTGACTAATTAGTGAAATTCTTATTTCATCCCTAATCACTTTCTTAATTAATTAAATGGTTAATTAACATGCTAAACAATGATAAATATATTAATTAAGCTTGTTAACCATCATGAAACAGTGAATGTACTTAGGGAATGGGATTAGGACTTCTTTTCCAATCTTTTACCCTAAGTTCATTTCATTTGGAAAACACTTAATTAAGTTGTAATTAATTAATGCCTTAATCACTTCATTAATTAATTCAATTAATCAAACTAAAAGCCACATCATTCTAGAACTTAATCATTTAATTCTTGAGTAGATTCTTAGGTGTTCATAACCTAAGAGGATTCTAAAGAAAAATTATAATCAAACTATATGTGTATGGAGGATTATGAAAGTACTTAATTAAACCCTTTAGCTTAATTAACTAATAATTATGTGCCAATTGCATTAGGCCCCTTTAATTCTTAGGTGCATTGCTGATTTAATTTCTATGTGGTTGCATATCATATGTTGGCTCATAATTACTTGGATAATTATGTTAAAATGGTATAGGTAAGGCATAATTAATGGATTTAATTCATACCTTATCCTAATCAAAATATAAAATCAACTTAATTATTTGAAATTAAACTAAACTAATTCACACATGGGGGAATGAGTTAGGATTAACAAACCTTTCTCACATTTTCCAAGTCAAATCAAATTCAAAAATAAAAATCTCCTTAAATAATTTTGATTCATTTTAAATGACTTATTTTATAGGATTGTCCTTAGGAATTAATTAGGGTGAATGAAGTCATGTGCTTATATTCCTTTATTTCTTTCCAATCATGTTAAATATTACTTTCCATATGAAATCATGCATTCATTTATTTTAAAAATTAATTGAAGAAAATGTTTCCTTTATGTCAAATTACATGTGTTGGCTAAAATTAAGAATATGAGTGGCTATTATCATTATTAAACCACTTTTAAAAATTTATTAAAAAAATTATAAATAGAGTGAAGCTAGTTATGAATAATTATAAGCTTGCATGTGATGATAGCATAAGATGTGTATTATGAAGTTCTCTTTCCTTCTCTTAATATGGATTTACATAGGATTTTCAAGTGTATAATTCATTTGAAAAGAATACAACACTTTCCTAAATCTATTCATATGCATCTCTATATTAATACTTAGAAAGGACCTTCATATTACACATGTGAATATTACAATCAAATCAAACACAAATCTCTTGCATGATTCTTCACCCATTTGGTTCTTTTTGTACATCTACATATTTTTAAGTAAAGTGGTATATCAGTTTGGATATCCCGGGGCTACGAGGCTTTAGGTAGCCTAAGTAGGTCTTGTACCTTACGCCCCTGATGTAGAAAATAATGGCACCGTACTCACTTATAAATTTTATACATGTGGATGTGCATTTAGCTAATGGATAAAAGAGTCCATCTTTTCTACATAACAAGGACATGCATTCATGGAATATCCAAAATTTCCATATCTCTTTGCATTCATCATCAAGGTGTGCTAAGATTTGTATTTCATGTATATCTATGCTTTGGATTATTCATATGCATGGTATACATGGTGGAAAAAAAATGAATGGGTGTGTGTTATGTGATAGTAATTCACCCTAACTAATCCTAAGAGGCCTTTCTTATTGAATATGGCTATTTAGAGTAAATCTAAACTTAGGATTAATAAAAATACATAATAAAATATTCACAAAAAAAATTCATTAATGAATCTACCTTAGAAATACTTTAAGGTAGGGATGAAAGAGAGTTCTCCTCTCTTTTCTTCTCTTCATAATATTTAGTTTCTAAGTGTAGGTTCATTCAAAACCAAATCGAATCACCAACTAAAAGTGACAAATCAACTAAACCACTTAAACTAGAACCACCATCTAAATTGAATCTTTCATACATAGAAAATTCCAACCTTAAAGCCTAACTAAGACATGCCACACAAGCTTTAAATGGCACACACATTAGGCTAAGACACCATTTCTAGCTCTATGTTGGGACATTGCATGGTTTGATGCTTGATTTTGTTTTTGTGTAATATTTTAGACTGGATGTTAGGGTGTATGAGTGTAGGCTGGATGATATGGCGATCTTAGCCTAATCATATCTTCTATAGGGGATTGTGCTTAAGGGGTGCTGTAATAAATATATAAATGTTTTTGCTGTGCATGTTACTTATACCCCTGAGCATAATCCAAACTAGGGCAGGTGGGTTGGTTACCCATGTGGGGTGCTAAGTCTAACTTATTCATATAACTGGTCAGTTGTGTGGTATGTTTAACTAACCTTTATTTTGTAGGTTTAGTTAGATTTACCTTTCCCATTTTGATGTAAATTTTATAATTAAGATTTGGAATGAATGTTATGGGTGATTGGGATGAACATTGGTCGTAAGACCAAGTCTTATGCACCATGTGATACCTTTGGAGTAACCATATTCTAGTCAAGACCAAAAGAAGAAAGAAAAGAAGCAAATCAAAATGAAGAATGAAGAATGAAGAAAGAAGATCCTCATAACATGAATTCCTTTTAATTGTAATTATTCATTTGTAATCCGTTTGTATAAGGGTTGAGCTCGGCCACCCATTTTCCTTTTCGAGTTTGTGTTGTGGAGCTCGACCACATCAGCCTCTTATTCTTTTGTGCCAATTTTATAAATTGATTGATATTTTGTTTATGATTGTGTAATTAATATGACATGATTTTTTGTTTCTTGATTGTTTAATGATTGTTGAATGGCATGGATGCGATTAAGCTCTTAGGAAAAATAAATTTTCTATCCAATTAATCAACTCAAAATTAAATTAAATAACTCATAACCTCACCTAAAGCCTAGGACATAAATTAAGATAATAAATTTAGCAACCCCTTTGCTGGATGTTGTATGTCTCATATCATGCATAAATCATATTGCTTCACTCTTTCTGATAGAGAGCTTCCACCTTTGTCAGAGAAAATGGCTTGACCTTTGAGAGCCATGGTGGAAACACACCTCCTTCTTTTTGATTTTGTCCCATAATTAATCTTCTCATGCATTAGGCATATACAATTCCATAGCCTGTGTTAAATAATAATGTCCAAAAATCAAAATAAAGCTTAACAAAATTTGCATTAGATTAGGTCATTATTCATACCCTTCATGATCTAGTCTCTTAGGGAGTGTGTTTAGGACTTAGTCTCCTTTCTAAATAAACAACAGCCTAGCCATCTTGCAAAGCATAAGACTTGCCTACATATATTTAAAATCGTAGGAGGAGTTAGTAGGCGGTGACCCCCCAGGTGATTGTAAGTCATAAGTTTATTCTCTCTTATGGAGGTAAACCATATGCCCATTTTTGCCTTAGATTTAGGTCGTGCTTTGGCCCTCACCAAAGTTCCCTAGATTTAGGATCTGAGGTTGTTATTTTCCTTTGTGGACTATAAGCATAAATTCTCACCTCTCAGATATTTACTATCTTGTGTTGTGGAATTGTAAGCCCTAAATTTCTAATAAAAATTTAACTAAAACATATAATTCTCCTTAATTTTAAAAATGTTAAGCCAAACCATAGGGTAGTTTGGGATGCTCACTAGGCTTCCTTGTATCATGAGCATCCCCTATTCATCTTCCTTTGATTTCGATAATAACTCCCTCCTTTTGATAAATCCACTTAATTTTTTAAAAATAAAATTGATTGATAATCCTATCTTTGAAATCTTTGAAGAAAGTAATCATTTACCTTAATCGAGAGCATTCTTAAGAGATGTCATTCCTTAGGATGTAATTAAACATGGGGGCTTGCCTCCATAGAACTTAATGAATCCAGTTTAAAATAAACCCTACTTTACTTTTCCATGTAAAGTAGGGAAATATCTCTGGTACATTTCAATACCCATTATCTTTAGGAGTCCTTATTAGGTGATTAAGTCCACTGTAGGATGGTGACTTCTGTCTCTCGAGATAGTACATCCTTCCTCAATGTCATACCTGATCATCCTAATAAGTACATCTATGAATCTACATGGTGTCCAACCTAACAATCCTCCTCCCAAAATAAAAACACCACAACACTTTTGAATGCAGTACCATTATCGAATATAATTTATTGAGGCACCCCAAACTTATATATGATATGGTTCCTGAAAAACTAGAACACATGCTATGCTGTGACCTCTCTAAGTGGAATTGCCTTTACCCACTTTGAAAAAGTGTGGTATAATGAGCGTTGACTCTTGGAAGGAGGATCAATCGACTACTATAACACTCAAATGGCCATGAAGCCAATGTATAGAATGTTGGGTGGTTGGTGTAAGACCCCACCGTGCACCTAACATTGGTGGCATCTCCTAGCTATGTCCATGTAGTCTGTGATCATCGAAGGCCAGTAGTATCCTAATCTCTTGATCTTGGCTTTCATCTTCAAATCAGATTGGTGTTCTTCGCATAAACCTGAGTGTGCCTCAATCATGATCTTGCGGGCTTCATGTTTGTCCAAACAACATAACCATATATGATCTAAAGACTGCCGGTACAAGGTACCATCCACGAGAGTGTAGGAAAGGGCTCTCTGCTTCACCTGATGTGCTAATGACTTTTCTTGAGGTAGTTTTCCTATATTTAAATAATTCATGAATTTTGCCTCCAATCCAACTCTTCATCCTTTTGATTATGGCAACCTCCCCTTCAAGAGAAAATCTCAATGAGTTTAACATTAATAAGGGATAAGACTTGTCCATTTTGACCCTTAATTGGCATGAACTCATCTTCCGGATATGCTAACTCTTTGGAAAGCTTGGTTAATGCATCTTCTCGCATTCTCTCCTCGAGAATCTTATAAATAGTAACCTTTGGGATTTGGACCAACAACTCCATAGTGTACTTATGGTAGTGATGGAAACTAGGCTTAAAATCTTGTAAGACCAGCAATTTGGTTGATAACTAACTGAGAATCCCCAAAAATGTTGATACTTTGGACACATAGTATAATGGCTAACTCTAAATTGACAATCAGAGCCTCATATTCAGCTTCGTTGTTGGTGCATGGATTGGACATATGATATGAGAATCTCATCACATTACGGTTCAGAGTTAGGAGAACTATTCATACCCCTGTCATTCCTGGAAGAGTAGATAGTGATTCTTCTCCCTTTTGAAAGGAAGTCTCACCATCAAAATACATCTCCCAATGAATGCTAGTGTCCCATGAGTTCATGATTTATTTATCGGGAGGTCATCACCAAGCAGAGAATCAACAAGAAGTGGGTGTGATGCTAAGAAATCTAATGGTTGTCCTTTCACCACATGGAGGGGTACAAAAGTGTTGTCAAACTGTGATAAAATCATGGACCAACGAGCTAACCGTCCGGATAGCGTCAGCCGTGTCATGAGATATTACAGTGGATTGATCCTAGAGATCAGGTTCACCTTATGGGAAAGTATGTATTACCGTAGCTTTTGGGATGCGAAGATTAAAGCTAGGCAGTGCTTTTCAATAGGTGGATAGTTAGCCTCAACAGGGATTAGACAATGACTGAGATAGTAGAGTGCATTCTCTTTCCCTTCTTCATTGGTTTAGGCCAATAAAGCACCAAGGGAGTCATCTAATATAGTAGTATATAGTATCAATGGCTTGCGAATAGGGGCCACTAGAATTGATGACATCATCAGGTAGTGCTTAATGTCTTCAAAGGTATATTGACACTTATCATCCACTTGAACTTGGCATCCTTTTTGACAAGTGCTGAAAATGGCTAGCACCTCCCTGATAGGTTGGAAATGAAGCATCATAGATATACCAACCGCCCTTGAAATGATCTGAGTTGAGTTAGACTTTTAAGGGGTGGCATTTTTAATATCGCCTTGATCTTCTCTGGATCGATTTCTATTCGATGGTGTCAGATAATAAACCCAAGGAGTTTCCTTGAAGCTACTCTGAAGGCACCCTTTAGGGGATTCATTTTAAGGTTAAATTATCTCAACTATTCAAAAAATACTCTCAAGTCAAAGAGATGGTCTTCCTTTTCTTTACTTTTGATTATAAGATCATCAACTTAACATTCATCCTGATGATGGATAAGTTCATTGAAGATTCGAGTCATGGCCCATTGGTATGTAGCACTGGCATTTTTCAGGCCGAAAGGCATGACCATATAGAAAAATATTCTAATTGGGGTTTGAAATGCAGTGTTTCTTCATCTTCAGGGCCATTTTTATTTGGTTATAACTAGATGAGCCATCCATAAAGTAAAGATTGTATAAGATGAGGCAATGCCCACCATCAGTTCTATTATTGGTAGTGGAAATTCATCTTTTGAACATGCCTTATTTAGATCCCTAAAATTGATGCATATGTGAATTTGGCCATTCTTTTTCTTAACTAGGACGACTCTGGCTAACCAAGTAGGATATTTTTCTTCCCTAATGAAGCCAACATCAATCAATTTCTTGACTTCAGAAATGACCTGTTGTTCAATGTCTAATCGCATGATCAAGAAGCTTACTTGATAGGGTTACCACCATGATCGATTACTAGTGTGTGGACTACTACGTCAAGAGATAAACTAGGCATCTATTCATAAATCCATGCGAGACAGTCCTTAAACTCAATCAATAGCCTAACTAAGTCATTGGTTTCAGTATCATTCAATAAAGAACTGATGTATGTCAGACGTGGATTGTCTTTAGTTCCCAAGTTGATTTCTTTGAGCACGTCGATGGTTGACCTGATCTCCTCTTCAAACTTTTCAGTGCATCTTTGAATTCAAGATCATTTGGATCATATGAAGTTTTTAAACACACCTCCTCATATGAGTTAGCATGATTTGAAAAGAACCTATCAGATTCCAAATGATTAGTGATGATTAGGCAGTGATTGTCATCGTCGACTGGACCCACTATATCGAATCCTAGTTTGATCTTGATTGAGGATGTTTACTTTGGTTGTCCCATAACCTTTCAAATAGTCTGACCTGTGTTTAGATCAAGTATGTGGGATTAATCCTTCTTTGCTAGATTAAGAACACAGGACGAATACTAATTAACTAACAATTGTATTAAATATTTATATGAATCAGCCTCAAGTTCTGCATTAGCTTCCAGACTTGAGGATGATGCTCCCAAAAAGAATATCTAAATTCTCCCATCTGTGAATGACTTAGGGGCTTCTTAACTACCAAACCCTCAACTTTCTAGGAAGAAAGTGGTGTAAGAGCTAAGGTTCCCAACTGACTCTTGATTGTATCATATGTAGACTATGATACATTTATGCTTTATTTTAGAGCCCGATCTTCATCACTATCATGCTCCAATGTCACCTCAAAAGGGATCTGCTATTGAGAAGAGCTGGCCGGTGTGCTAACAACATAAGACTCATCTTATGAACTAGATTCTAAGTATATGTGGATAGCAGGTGTACTCCTGGTGGCTGGGACATACCTCCTATTGGGTGGCCAATGAGGGGGCTTTCCACCTTGGGAGCTACCTCTGAACTATCCTTTGCCTCTGTGTGGTGGAGGTCGGGTCATCTTACCCATATGTTCGAATGGAGTAATGAATTGTGGGTGGAATCTAATATCAGGCTCTATATCTTCCCCTGAATCCATGTCTCGCTCTCTTTTATTTTCTTTTTCTATTTATTTTTTCTTTTATTTTTTATTTCTTTTTCTTTTCTTTCTTTTTGTCCCTCTTGGTGATCTTGACTAGATTCGCAAGAATGAACTTGTTGGGTTTTGGGGAAGAAAATAGTTGCATCCTCATATATCCCAACTTCATGAACTGTGAAGGGCTTGAGATATCCTTTGACGTAGTACTCAATTCCACCTCTCATGAACTTCATGCAATCGATATAGAAGGGGATGGAACCGTGGTTGTTCAGCAATAATGTAACTGAACCAAGCAAAGCATTAAAAGATGTATCTGAGTTTATGATATGAAACTTGGCTTCAGTCTTCAAATCATCTATCTCTAATGGAAACACTATGGAGTCTAGGGCCCTCTCACATTGTTTATTGAATCCTCTCAACATCATCCTCTCCTTTTGGAGTTTAGAGATGTTGATGCTCAAATGAACAAGGGTTCTTAAACTCATAATATTGACTGTTGCACCTTGTTCAACCAGAACTCTTGATAACCTGTATCTGCCAATGTAATGTAAAGAGGGCGGTTGTGCTTGGTCATTCCTAGAAGCAAGTCTTCATCACTAAATGTAACTCTTAAGATGTCCTTTGAGCTGTGTGCCTCCTCTTCAGTAGTGGTCAATTCAGCTAAGCATATCTATGGATCAAGAAGAGCCTTGACTGGAGATTCCCTCATCTCTTTGGATAAGACAAGGGCATCATATATGCTTAACTTAGTTGAAAACTTTCTAAGATGTTCTAGAATATTGTAATCAACTTTGACTTGGTCCTCCACAAGCATATCCATGGCTGGAGCAACTTGTGGAGGGGCTATCTACTCATTGGAACCAATGACTTGTTTACCTTTATCGAGAGGTGCTATCCTAGGAGGTAGAACTTTGCCATTGTGTAGGTTGACTTCAGTGACTTCTTGAAATGATGAACTCGTGAAAAGTTCTACCTTCTCATCAGGTATACCTACAACTTCTCCTATGGAATCCTCGGAGTCAGTTGACTCCAAGTCAATCTCAAGAGGTGAACCCGATTGATTCAAAAAAGGAAAGTCTGATTTTGAATCAGAAGAGAGTGGATTAGAATGACTAAAGCTATCATTATTATTTTCTATACTTGGAGAGTTTTCAAGAGGATTAAAATCTAAAGTATCATAAGTGGACAAGATGTAAGTGAATGTTTTCTTCATTGATTTCTTTTTAGGTGGAGGTACATGATAGAAATCTAACAAAGTAAGCGGGGTAAGAGATTTAATGCCCTTGTTTACTGATATAATGCTCCTGCTGGCAGAAGAGGAGCTAATGGACAAAAAATAGTAGCTTTAACTGTGGTCAAATAGTGGTTACGCTACTGAACTATCCCGGACAAGTTAGGTGGACTGCTGCTACTACTGGGCTGTCACCTTCTTCAAGTTATGTTTGGAAACTTGCAAATATTTCTTGATGTTAGAGGTTTGAGCTACCTCGGGCATTTATAGAGAGGTTCAGGATAAGTCAATATCCCAACCTTCTTTATCTTGAGTGGATCACAGGTTTCCCCAATAATTACCTTAATAGAACTAGAAGGTTGTTATACTAAGTATTCCTTGGGGATAACTATGGCACTTGACTTGTAACTATGCTCAAGCGAGTCCTTAAATGTAATACAATCCCCTAAGACATGACTAATCATGCGGTGGTAGGGGAAATAATTATGATCATTACTATTACCCACTTCGTCCAGCCTCTTGGGCTCTAGTAATTAGAAGTCAAATTTCTTAAAGAGATTCTTAAAGATTTTTCTAACTATCTCACTCTTGAATGAATATGGCTTATTAAATCTATCAGTAAAGTAGGTAGGTAATAGTTACCTGGTAGGGGATAGGAATACTACTGTTGGGTAGACTGTTGATGTGGCAAAAATGGCCATTGTGGTGGCTGCGGCGACTGATATGATGGCTGAGGTGGTGATAGAGGAGGTGGCAAAGGAGGTTGTTGAGCTCGGGGTCTCTCATACTGGAATTTGGCTAGCTTCTTCTCTCTATCCATTGACACAACTGTCCCTGGCTTCTTCTCGAACACCTTCTTCAATTTGGGCCGAGATGATTGGTTGGAATGGATAACTATTTAGCTTCCTCTTGCAAGTTAGTCACCTTGTTAATTAGTTTCTCAAATGTTTGGATGGTAAAACCCTTAAGCATGAAGGCGACTGAGCCGTGAATATTCTTGAGGAGAATCTCAATGGTTGGCTCACATTTCATGCTCAAGTTGCACCACCTAAGAATATAATCAATAAGGGACTTATTGGAAACTTGTGTCGCTACAACAAGATCACCTACAACCACTCTTTGATGAGCTCCATCAAACCTTTTGATGAAGAGGTGATCCAACATAGCAAAAGTCCCTACCAAAACATTGGGCAATTCAACATACCAATCAAATGCAACCGCTGGCGACAAAAAAAAAAATGGTCGTCCTTCATTGCAAAACTAGCTCTAAAATTTATAATATGCTGACGCGGGTTCCCATTACCATCAAAGATTTTGAAAGAAGGTCAGACAAAACCCTTAGGGTATTGAACTACATCAAATTCTTCCGGCTATGGTCTACCCTTTGGAATATATGAGCTCCCTCGGGCTTGCACCATCGCTTCCCTTCTTTCTGCTCATATTATGTGATATCCTTCTCATGCATGGAGGTGCCATCTATAACCTTCCTATGCAAAACTACCGTGTCATCCTACGGGGAGTGCACCTAGGATGCTCTAAGGTATGTACCAACTCGATGGTGGCTATCATGGAGAGGTTTGAAACTGAGTTCTACAATCTGCCATCAACTCCTCAATCTACTTCTCCATATTATCAATGTGATCATCCTTCTATCTGAGCTAGTGGAAGAGGTACTGAGTCAGTGAGAAGTGTCACCTTCCTCGAGCATGACACCTTCTTGGCTAATTTGATCCCGCTGTAAGGATCCCCGAGTGTAAACCATGTGGACCTCAGTTGTATCATCTAGCATGTCATCCTTATCAGGATCGAAGTTGACCCTATCCTCATCTTAATTTGAGTGGTCACCCCAAGAATTCACCTCTTCTCTGTAAAGTAACCTGCTAATATGTCATATATCAATCGGTCTATTATGCTAGTTGGCTGGAAAATACCCATTTGCTTGTTCTAAGGTATGCTTCTCCTACACCTACATGGACCTTCTTAAGACCTCCTCACCGGAGGATCAACTATCATGGGGCCTGCATGTCTCACTCCCCTCTCTATATTTGTTTGCTATGGTGGAGGTGGTGTGGCGATGCTCTTGGGTGCCACTCCTTCGACCACTGGCCCGAGGTAGGGAGGGAGTGGGGAGCTCAATCTCACCTCAACAAGTGGAATGGATGGAGCGAGATCCTTGGTCATAGTTAGATCACCAGAGGGGGAGGTCTCTCCCTAGATGGGGGCTTCTAAATCTTTGGAGGCGATAGATCTTAGGTGATGATGGTGGTGAAGGTGAGGGGAGTGATGATGGCAACACCCTCTTCAGGGGATATCCTCGTGTAGGCTGTGCGGTAAGAATAATCTATGGATGACACGACAATGATAAAAAAATCCATAGCAGAGGCTCGGCATACCTGTCTCTCTCTGCCACGGGTAGATACTCAAGCCTTCATGGCTCTCTCTCTCTCTACATGGATGACCCCTAACACGGGGGATCATTGGATCATAAGTTAAACAAGGTACCGAACTGAGCCAGAGCTCACGACTGCAGAATAGTCCCAAGTCCTAAGCCTATTCTCCCTCACTGCCTCATGGTATGTGGTGGAGGAGATGCAACGATCCTCCTATAATCCTTCTCTCCACCTGAGGCTAAGAGGGGGTGGAACCTACTATCACTCAGAAGTGGAGAGGTCTCACGGGGAGAACCCTCCTCAGCTATATGGGAAGCAACGTCAAGCTCTTTGGTTGCTCGCACATTACTTCACTTATTCTTCTAATTTTTGTTACAGCATTAGGTGCCAGTGAGCAGTGCAGAGTGAGAACTGACACCTACCTCGAATGCAGTGGGGACTATCTTAGAGGCTAAGACAGCCTTCCCCTTTGGGGTGACCAATGAAGAGGTAGCAGCTCTCACTAGAGCTATAGAATGGGCAACTAAATGGGCAGGTATGGAAACTGACACTAAATGAGGCATGAGAATCACTGCAGCATTCCTCTTCAGCAAGGGAAACTCAAAGTCAGATGGGATATCCAAGTGGTTGAGTGCGCCACCTCCTTATTAATGAGGTGAGGGTCACAAGTAATATGAACCCCTCAAAGCCTCGCCAAAGTAGATCAACATGCTGGTGAGATTGGCCCATCAAGGCCACCTACACCAAAAGGGAAAGAAAAGATGAACTTTCTAGAAGCCATGATCACTGCACTGACTGGAAGCTAGACTGACTAACTATATTGAAATCATTGTATTTGTTAAAATATAATTGAGTCAAACCCTTGCCTTGATGTTTGCCTTCAATCATTGACTTCTATACTTAAATTGAAATTTGAACCCACACTTAACAAATTTAGATATGCTAAGTGGGGTTCATTGAATTTTGGAGAGATTTTTTATATTTGGAGGAGAGACTTTTCCATATGATTTTGACTTAGAACCCATACTCAACCAATTTAAGTAGGTTAGTCAGGGTTCAAATATTTGGAGAGACTTTTAAAGATATTTGAATTATGTATCTTGTTTGAAAATTTTGATTTAGAAAACCCTCACTTAGTAAATTTCGGTATGCTAAGAAGAGGTTTTGATTATATGTTTGAAGATTTTATGAAAGTATCTTTGCTTATGATGGTTGGTTATGTGTGTGATATATGTTGATTTGAAAGTGGGGCTTCTTACTTAACAAATTTGGTATGTTAAGTAGAGGCCAAATCTATTTGATATGTGTTTAAGATTGAGACTCTCACTTAACAAATTTGGTATGTTAGGTGGGAGTCAAGTGTAGTTATGATTTGAAAATGAGACTCTTACTTAACAAATTTGGTATGTTAAGTAGGAACCAAGTGTGATTATAGTTCAAAATGAGATTATCACTTAACAATTTAGTATGTTAAGTAAGAATCAAGTGTGATTATGATTTGTGTTTTGAAATAAGACTTTCACTTTATAAATTTGGTATGTTAAGTAGAAGTCAAAATGTGATTATGATTTAAAAATGAGACTCTCACATAACAAATTTGGTATGTTAAGTAGGAATCAAGTGTGATTATGATTTGAAAATGAGATTTTCACTTAACAAATTTGGTATGTTAAGTAAGAATCAAGTGTGATTATGATTTGTGTTCTGAAAATGAGACTCTCACTTAACAAATTTGGTATGTTAGTGGAAGTCAAAATGTGATTATGATTTAAAAATGAGACTATCACTAAACAAATTTGGTATTTAAGTAGGAATCAAGTGTGATTATGATTTATAAATGAGATTCTCACTTAACAAATTTGGTATGCTAAGTAAGAATCAAGTGTGATTATGATTTGAAAATGAGATTTTCACTTAACAAATTTGGTATGTTAAGTAGGAATCAAGTGTGATTATGATTTGTGTTTTGAAAATGAGACTCTCACTTAACAAATTTGGTATGTTAAGTGGAAGCCAAGTGTGATTTAATTTGCATTTTAAAAGGAGACTCTCAGTTAACAAATTTGGTGTGTTAAGTGAAAGTCAAATGTGGTATGATTTGCATTTTGTTTGCATTTGAAAATGTTGGTATGTTAAGTGAAAGTCAAATGTGATTTAATTTGCTTTTGAGAATGAGACTCTCACTTAAAAAATTTGACATGTTAAGTGGAAGTAAAAAATGTGATGTGATTTGCTTTTGAAAATGAGACGTTCCCTTAACAAATTTGATATCTTAAGTGGAATTCAAATGTGTGATATGATTTACTTTTGAAAATGAGACTCTCACTTAACAAATTTGGTATGTTAAGTGAAAGTCAAATGTGTGATATGATTTACTTTTGAAAATGAAACTCTGACTTAACAAATTCGGTATGTTAAGTGGAAGTCAAATGTGTGATGTGATTTACTTTTAAAAATGAGACTCTCACGTAACAAATTTGGTATGTTAACTAGGAGTTAAGTGTAATTATGATTTGTTTGAAAGAGGGGAAATCTATTTAACAAATTTAGGTTTGTTAAATAGAGTTCAATTTGTTTTTATGAATTTTGGAAATGGGACTCTCATTTGACAAATTTGGGTATGTTAAATGGAGTCCAAAATATGTCTTGATTTCATGTGTGTGATTTCTTGCCCTTTGAAAAGAGGGAAACTTCAACTCTAGCATATGTGAAATATGTTAAGTAGAGTTTCAATTTTATGCTATGATTTTATTTGAAAATAGAATTTCATTCAACAAATTTGAGCATTTTTGAATGAAGGTGGTCATTTTCAAAAGTAAGCTTTTGAAAAAGAGGGAAACTCCAACTTTAGCATATGTGAAATATGTTAAATGGAGTTTCAATTTTATGCTATGATTTTATTTGAAAATAAAATACTCATTCAACAAATTTGAGAATGTTGAATAGAGAAAACTATTTTCAAAAAGATGCTTTTGAAAAATGATTTTGATTTTGAAAGAAACCTCCATGTAACAATCATGGGGATTGTTAGATGTGATTTGATTATATGAGTTTTGTGCTTTTTAAAAGTTTCTTTTGAATCTTGTGCAAGATCTTTTGTTATGTGAATTTTGAAAAGTGCTTTTGGAAAGTAATATTTTTGCAAAAGAGTTTATTTTTCTTAAATATTGAAATGAACCTTGCCTCACCAAGCTAGTGGTAAGGAGGTTATAAATTTTTATCATCTCCTTTCATTAGTTAATTTTATCTTTTACCTATTGGGGAACCCAATAGGGGTGTGGATGTTTTTATTTTATTTTCATCTTGAGTAAATGAAAACAAAATATACTATTTGGACACCACGCAGATCCGCAGATGTACTTATTAGGGTGATCGGGTATGACTTTGAGGAATGATGTACTATCTCAAGAGATAGAAGTCACCATCCTATAATGGACCTAATCACCTAATAAGGACTCCTAAGATGATGGGTCTTCAAATGCACTAGAGATTCTTCCCCTACTTTTCATGGAAAAGTAAAGTGGGTTTATTTTAAATCGGGTTCGTTAAGTTTCCTATGGAGGCAAGCTCTCATAGTTAATTACATATTAATGAATGAGATTCCTTAGGAATACTCTGGATTAAGGTCAATGTTTGTTGTCTCCAAAGATTTCAAAGATAAGACTATCAATCAATTAGTTATTTTTGGAAAATCCAGTGGGATTTGAGCATGAGGAAAGAGTTATTATTAAAAGCAAAGGGAGATGAGTAGGGGATGCTCATGATACTAGGAAGCATAGTGTGTATCCCAAACTATCCTATGGTTAGGCTTTACATTTTTGAAATTGAGGTGAATTTTATGTTTGAGTTGAATTTTATTAGAAATCTAGGGCTTATAATTCCACAACACAAGATTGTGGAAATACCTAAGAGGTGAGGATTTATGCTTGTAGCCCGCGAAGGGAAACAATGACTTTGGATCCTAAATCTATGAAGCTTTGGTGAGGGCCAAAGAATAGCCTAAATCTAAGGAAAAAATGAGTATAAGGTTTACCTCCACAAGAGAGAATAAACCACCCGATTGTTGGACTTACAACCGCCTGGGGGTAGCCGCCAACTAACTCCTCCTATGATTTTAAATTCATGTAGGCAAGTCTTTATGCTTTGCAAGATAGCTAAGATGTTATTTATTTAGAAAGGAGATTCCTTAAACACACTCCCTAAGAAACTAAATTATGTAGGGCATGAATAATGACCCAAATCTAATGTAAATTTTGTTAAGTTTTATTTTGATTTTTGGATAATTTATTTGACACAGGCTATGAGATTTCATATGCCTAATGCATGAGAAATTAGTTATGGGCCAAAATCAAAGAAGGAGGTGTGTTTCCACCATGGCTCTCAAAGGTCAAGCCATTTTCTCTGGCAAAGGTAGAAGCCCTCCATTAGCAAAAGTGAAGCAAGATGATTTTATGCATGATGTGAGACTTACAACATCCAGATAAGGGGTTACTAAATCTTTTATTTTCTTAATTTATGTCCTAGGCTTTAGGTGAGGTTATGAGTTGTTTAATTTAATTTTGAGTTGATTAATTGGATAGAAGATTTATTTATCCCTAAGAGCCTAATCACATCCAAGCCATTCATCAATGAAGAAACTAGAAATCATGCCATCCTAATTGCACAATCATAAAAAAAATATCAAACAATTTATAAATTAGCACAAAAGAATAAGAGGCCGATGTGGTCGGGCTCCACCACACAAACCCGAAAAAAAAAATGGGTAGCGAAATCTCTTATATACCTGATTACAAATGAATAATTATAATTTAGAAGAATTTATGTTATGGGGTCTTCATTCTTCATTTCTTCATTTTTTTCATTTCTTCTTTTCTTCATTTCTTTCTTTCTTTCTTTCTTTCTTTCCTTCTTTTGGTTGGTTGGGATGTAGTTTGCTCCAAGGCTTCACATGGTGCATAATACTTGACTTATGACCAATGTTCATCCTAATCCCCCATAAAATTCATTCCAAATCTTAATTGTAAAAGTTACATCAAAATGGGAAAGTAAAAGCCAACTAAACCTGCAAAATAGAGATTAGCTAAACATATCACACAACCCAAGCAGTTATATGAATATGTTGGACTTAACACCCCACACATGAGTAACCAAGTCCACCTGGCCTAATTTGGATTAGACTTAAGTGCATAAGTAACCTGCACAATAAAAGCATTTATATTTTTTATTACAGTGCCCCTTAACCACAATCCTCTACAGAAGACATGATTAGGCTAAGATCTCCCTACCATCCAATCTATGCATATGCACCCTATTATCCAGTCTAAAAATATTACATCACAAAATAAAATCAGGCATCAAACCATGCATCACCCTAACATAGGGCTATAAATGATGACTTAGCTAATGTGTGTGCCATTTAAGGCTTGTGTGGAATGTCTTAGCTAGTTTTAAGGTTGGAATTTTCTAAGTGTGAGAGATTCAATTTAGAAGGGTGGTTTTAATTTAAGTGGCTTAGTTGATTTGTAAATTTTATTTGATGATTTGATTTGTTTGAATGAACCTACACTTAGTTACTAAATGTTATGAAGAGAAAAAAAGAGAAGGGAACTTCTCTTTCATTCCTACCTTAAGTAATTTCTAAGGTAGATTCATTAATGATTTTTCTGTAGTGAATATTTTATTATGTGTTTTAATTAACCCTAAGTTTAGATTTGCTCTAAATAAACTTATTCAATAAGAAAGACATCTTAGGATTAGTTAAAGTGAATTACTATCACATAACACACAATCATTTATTTCTTTCTAACATGTATACCATGCATATGAATAATCCTAAGCATAGCTATACATGCGATGCAAATCTTAGCACACCTTAATGATGAATGCAAAGAGATGTTGTTTAAGAAAATTTGGATATTCAATGAATGCATATTTTTATTAAGAAGAAAAGAGGGACTCTTTTATCCATTAACAAAATGCACATTCACATGTATAGAAGATATAAGTGAGTACGACACCATTATTTTCTACACCACGGGTGTGTTGACCTCATTTTGGAATGAGTTCTCAACACCTCCTTCTTAGACATAGGATTCCTCTTAGACTTTAAGAGTTCCTTAGTCTCAAGACACATCTAGTGAATAGGTGGACACTCTCCCCTAGTCCTAGAAGACTTAGAAGAGTTAGCCATAGGAATAGGTCATGCCTTAGGGGTGTTAGGAAAATCTCATACCCTTTAGATTAAACCATTCCTCACTTTCCTTCTTTCAAGTCAAACCCCAAATCAATTCTATTTGATTTTCTCAAACTCCAAATCAATTCCATGATTGAAAGCCATTATCAAAATCCATCAAAATTCCCTAAGCCAAAATTTCCTAAGTCCTTAACCCTTTCTTAAGAACTCAACCAAAATCTTGATCAAACCTATTCAAATCTTTAAAATTTTCTTATGATCCATTTATATTCTCATTTGTATTCATATATATAAATGAAATATAAATTCAAATCCATCAAGTCAAATTCAAAATTCCAAAACAATTTAAACTTTTCCTAAATTCCTTTAATTTTCCATTTAGCCAAAATCAACTTAAACCTTGATCGAACCTATTCAAAACCTTAGTATTTTCTCAAAATCAATTTATATCTTCATTTATATTCTTATATATAAATGAAATATAAATATAACTCAATTCAATCCAAGGTAAAAATTAAATTCCAAATTTAAAATGCTTGAAATTCCTTAAATCCATTAATTTTTCATTAAGGGATTTAACCTAAACTTTGATCAAACCACTTCAAATTCATGGTATTTTCTCAAAATCAATTTATATCCTCATCTATATTCTCATATATAAATGAAATATAAATATACATCAATCAAATCCAAGTGAAAAATTAAATTTCAAATTAAAAAATCAATTAAATCCTTTAAATTCCCTTTAATGGATTTAAGCCAAAATCATGATTAAACTCTTTCAAATCCTTGAAATTTTCTCATGATCAATTTATATTCTCATTTATATTCACATATATAAATGAAATATAAATTCAAACAATCAAAACCATCTCCAAAAATCAAACTCAAATCAAATAAAATCAAATCTAAGCCTTCCAAGTCAAAATCTTGAACTTAGCCAAAATCATTTCAAATCAAGCCAAACTCTTGATTTTCTCTCATGGTTCAATCAACCCTACAATCATGAGCTCATATATAAATCCAAACTTTAATCCTTTAATCAAAACCCAAATCAAAAAATCAAACCCAACACTCCTTCATATTCTTCCTTTGAATATCAGATTTTCAAATGGGTCAAAATCCATTTGACTTCAAACCACTTGTAAATGAATTTATATTTCAATCATAAGTCCAAATACAAGATCAATCAACTTCAAATCAAGCTTTGACCAAGCCATTTGACCCACTTAGGCTCACTTGACCCAAAGTGACCTAAAGTACCCTTATGAGCCAACTTTTGATCCTAACCAAATTGGATTGAACCAAACTCATATATCCCTCCTATCATGATCAACAATCATCATGGGATGATCAATCAATCAAATTGGGTCAAATCAAGTCAAACCAAGTCAAACTTAAGGGTTGACCAAGTCAACAATTAACTAAAATGAAACCTAACATAGCCAAATTCCACAATAGGCCAAATTGATTGAAACATTTGACCTAAGTTCACTCATGACCTATGTTTGAACTTGATCAAGTCAACCTTTGAGCCTAACCTAACCCATTTGGCCCACTAGACCCAAGTTGACCCATTTTGACCTAAAGGGCCAAAATATGTGAAAACTTGATCTAAGCCAAATTGATTGAAACCAATGGGTCAAGTCCATCCCAAATCATTTGTGGAACTTGACCAAAGCCTCAATTAGCCAACTAGACCCAACCTAGCCCAATTGACCTTAGACCCAACATGACCTAAAGGGGTCATGTTGAGCCAAAATTGAATTTAACCCAAATTGATTGGAAACAAAGATACCAATCCACTTCATATGACCAACCAAATCTAAACCTACCCTTGACCTAACCCAAATAGGTCAAATGGGTCAAATGGGTCAACTTGACCCATTTGACCTAAATGTGTCATATGAGCCAAAACCTAAAATATACCAAATTGAACCAAACCAAGGCACCAAAACATTTCAAATGGTCATATGAACTTGATCCAACCCTTGGTTTGACCCAATTTGATTTATTGGTCAACTTGACCCAAGTTGACCCATTTTGACCTAAATGGGTCAACATGAGCCAAACCCTATCAAATGGATTCCAAATCCATTTAAACTTAGCCCAACCTATTTTCTCAACATACCAAACATACTCAAATTGAAAAATAGTAAAATGACCATTATACCCCTAGGCCATAGAACAAATTTTGGCCTAGCCCATGGGTATTTTGGTCATGAACTCATCACAAACACTTGAGGCTCTCCTAAAACCTCAAGGGGACCTAGTGATGAGTGGTGCACCCAACCCAATGGGTTTGGGTCAACCCATTTGGCCCATGGACCAAACCCAACCCATAGACATGAAATTGAAAATTCAAACTCCCCCCAAACCTCAATTAGATGCACATGGGAGTTAAGCTTCCACTCCTCTATTCAAACTGACTATGTGCACACCTCTAACCACTCAAACAACCCACTTCATTGTGTCAATTGGATCAAAATGGCAAGCATAGGCTCGGCCATACGATTTCCATAGGGGGAGATATACTCCCCCTAATTCACTAAAATCACATCTCACTCATACTCGATTGAGGTCTAGGAAGCTTTAACAAACATCACAAAGCTTTCCCTAGGCCTTTAGGAGAGATTTGGATTTCATCTTTCTTGATTTTCAAATAGTAAAAATAGGGGAGCTCACCTTGATTTCCAACTTCTTCCACACTTCATTTCCTTCCAATTCCTTTTGCAAGCATACTTAGGTGACCAAGTCGAGCTCACCTAAGTTGATTCCTAAGTTCCAAAAGCAAGGGAGGATTGAATTGGATCAAAGCCAAACTCAAGCTAAGGAGGAGGTGACCAATAGGATGATCCACTCCATCTTAAGTGCTCTAAACTTCAACAAGGCTTCATCTCAACCAGACGAAGCTTCTCCAAGGGAATCAAGCGTCGGTGATCACCTCTGGCGAGGTTAGTGAATTTTTGACCACTTAGGCTAAGAGGTGTTGGTCTTTTGTGAAGTGGATTTTCATCTCATAAGATCTTAGTTGTTGGATTGGCCGCTCTAATCTATTAGATGTGTGTGTTGAATCTTGTTTGAATCCATGAAGGATTAGGCTCGGATCTTCCCTTGGATTGTGAACGACTCACTTTCCTCCTCAGGGAAGAACTCAGCCCATCTCAGCTCGTCCATCCATGCATTTTTAGATGGATGGCTGAGATTATTAGGCACATTTTTAATCCTTTTATCTTATTTAAAATCGCGGGTGTATCCTTTGTCGTCCGATCTTTGATCGGACGGCTAAGGGTAAAAATGTGTGAGCCGCCGCCTCTCCCGATGTGATAACTTAAGTAATGGCTCACGACATGACTCATGTAAAGTGCACCGACCTCCGCCGCCATGCGTCGCGCCGTGGATTAGGTATTAAGGGGATTAGTTATTTAACTAATTAATTCCTAATTAATCCCTATAGATTCAAAAAATCATAACTCCTCATTGAAAAATCAAAAAAAGAAAAGAAAAAATGCCTTGGATAGATAATTCTATCTAGAATATTCTAAAATTATTTTCAATGCATTTTAATTTTTATTTCTATCTGAATTAGGGTTTCTTTGGGAATGTTAATTAGCTAATTATTCCTTAATTAAGCTACCAATTAATCTAAAACTTCTAGGGTTTATTTTAGGGGATGACCTCTGCCTCCCCTAATTTTCTTGAGATTTATTGAGGCCTTGATTAGAAAAATTGCTAGCTCATTCTCTAATTACCCCCTTCATGTAATTAAGGGTAATTAATATCTAATTAGTGGATTTTCCCTATGATTAAGTTGGATTAAGGTTAGATCTAGTGAGTAGGGGTTTTAGAAAATAATTTTGGGGTATTTCTCCTAAGAAATTCCCTAAATGCCCTTTTCTTTCCTTAATCCCTTCTTAATTAAGGGTTAATTCATTAATTACCCCTTTAAATAATTTAAAAATTTTAAAAATCTCTAGAACTTAAATAATCTCCCTTGGGTAGACTCTTAGGTTTTCAATACCCTAAGTCTAATTAAGGAAATTAAACCCCCTTTCATAAGTGTGAAAGGGTGTTTTAAAAGTACTTAAGCTAAACCCCTTAGAATAATTAACTTTTAATTGTGAGCCAAATTACAGTAGGCCTTTCATTACTAGGTGCATTGCAAATTTACATACCTTGTGGCTTTATCTCATTAATTACTTAGTTAATTTTTCTGGTGGTGTAAGGGTTAATTAAGTCACTTAATGTATACCTTAACATAATCAACATTTAAAAATGAATTTAATTATCTAAAAATTAAACTAAAATATAAAACACATGGAATGGGTTAGGAATAGCAAAGTCATCTCACCCTTTTAAAATTAAATGAAACTTCAAACAAACAAAAATCATTTTGAAATTCACTTTGATTTATTCTAAGTTTTCTTATTTTTTAAGAATGTCTTTAGGAATTAAGTAGAGTGAGTTTGTTCATGTGATTACATTGCTCTAGATCTTTCTTAACATATTAAATTGTATGCCATATGACTTATGCATCCATGATTTCATGTTTTCAAAGTTTTTAAATGAAATTGTTTACTTTATGTCAATTGATGTGTAGGCTAAAGTAAAATATGAATGGCTATTATCACAACTAAATCAAAATATTTTAAAATATATAAATGAAACATCAAATCTAAAAGTGTGTTATTCATATATTAATCATTAGCTTGCATGTGATGAGATTAGAAAGCATGTTTAGTGTAGCCTTTCCTTTCTTACTTATGTTAGCATAGATTTGAATGGGTTAGTAAGATGTAGGGTTCATTTGAAAAGAACCCAACACTTACTTAATTCTAAGCCCTATTCATCCCTATGCTCTTACTTAAGAAGGATTTCTTACACTTGCATGAATAAATTGCATAAACAAAAATGAAATCATTAAGCAAACTTTTGCATATTCCTTTTCCACTTTATTTCTTTTATATGCATGTTAGTACTTAAGGAAAGTGGTATATTAGTCAAGATAACCCCAAGGTTATGAGGATTTAAGTAGCCCTAAGTAGGTCTTGTACCTTGCACCTCTGGTTGATAATGGCACTGTACTCACTTATGGCTTTCTTACTTTCATACATGTATGTGAAGTTTTTGGGGAAAGAAAACTTTTTCTACTTTAAAAAAATCATACATGTTTAACCAAATTTTCTTAAATGAACTACTTAGCATGCATCATAAAGTGTGTTAACTATTCTCATTTGCATGTATAGATATGCTTAGGGTCCATCCATATGCATGTTATATATGTAGGGAAAGAATTGGAGTAATGTATGTTTTGTGAATTTTGATTCATTTTTCTTAATCTTAAAATGCCTTTCTTTTTAAATAGGTTTGTTTAGAGTTTATCTAAACTTAGGATTAATTAAAAGATGTAATTAAAACATTCACTTAAATGAAATCAAAATGTAAACTTGCCTTAGAAATTACTTAAGGATTAGGGAAGGAAAGAGAAGTCCTCTTCTCTTTCCCTCTCTTCATAACTTAGTAATTAATCGTAGGTCTCACTCAAATCAAATTAAAACATGAAATAAAAATAACCCAAAGTCACTAAACAACTTAAATGAAACCCTCCTCTAAGTTGAACATGTCTTTCACACTTAGAAAATTCAAACCTAAAGTCCTAAACTAAGCATGCCACACAAACCTTCAAAGCACACACATTAGCCTAAGTCACCACTTCTAGCTTTAGGTTAGGTTGGTGCATGGCTTGATGTTATATTTTTTTTGTGATTAATGTTTTAGACTGGATGTTAGGGTGTATGCTCATAGAATGAATGGTAATGTATTCAACTAATCTTTTATGATTGTGCTAAAGGGGTATCATAAATAAAAATATAAATGCTTCTTGCTTGCTGGTGCTTATACCCCTTAGCATAATCCATAGGCCAGGTGGACTTAGTCACCCATGTGTGGGATGATAAGTCCAATATACATGCTTGGGATTTGTGTGGTGTGATTTGACTAACCTTTATTTTGCAGGTGTTAGTTAGATTTATGCATTTCCTTTTCATGTAAAAGTTTATATATTTAGGATTTTTGGAATGATTTGTTATGGGGAGTAGGATGAGCATTAGTCATAAGATTTTATCTTATGCACCATGTGAAGCCTTGGAGCATCTACCATTCAACCATTCAAAGGAAGATCCAAAGAAGAAAGAAAGAAAGAAGAAAAGAAAGAAAGAAGAAAGAAGAACAAAGCTTGAAGACCCCCATAACATTGAATTCCTTTGCTTAAATTGTAATTCAATTCATTTATGTCTGGTTGTATAAGGGTAGAGCTCACTACCCACATTTGATATTTTGGGTTTTGTGGTGGTGCACAACAAAGACCATTTATTCTTTGTGCAGTTTATAAATTGATTGATGTTTGTTTAACTTGTGCATTAAGTGGCATGCTTTTCATAGTTTCTTCCTTGCTTTATGTATGGCTTGGATGTGGATTAGGCTCTTTAGAAAAAAAATAAATCTTTTACCAACTTAAAAATTCAAATTAAAACTAAACAACCCATAACCTCACCTAAAGCTTAGGATTAAAATCAAGATAAAAGAATTAGAAACCCCTTAGATGGATGAGCTCTTTTCTTTATAATATCATGCACAACAATATCTTATTTCACTCTTGATTGAAGGGCTTCCATCTTTGCCAGAGAACCCGACTTGACCTTTGAGGGTCGTGGTGAAAATTCACCACCTAAAATTCTAGCTGATTTTGGCCAACAATTTATTTTCTCATGCATTAGTCATAAAAGTCCTATTAGCCTGAGTCAAATTGATTATCCAAAAATAAAATAAAATGAAAAATGAAATGCATTAGATTTAGGTCATTAAAGCATACCCTTTACATGATCTAGTCTCTTTAGGGAGTGAGTTTAAGGACTTAGTCTCTTTTTAAATAAAAATAGCCTAGCTATCTTGCATAAGCATAAAGACTTGCCTACATGTATTTAAAATTGTAGGAGGAGTTAGTTGGCGGCCACCCCTAGGTGATTGTAAGTCCAAGCTATTGGGTCATTTTTCCTCTATTGTGGAGGCAAACTAATTACCCATTTTTCTCTTTAGATTTAGGTTGTGCTTAGGCCTGCCAAAGCTCCCTAGATTTAGGTTCTAAGATTGCTTCTCTCCCTGTGGCATAAGCATAATTCCTTGCCTCTTAGGTATTTCCTTAATCTTATGTTAAGGAATCTTATGTCCTAAAATTTTAATGAAAAATGTAACTTAAACAAATTAAATCAATTTCTAAAATGCAAAGCCCAACTATTGGATAGTTTGAGATGTTCGCTAGGCTTCCTAGCATCATGAGCATCTCCTACTTATTTCCATTTTGGCTTCGATAATAACTCCCTCTTTTGATCATCGCATTTGATCTTCAAAAATATAAACCAATCGATTGATAGTACTTCCTATTAAAATCTTCAAAGGCAATGATCATTTACCTTAATCGAGAGTTTTCCTAAAGGATCTTGTCCTTTAGGATGTAATTAACTATGGAGCTTTTGAGAGAACTTAACGAACCCGATTTAAAATAAACCCAACTTTACTTTTTCATGTAAAGTAGGGAAGAATCTCTGGTACATATGCAGACCCATCATCCTTAGGAGTCCTTATTGAGGTGATCGGTTCCATTAAAGGGTAGTGACTTCTGTCTTTCAAGATAGTACACTATACCTTGATGATGTATTCGATCATCTAAATAAGTACTTCTGTGGATCTGCATGGCGTCTTATTAAGATGAATTTTTGTAAGGGTATCCTCTTTCTTTTCTCCCCACAGATTTGAAAGGCGACTCCATTATAAGAATTTTTTAACCAACATGTTGTAACATACTAGACCTACTTGGGGCTACTTAAAGCCTCACAATCCAGGATGTCCAGACTAATATACCACTTTTCTTAAATACATGTAAATGTACAAAAAGAAATAAATGGATGAAGAATCATGCAAAGGATTTTTGTTTGATTAAGTTATATAATTTATATGTGTAAATGTGAAGATCCTTCTTAAGTCATAACATAGAAGTGCATAGGAATAGATTTAAGCAAGTGTTATGTTCTTCTCAAATGAACTATACACTTTGTAAATCCTATTCAAATCCATGTTAAGAGAAGAGAAGAAAATCACACATTATCCATCTAATGCTATAATCACATGCAAGCTTATAAGTACTTATAAGTAGCATCACTTTATTTATAATATTTGATTTATAGGTTTTAAAATTATTTTTTGATTTAATAGTGATAATTGCCACTCATATTCTTAATCTTCAGCCAAAACATGCAATTTGGAATAAAAAGAAATATTTCATTTAATTGATTTTTCAAAAGAAATGAATGCATGATTTCATATGGAAAACAACATTTAGCATGCTTGAAAAGAAATAAAGTGATGTAAGCATATGACTTCATTCACCAAATTAATTCCTAAGGACAATCATATAAAATGGGATTATTTAAAATGAATCAAAATTCTTTAAAGAGATTTTTTATTTTTTGATTTGACTTGAAAATAATTTGTGAGAAAGAGTTTGCTGGTCCTAACCCATTTCCCCCATGTGTAAATTGGTTTAGTTTAATTTTAGAAGAATTAGGTTGATTTTATGTTTTGTTTAGGTTAAGGTGTGAATTAAATCCATTAACTAAACAAGTAATTATGAGCCAACATATGATATGTAATTAAATAAAATTTAAATCAACATTGCACCTAAGAAATAAAAAGGCCTAATACAATTGGTTCACAATTATTGATTAATTAAGATAAAGGGTTTAATTAAGTACTTTCATAACCATCCTACCCATGTAGTTTGATTATAATTTCCTTTGAAGCATCTTAGGTTATTGAACACCTAAGAACCTACCCAAGATTTAGGTGATTAAGTTCTAAAATAATTTGGTTTTGAAGTTTGATTAATTGAATTTATTAATGAAGTGATTGAACCATTAATTACAACTTGATTAAATGTTTTCCAAATGAAGTGACCTTAGGAAAAAGATTGGAAAAGAAATCTAATCTCATTTCCTAAGTTCATTCACTATTTCATGATAATTAGCAAGTTTAATTAATAGATTTATCACTTTTAATAGGTTAATTAATCACTTAATTAATTAAGAAAGGGATTAAGAATGAAATGAGCAATTCCCCTAATTAATCCAATAATAAATTCCAAGAAAATCATGGGAGGTGGAGGTCATCCCACTAATCAATCCTAGAAAGTTTGGAATTAATTGTTGAAGTAACTAAGAGTAATTAGCCTAATTACATTCCCAATAAATCCCAAATTGAGTGAAGGTTACTATTCAAAATCAATTAAACTTAACTTCATATTATTCTCCTTTGAATTATCTTTGAAATGAACTTGAGTTTGCATTTTTTGGATTTTTTTACATTTAATTATGATTTTATGAAGTTTTGTGATTATTGGATAATTAGAATAGCTTAATTAATTAACTAATCGTCATCCATGGATGCAACGTGTTTTCCATGTGCGATAATTGGTTATTTAAGTTGTCACATCACGTGCCATGTTAGTTGGTAGTGCGATGCACTTTTCCATGGGCCGTTCAATCATGGATCATACGGTGATGATTAATCCCATGGTTTAGGCTAAAATTAAATGAGATCTGACGTGATTAAATAACCATCATCATCAATCACAATGGCGTGTATGATTTATCTCTCGGCGGTGAGAGCGAGATGTTGTCATTGTCACTCGATCGAGCTCACACTAGCTCAATGGAGTTCAAACTCAATAGTGAGGAACACAAGCAAGAGATCCAATGGCTAATATCTAATGGGATTACAATTCCTTTCACGAAGGACCAAGCAATTTTTAAGGGAGGATCAGTTTTGAGCAATACCTCACTAGAGGTTATCACCGACACTTCCAACGGAGGAGGTAGCTTCTTCTAGTAGAGATGAATCCCTATTGAAGGTGTCAAGCTTCAATTTGAAGTGGTTGTCTTGGTTGACCAAACTCCCTTCAATGGTGATCGGGCTTGATCAAGGTGAGGATTTTGGCTTGACTTGGGAAAACCTTGGTTGAGCTTGATGAGGTGCCTTGATGGTGCTTGCAAGTTTAATTTGGGTTTACTGGAGAATAGGATGAGTTGGAGTTGGCTTAGGCCTCCCTTATCTCGACCTTGAAGAAAATTGAGAAGGAGAAAATGGTGGGAGCTTAGGAATGCTTGCCAAGGCTTGAAGAAGCTTATCTTTGATTCCTAGGGATCAATCGAATGCAATGTGTCTGGTTTGAGTGGGAATGAGGGGGATTATATCTCCCCCTCCTTGGATCGGATGATCGAGACTAGCTTTGACATTTTTGGTCAATTGCTTGGATTGATCCATTGGTTTGGGCTGTTAGACACTCCATGTGATTCATTTTAGACAGAGGAGTGGAGGAGAGGGAGTGTCCATGTGCTAGGTGAGTGTATGGAGTGATCCAAGTGGAGAATTCTCATTGGAGGGTCGATTTGGACTTGGGTTGGGTCATGGCTGACCTAAACATATTGGGTCATGTTCACCACCCTCCTTAGTGTCCATGTGGTTCACTAGGAGGATGCCAAGTGGCCATGAGAAAGAATTGACCAAATTCTAAGTGGATTTGACCATAGGTTACCCTTTGACCTAAGAGTAAAATGGTCATTTGACTTTGATTTTGATTTGGGCAGATTTGAAATGATTCAAAAATAGGTTGGGCAAAATTTTAATTGATTTGGAGTTCATTTGGTTTGAATTGGTTCAATTTGACCCATTTAGGTCAAATTAGGTCAATTTGACCCATTTAGGTCAAATTAGGTCAATTTGGGTTAGGTTGACCAATTGATCAAATTGGGTCAAACCATGAGTTAGGTTAAATTCAAATGATCATTTGGAGCCAATGGGTATCATTGGTTTGGTTCAATTTGATTTATATTTGGTATTGGTTCATTTAGGTTAAATGAGTCAAGTTGACTAATTTGACCCATTTGACCCAATTGGGTTAGGTCATGGGTTGGTTTAGGCTTGGTTGATCATTTGAAATGTATTGCAAGCTTTGGTTTCAATAAATTTTGGTTTGGTTTGATTTCAAGTTGATTTGACCTTAGGTCAAGTTGGGTTCATGGCAAAGAGTCTATTGAAGCTTTTGTCAATTTCAACAAGTGATTCAGAATGAATTTGACCCATTGGTTGTAATCAATTTGGCTTAGATCAAGATTTGATCCATTTTTACTTTTAAGTCAACTTGGTCAAGTGGTCAATTTGGCTTGGGTTGGCTCAATTGATGACTTGATCATGTTCCATCATTGATTTTGGATTGGTTTAGATCAATGGTTTCAATCAATTTGGCTCATGATGAATTTTGGCTTGTTTAAGTTTCATTTAACCTAAGTGTTGACTTGGTCAAAGGCTAGGTTTGACTTGGTTTGACCCAATTTGAGTGATTGATCATCCTAGGATGATTGTTACTCACAATGTGAGGCTTAAACAAGCTTAGTTCAATCTAATTTGGGTTGGATTAGAATTTGGCTCAAAAAGGTCCTTTAGGTCACTTTGGGTCAAGTGAGCAAGTGGGTCAATTGGCTTGATGAAGGCTTGATTCAATTTAGTTGATCTCAACATATGGACTTATGATTGAAATATAAATCCAATTGTAAGTGATTTGGAGTCAAATGGGTTTTAGTTCATTTGACAATTTTAAGTCAAAAGGGTGAACATAGGTTTGACTTGGATTAGTTTGATTTTGGTATGTAATTATAGTTTATGTTTATGTTTGGGCTTGTGATTGTAGGATTAATTGTTTGAAGAGAAAATCCAAAGGTTTGGATTGATTTGAGAATGATTTAGCTAAGTTCAGGGATTTGACTTAAAAGAGTTTAGGTTAGATTTTGGTTAAATTTGGATTTGAGTTTTGAATTGATTTTGGTTATTTGAATTTCTATTTCATTTATATTTATGAATATAAATGAAGATATAAATGGGTTATAAGAAAATATTTTGAATTTGGAGCGATTTAGATTTGATTTGAGCTAAGTCCATAAAATGAAATCAAATGACTTAGGAAAAATTTTGTGATTTGAGTTCAAGCATGGGTTTCAATCATTTGATTTGGAATTTATTCATGATTTGGATTTTGGAATTGATTTAATTGATTTGAATTTGAAGTTGGTTTGAATTTGAGGTTGATTTGAATTTGAAGTTGATTTGAATTTGAAGTTGGTTTGAATTTGAAGTTGATTTGAATTTGAAGTTGGTTTGAATTTGAAGTTTGACTTGAGAAGGAAGGGATTGGTTTGTTATATGGTAGGAAAGCCCTAATACCTAAGGCATAACCTATTCTATGGCTAACTCTTCTAAGTCTCTAAGGTTAAGTGTTCACCTAATCACTAGAAGTGTCTTAATACTAAAGAAGTCTTAGTATCTAGAGGAGTCCTATGTCTAAGATGGAGAAAATAAGAGCTCACTCTAAAAGTGAGGCCAACAAGGGGTTTCAAGACTACAAGGAGTGAGGTCCTAAAATCTAGATGATGTTGGCTAGCTTTGCTTAAGAATGAAATAAGCTAAAGTTCCAATGGAAGGAAAGATAGTTTTGGAAATACAAGTCCACTATCGATGCTTGGAGACAATAATTATCTACTAGAGATGGAGAGAGAACCATCTACAATGGAGTCACTAGAAAAAGTTGTGGTGTTTATTTTTGATTTGTGTATATGGGGACACCATGCAGATCTAAGGGTATACTTATTGAGATAATCAGGTACGACATCAAAGAATATTGTACTATCTCAAAAGATAGAAATCACTACCCTATAATAGACCTAATCACCTAATCAACACTCCTAAGACAAGATGGGTCTTTGAATATACCAGAGATTTTTTCCCTACTTTACATGGATAAATAAAGAAGGGCTTATTTAAATAGATTCTAAAGTTCTCTATGGGAGCAAGCCGCCAAAGTTAATTACATCCTAAAGAATATGAGTCCTTTAGGAATACTATCGATTAAAATTTATTGTCTCCAAAGATTTTAAAGATAGGACTATTAATAAATTGGCTATGTTTGGAAAATCAAGTGGGATAGATTAAAAGGAGACTTATTTATCGAAGCCAAAAAGAGATAAGTAAGAGATGCTTATGATACTAGGAAACCTAGTGAGCATTCCAATATATCTTATGGTTGAGCTTTATATATTTTAAATTGAAGAGAATTATTTATTTTAGTTGAAATTTATTAGATAGCTGGGACTTATAATCTCACAATACAATATTGTAGAAATACTTAAGAGGTGAGGATTTATGCTTATAGCAGGGAAACATCAACCACAGATCCTAAATCTAGGGAACTTTAACGAGGGCCAAAGCACATCCTAAATCTAAGGAAAAATGGGTATATTGTTTACCTCCATAATAGAGGGTAAACCACCCAATTGGACTTATAACTGCTTGGAGTGGCAGCCAGCTAACTCCTCCTATGCTTTAAAACTATGTGGTCAAGTCATATGTTTTGCAAGATGGTTAGGATGTTATCTTTTAGAAAGAAACTAAAGTCCTCAAACCCACTCTTTATGAGACTAGAGCATGAATGGTATAAATAATGACTTAGTCTAATACAAATTTTATCAATTTTTATTTGATTTTGGACTCTTTATTTTCATAAAGGCTATAGAATTTTTATATGTCTAAGTGTATGATGAAATGAGGTTATTGACTAAATCAGAGAGAAAGAGGTGTTTTTCACCACAGAGGAGACCTTCAAAGGTCAAGTCTTCCCCTATCGTGCAAGGATGGAAACCTCTCTTATCAAAAGTGAAATAAGATGACATGCATGAATTTAAGCATATAACATCCAGCTAAGTGATTGCTAAGTCTTTTAATTATGTTGATTTAATACCTAGGCTTTAAATGAGATTATAAGTTGTTTAGAAAATTAGTTATGAGTTGTAGGTGGGGTAGAAAATTTGTTTTTTTAAGAGCCTAACCGATCCACATCACACATTTAATCGCCATACATAAAGAAACTAGGAAAATACATGCCATTTTTATTACACAATTGTAAACAAAGCATCAAATAATTTATAAACCCAATGTAAAAGAGTAATAGGCTAGTGTAGTCGGGTACCACCGTACAACCTGAAAAGAGAAATGGGTAGCCAAGCTCTACCCTTATATAACCAGGTATAGGAAAGAATAATTATAATTTTATAAATGAATAAATGTTATGGGGGGTCTTCATATCTTCTTTCTTCATGTCTCCTTCATTCCTCCTTTGGATTTGATTTCTTCAAAGACATCATGGGGGCCTCCTAAGACAAAGCCTTCTAGCCTTTGCTCATCCTAATCCCTCATAGCACTTCCTAATTTCTAATGCAAAATTACATCAAAAATAAGAAAAGTAAATCTTACTACACCTGCATGACAAGCATTAGTCAAACACACCATACAACCTAAGTATATGTATAATTTGGATTAACACCTGCACAAGGGTAACCAAGTCCACCTGTCTTAATTTAGATTGTGCTTAGGGGTTAAGCAACCTGCAAAAGAGAGCATTTATATTTATTTTAAGCACCCCTTAAGCACAATCTCCTGCAGAAGATATAATTTGGCTAATCACGACCTAACATCCAGTCTACGAAGCATAGCTAGGCTTTTGTTGTAATTTTCTAAGTATGATGAGATTTAATTATGAAGTGTGGTTTCACTTTAAATGACTTAATTTATTTATGAGTTTTGCTTAGTGTTTTTTATTTCACTTGATTTACCATAACAACTAAGTGTTATAAAGAGAAGAAAAGAGAGGGTCACTCTCTCTTATCCCTATCTTAAGCCACATCTAAAGTCAATTAATTAATCAATTCTCTTTAGTGATAGGCTTATTACATATTTTAAATTAATCCTAAGTTTAGGTTTACTTTAAATAATAAATTCAATAAGAAAGACATCTTAAAATTAATTAGAATGAACCACTATTACATGACACATATCCATTCATTTCTTTCCATCACATATAATATGCATATGATTAAGCCTTAAATATATCTATACATTTAATATATTTTTGGCACACTTAAATGTAAGATGCATAAAATGATTTTTTTTGAAAATGGGATTTTCATTCATTAGCTAAATACACATTCAAATGTGTGAAAGTTTTAAGCAAGTATGTCACAATTATTTTGCACCAAGGGAGTGAGATAGAAACCTCCTTGGGGCTACTTAAAATGCCCCAAAATATCCAAACTAATATACCCATTATTCTTAAATACATATGGATGTATAAGCAACTATAAGAATAGAAAACCATGGAAAAGTAGAATTTGATTTATTTGTGTGAATGAATAAAAGCTTTATTCTAATTCTAGTGTCAAGATGCATAAGAATGAAATCAAATGAGTATGTCACCATTATTCTGCATCAGAAGAGTGAGGTAGGAACGTCCTTGGGGCTACTTAATATCCTGAATTAATATACCCATTAACGTTCATACTTATGAAAATCAACATATGAATGTAAGAAAGAAACTTCACTTCATACACTAAGCTTATGTTTACATGCACTTCCTATGTATATATAACTAATGTCACAACATGTACTACTATTCATTAATAAGCTTTTGAAAATATATTTGAGATTTAATAGTGATAATAGCCACACATATTTTTAATTATGTCAACACATGCAAATTTGACATAAAGGAAATCATTTATTTTTAATTGATTTTTTAAGAAATGAATGTATGAATGAAGTGGAATACAACACATTAATATGATTGAAAAGAAATAAAGAAACACAAGCATGTACTTTTATTCAATCCAACTAATTCCTAAGGATAATCACATTAAATAAGCTTATTTAAGATGAACTAGAGTTTCTTAAAGTTTCTTTTGCTTTCATGTTTTAACTTGATTTAAGAGATGTGATAAAAGAAGAAAATTATAATCCCATTCCCCATATGTGTGAGTTAATTTGATTTAGAAGCAATTAGGTTAATTTTATGAATTGATTAAGTTAAGCATGGATTAAGTCAATTAATTAACCCTTACCTATGTCACCTTAAGGTAATTAATTAAATAATAATGAGCTAATATGATATGCAAAATAATTAAAAAGTAAATAATAATGCTCCTATGAAATGAAAAGGGCCTAATACAATTAGCTCACATTAATTAATTAAACTTAAAAACACACTTAATTACTTTTATGATTTTCTCACACATGTGAGCTAACCATAATTTCATTAGCTCTCTCTTTAGGTTATTGAACACCCAAAGAGCTACTGAAGAAATAATTAGGAAAAATAGATTTAATTAAGTTAATTAAGCTCATAAATTATCAAATTAAGTCTTTAATTATCCTTAATCAATAATATGAAATGGACTTAGGAAAAGAGAAAAGAAAGAAGCCTAAGTCTCAATCCATAAATCTTTTTGAATAGTTGATTAAATTCTGATATGATTTGGGTTTTAATTGATTTAATTGATTAATAAATGAGTTTTAATTAATTATTTTTTTTAAAAAAAAATAGGGATGAAGAAGGATTAAGGAAAAGATTGGAAGAGGAGTCCCAATCCATCTCCCTAAGTTTTCTCACTGTTAATAGAGGCTATTTAACTCAATTAAATGATCAATTCATATTCATTTGATTAATTATCATTAATTAAGCTAAGAGAGTAATTAAGGCTTAATTAATCAATTTTCTTAATTAACTAAACAATAAATCCCAAGAAAAATAGGGGAGGTAGAGGTCATCCCCCTAAATAACTTCTAAAAGTTTGGGATTAATTGGATAATTAATCAAAGAGTAATTAGGCTAATTAAATTTTAATTAAACCCTAATTAAGCTTAAATTATTGTCAAAATTAATTAATAATAAATTTAATGGATTTCTCTCTAAAATATCTTTAAAATGAGCCAACATTTGCATTTTCAGATTTTTCTATAATTAGTTATGAATTTTAGAAGTTTAAGCCTTAAAAATTATTAAACAACCCTAATAAAGCCCTTATCCCGTCGGCGCCACGTGGCTGCTGACGCGGTATGCTTTCCACGTGGCGCAATAGGATAGGTTATTTAAGTTATCACATTGCACGATTGAGTCGGCCGAGGTGGACGCGCTTTCTTATGGACCGTCCGATCTAAGATCAGACGACCACGATTTATCCCGTGATTTAGAAGGAAAATAAAGGTTTTAAGTGTGATCTAATCATGGTCGTTCATTTCGATCAAATGGAATGGACAATCCGTGATCTTTCCCCTTCACAAGTGATGAAAGATGGATGTCATCCATCTTTCCTTATTCGATCCGAGCTCACAAAGCTCGGATTGGTTCCAAAATAATCTCACACCATCAATAGAAGGAGAGGAACAAATCCAACTGTCAAAATCATATGGCATACAAATTTTTTTTGAAAAGGACCAACCATTTTTTTTTTCTAAAGCTATGATTTTGAGAGATTACCTCCTTGGAGCTCAAGACCGGCGGAGGGATCGACAGAGGTAGCTTCGCCTAGTTGAGGTGAAGCCCTGTTAAGGAGCTTGGGCCTTGATTTGGAGTAGCTTGCCTTGAAGACCAAGATCATCCTATTTGGCATTCTATCTTGATCAAAATCCCCCTTTTGATGGCTTTGGAGCTTGGGAAATGATTCGTTTGGCTTCAATATCATGTGTGGAGGGTGTGTGTAAAGTTGATTGAAGTTTGGTGGAGTATTGAGAAAATGGGACTTCGGATTGACCTCCGCTGTTTCGGCTTGATATAAAACTGAGAGAGGGAAGAATGGGGGAGCTTGGGAGCTTCGAGAAGGTGGAAGACTCTCCTTCATACTAGCTCAAATGAAGTTAAATGCTTTAATTCAAGTTTGAATTGAGGGGGTATATCCTCTTAATTGTTGAGGTGGATGACCAGATTCAATCCCATTTTCGCCAGCCGCCGTCAGACTGTCAGACTTATTTCCATTGGGTCCACATGGCTCGCCAGGAGTGGGGGAAGGCTTGGGAGATGGCTCAAGATCTGATATATGGGGAGATCTTATTTCCTTTGTCCATTGGGTGCTCAGATTGGAATGAGAAGGAGGAGATTGGGTTCCCTTTCATCCATGGTTGATCTTAGTGTGCTTAGAGTGGGCTAGGAAGGCTAGGCATACTCCATTTGGAAATTGGATGGATGCCCATGTGATGGGAGAATAGACTTTTCCAAATGGGGAAGAATCATATGTGATGGGTAATCTATCTTGGGGCCCATTGCTGGCAGATTTTTAGTCGACCATAGGGTTAGCACACGTAACTGAACGGAATGGTTGGGTTTGGTCACCCACAAAATTCCCACAGGTTGGTTTTATTGATTTTGGCTTCATATGATCAAATGGGTTCATATGGGTTCATGTTGGGTTGGGTTGACCAATTGGTGAAATTGGATCAAACCAAGGCTTGGGTTAGGTTCAAATGATGTCTTGAAGAGTTTTGGTTTGTGGTGAAAATTATATAATACTATCTCTACCTTCATCTATCCCTTTCCCTTTCAAAAAAAGAAGGACAAAATGAAAATAAAAATGTATATAAAATACGCCTTGTTGGGACACCAAATAAATTCAGATGTTCTTATTAGGGGGATCGGGTATGACATTGAGGAGAGGTGTACTATCTCGAAAGATAGAAGTCATCACCTAACTTAATCACCTCAATAAGGACTCTAAGGATTATGGGTCTTGGAATATACTTGAGATTCTTCCCACTTTACATGAAAAAAGTAGGGTTTATTTTCATCGGGTTAGTTAAGTTCCCCTAGGGGTAAGCCCCCATAGTTAATTACATCCTAAGGAATGAGATTCCTTATGATACTCTCTATTAATGTAAATGATCATTGTCTCCAAATATTTCAAAAAGGTTGGACTATCAATCGATTGGTTTATTTTTAGAAAGTTAAGTGGGATCGATCAAAAGAAGAGAGTTTTTATTGAAGTCAAATGGAAACATGTAGGGGATGCTTAAGATACTAGAAAGCCTAGTAAGCATTCCAAACTACCCTATAATTGGACTTTACATTTTTGAAATTGAATTAATTTGTTTGAGTTAAATTTTTATTAGAATGTTAGGGCTTATAATTCCATGATACAAGGTCACAAAAATGCCTAAGAGGTGAGGATTTATGCTTATGGCCCGCAAAGGGGAGAAGCAACCTCAGAACTTAAATCTATGGAGGTTTGGCGAGGGCCAAAAGTACGACCTAAATCTAAAGAAAAAATGGGTATTTAGTTTACCTCCATAAGAGAGGATAAACCACCCAAATGTTGGACTTATAACCACCTGGGGGAGGCCGCCAACTAACTCCTCCTATGATTTTAAAATATATAGGCAAGTCATATATTTATGAAAGACAATAAGGTTGTTATTTATTTAAAAAGAGACTAAGTCCTTAAACACACTCCCTAAGAGACTATATCATGTAGGGCATGCTTCAATGACTTAAATCTAATGCAAAATTTTCATATGTTTTATTTTTATTAAGGACAGTCTTTTGACTCGGTATAGGATTCATATGCATAATGCATGAGAAATAAAATTATGGGCTAAAATCAATAAGATGGGAGGTGTATTTTTACCATGGCTCTCAAAGGTCAAGCTAAGTTCTCTGGCATGGGTGGAAGCCCTCCAAATCAAGAGTGAAATAATATGTCTTTATGCATGATGTGAGAAAAGTAATACTCATCCAACCAAAGGGTTACTAATTCTTTTATCTTGATTTTTAGCCTAAGCTTTAGGTGAGGTTATGTGTTGTTTATTTTAAATTTTGAGTTGCTTAATTGGGTAGAATATTTATTTTTTCCAAAGAGCCTAATTGTCATCCATGCCATACATCAAGTAAGAAAGAAACTAGAAAATATGCCATTTATAGTGCACAAGCTAAACAAAACATCAAACATTTTATAAAGCTAACGCAAAAGAATGAAAGGTTATTTGTGGTCTGGCACCACTACACAAACCCGAAAATACATTGGGTATCCTAGCTTTACCCTTATTCAACTTGGATTATAAATGAATTAATTACAATTAAGCAAGGAATTCATGTTATGGGGGTCTTCATTCTTCACTTCTTCTTTCTTGTTTTGGTTCCTTCTTTTAGATGGTTCGAATATTGTTGCTCCAAAGGCTTCACATGGTACATAAGATAAAACCTTATGACCAATGCACATCCTAATCCCCCATAACAATCATTCCAAAATCCTAATTACAAAATTACATAAAGAGAAAAAGAAAATCTAATTAACACTTGCAAAATAGAGATTAGCTAAACAAACCATACAAATCTCAAGCATGTATGAGCACATATTGGACTTAGCACCCGATATATGGGTAACCAAGTCCACTTGGCCTATTGGATTATGCTTGGGGTATAAGCCATAGTAAAAGTAGTTATATTTTTATTACAGTGCCCCTTAAGCACAATCCCCTATAGAAGATAATAATTAGACTAAATCATCCTACCATTCCGTCTACGCACATACACCTTAACATCTAAGCTAAAACAAAACATCAAGAAATAAAAGCAAACATCAAACCATGCACCGTACTAATCTAAAGCTAGAAATTGTGACTTAGTATAATGTGTGTTCTTTAAAAGGTTTGTGTGGTATGCTTAGCTAGGCGTTAAGGTTTAAATTTTCTAAGTATGAAAAATGTTCAACTTAGATGGGTGGTTTTATTCAAGTTGTTTAGTTGATTTGGTTGATTTTTATTTGGTGATTTGTTTAAGTTTGAATGAACCTACAATTAATTACTAAGTTGTAAAGAGAGGGAAAAGAAAAGAGGAACATCTATTTTCTTCCATACCTTAAGTAATTTCTAAAGTAGATTCATGGATAATTTTGTTTAGTGAATGTTTTCTTATATGTTTTAATTAATTCTAAGTTTAGAATAACTCTAAACAAACCTATTCAAAAGGAAAGACATTTTAAGATTAAGTAAAGTGAAATAATATCATAAAACACACACCACTTTATTTCTTTCCCAACATATATAACATGTGAATCCTAAGCATATCTATTCATACAAATGAGAATATTTAGCACACCTTAATGATGAATGCTAAGTAGTGTTACTTAAGAAAATTTGGATGCCTTATGATGCATGATTTTCATTAAGTAGAAAAGGGGTATTCTTTTATCCTTTAGTCATATGCACATGTGTATGTATGAAAGGTATAAGTGAGTATGGCCATTATTAGCACCAAGGGTGTAAGGTACAAGATACTTAGGGCTACTTAAAACCTCAACCCAGGGGTTGTTCGGACTAATATATATATGCATGTACAAAAGAAATAAATGGAAAAAGAAAGATGCAAAAGTTTATATTTATTTTATTTTTGGTTTGGTTGTTTAATTTATATGTGTGATGTGAAATTACTTCTTAAGTCATGACATAGAAGTGTATAAGAATGGATTTAGCAGGTGTTATATCCTTTTCATATGGACTATACACTTTGCTAATCCTATACAATTCTATGTTAAGAAAGAGAGGGAGGATCAAAGCCATATAATACATATCTTTATATTTATCACATGCAAGCTTATAAATAATTATAACTAGCATACCTTTCAGTTTTAATGTTTGATTTATAAATTTTAAAAAATAATTTTGAATTTAATAATGATAATAGCCAGTCATATTCTTACTTTAGCCAAACGATGCAACTTGACATAAAGCAAATATTTCATTTTAATTTTGATTTTCAAGGGAATGAATGCATGATTTTCATATGGCATACATATTTAGCATTCTAGGAAAGAAATAAAGTGATGAAAGCAATATAAATTCATTCACCCTAATTAATTCCTAAAGATAATCCTATGGAATAGAATTATTTAAAGCAAATCAAATTTAATTTTAAATAAATTTTGTTTAATTTTTAGTTTGATTTAATTTGAGAAATGTGAGATAGGTTTGCTCGTCCTAACCCATTCCCACATGTGTATATTATTTCTTTTGTTTAATTTTTAGATGATTAGGTCAATTTTATGTTTAGGTTAAGGTGTATATTAAGTGTATTAATTACCCCTTACATGTATCACCTTAGCATATTTAACCAAATAATTATGAGCTAATGATATGACATAGAATCACACAAGGAATTTAAATCAACAATGCACCTAGGAAGAAAAGGGCCTAATGCATTTGGCTCACAATTAATGATTAATTAAGCTAAAGGGTTTAAGTTAAGTACTTTCATAATCCTTCCCACACATGTGGATTAGGTTTTGATTTCCTTAAGCCACTTAGGTTATTAAACACCTAAGAATCTACCCTAAATGGATTGATTAAATTCTAGAATGTTCTAAAAATTTTATCAAGTTAATTAAGTAAGTAATTAGTGGATTAACCCATAATTGAATTTAGATTAAGGAAGAGAAAGGGGGTTTAAGGAATAGCTTAGGAAAAATATCCCAAAGGTATTCCCTAAACCTTTTAATCACTCAAACAAAGCTTAATTAATTCAATCAAGGGATTAAACCACTATTTACACATTTAATTAGGTTTAATTACATTAAGTGGGTAATTTAGAATGAACTAAGTAATTCCCCTATTCAAACCATTAATAAATCCCAAGAAAATTAGGGGAGGTAGAAGTCATCCCACTAAATGTACATGAAAAGTTTGGGATTAATCAGTGAGATAATTAGAGAATAATTTGCAATCACATTCCCAATATAACCCAAATTTAGAAAATATCATTGACCAAAATCCATTGAAAATAATTTTATATATTTTTTACATTGAAAGATCTTTCATATGCACTTTAACTCATATTTTTATGATTTTTTCTCATTTAGTTATAAATATTTGAAGTTTCCATGATTTTTCATCAATTAAATAGTATAATTAAGTAATCATGCCATGTGGAGGCACGCACACTTTCCACATGGCACGAAGGGATAGGCCACTTAAGTTATCACATCATAGCGCTACGTCAGCGGTGGTGCTACGTGCTTTCTCCCCATCCGTCTGATCAAAGATCGGACGATTGTGATTAAGCTCATAGTATTAAAGGATTAAATCAAGTATCCTATGCATCTAGATCATGACCGTCCATCCAAAATGTGTGGATGGATAACCCATGATGCATCCCTAAGTTCTCATGTGGGAAAGGGTAGCCCTCCACCTTCCATGGCAAGATCCAAGCTTGATTGTGCTTGGATTGAACTTAAATCTTACCCACACCATCTAGGAGTAAAGGGGGAATACATCCAATGGTCAAATTCTCATGAGGTGAGAATTTATTTCACAAAAGAGCACACCTTGGCTAATTTAATCTCGGGTTAATGGCATACCTCACAAGAGGTTATCACCGACGCTCGAGTTTGATGAGGTAGCTTCATCTAGTGGAGATGAAGGCCTGTTGAAGATTTGAGGTGGTTTGGTTGAGTAGATCTTCCTATGGACCAAACCCTCCTTCAATTGGGCTTAGTCTTGATCAAGAGCACTCCTCCCTTGCCTTAAGAACTTGGGAAATGGTTTAGGCAAGTTTGATTGAGTCCTCTGATGAAGCTTGCACGAGGAATTAGCTTGATATGGAGTATTGACTAAGTTGGATTTTCACTTGAGCTCCCCTTGTCAATCTAAGAAAATCAAGAAATAAAATGGAAGATACTTAGGAAACCTTGGGGGAGCTTGGAATCACTTCCTCTGAGTTCCTATGCCTCAATCGAATAGGGGAGAATGAAATTCAAGTGAAATTAGGGGGAGTATATCTCCCCCTTGAAGGATCGGACAGCCGAGCTTCCTCCTTTCATTTTGATCAAATTGACCTTATGCAATGGGTTGTTAAGGCTGTTTGAACTTGCACATGGATCGGTTTGGCCAGAGGAGAAGAGTAGTGAAGGTCCCATGTGTTTAATTCAAGTGGAGGAGGGATTCCCACTTGCTCATTTCCATGGGGTGGTTTTGACCTTGGGTTGGGTTGGATGACCCAATGGGTGCACCATATCATTGACAATTTGGTCCACTAAGAGGATGTCAAGTGTCCATGAAAAGGGATTGACTAAATTCCAATTGGTTTTGATTTTAGGTTACCCTATGGCATAGAGGTAGAATGATCATTTGACCTTGATTTCAATTTGAATATGTTTGAAAAATGGGTTAGGATAAGTTTCATTGAATTTGGAATTAGTTTAATATGATTTGGCTCATGTTGACCCATTTAGGTCAAAATGGGTCAACTTGTGACCAATTGGTCAAATTAGGTCAAACCAAGGGTTAGGTCAAGTTCACATTACCATTTGAAATGTTTTGGCATCATTGGTTTGGTTCAATTTGATTTATATTTAGTTTTGGTTCATTTGATTTCATTTAGGTCAAATGGGTCAAGTTGACCAATTTGACCCATTTGACCTATTAGTTAGGTCATGGGTTGGTTTATGTTTGGTTATTTGAAATGGATTGGTATCTTTGTTTCCAATCAATTTGGTTTATATTTGGATTTAGCTAAATTTGACCTTTTAGGTTAAGTTGGGTTCAAGTCAATTAAGGTTAGGTCTAGTTGGGGCTTTGGTCAAGTTCAACAAGTGATTTGGAATGAACTTGACCCATTTAATTTAATCAATTTGGCTTAGATCAAGTTTTGACATATTTTGACTTTTAGGTCAAGTTGATGGGTCAATTATTGGGCTGGGGTTAAATCAAATGATGACTTGGTCAAGTTCAAACATTGATCATGAATGAGTTTTGATCAATGGTTTCAATCAATTTGGCCTATGGTGGATTTTGGCTAGTTTAGGTTTCATTTTGGCTAAGTGTTGACTTGGTCAACTCTTAGGTTTGATTTGGTTTGACCCAATTTGAGTGATTGATCATTCTTATGATGATTGTTGCTCATAATGTGAGGCTTATATGGGCTTAGTTCAATCCGATTTGGTTAGAATTAGAATTTGGCTCGTACGAGTGCTTTTGGTCACTTTGGGTCAAGGGAGCCTAAGTAGGTCAAATGGCTTGGTCAAAGCTTGATTTGAGTTTGATTCAACTCACATATGGACTTTTAATTGAAATATAAATCCATTTGTAAGTGGTTTGAAGTCAATTGGGTTATGATCCACTTGACAATTTCAAGTTCAAAGAGTGAACATGAGTTTGACTTGGGTTTGATTTTTTGAATTTAGTTTTGGGTAGATGATTGAGTTTGTATTTATATTTGGATTCATGATTGAAGGATTGATTGAATCATGAAGAAAAATTATGGGTTTGACTTGATTTAAATTTGTTTTGGCTAAGTTCAAGATTTTGACTTGAAAGACTTAGGTTGAATTTTGATTGAATTTGGATTTAATTTTTGAGTTTAGTTTTGGATTTTTGAATTTATATTTCATTTATATTTGTGAATATAAATGAGAATATAAATTGGTTATGAAAAAATTCCTTGAATTTAAATTGATTTAGATTTGATGTAAGCTAAGTCCATGAGAGGGAATCAAAGGACTTAGGAAATATTTTGAATTTGGATTTAAATTTTGAATTTGGTTTGATTGATTTGAATTTATATTTCATTTATATATGTGAATATAAATGAGAATATAAATAGGTTATGAGAAAATTCCTTGAATTTGAATTGATTTATGATTTAGGCTAAGTCCATAATAAGGAATCAAAGGACTTAGAAAATATTTATGAAGTTTGGAATCCAATCATGAGTTTCAATCATAAGTGACAATTATTTGGAATTGATTCATGATTTAAGAAAATCCATTGAATTGGTTCAAGGTTTGAGTTAGAGTTGGAGTTGATATGAGTTTGGAGTTTTGACTTGGAAGAAGGAAGTGAGGATTTGGTTCAAGCTATAGGGTAGGCAAATCTTCTAACACCCCTCAGGCATGACCTATTCCTATAGCTAACTCTTCTAAGTCTCTAAGGCATGGTTGAGTGCCCACCTCATCATTAGATGCATCTTAAGACTAAGGAACTCTTAAAGTCTAAGAGAAGTCCTATGTCTAAGATGGAGGGGTTGAGAGCTCATCCTAAAAATGAGGTCAACAAAGGGGGCGCCCAATAGGTGTGGTGTGACCGAAATGATCAACAACATCGAACGATCACAAGCACTAATAGAGACGATCTACTCCTAACCCAAGGTGTAGAAGGAATCCAGAGCTTAGTGCAATGTGACTCTACTTATGCCAAGAACATAAGAGAGGAAAGGAGGAATCCACTAAAGATAGAGTATGTAAACCTTCCACTAAGGAAACAGGTCCAAACTATCCACAAAGGGATGAGGTTTGATTTAAGTCTCACTGGGGAGAAATTGACTTGATTTATTTAATTATTTAATTATTTTGATTTGATTGACTCCACTAGGGGAGAATTGATTGGATTTGTTTTGTTTGAATGTGTTTTTTTACTCTATTGAGGGAGGAGGGTTGAATTCTATTCAAATTTTTAGAATTTGGATCTTGAGATGGGCCTTGTTGGTTTATAATGGATCGTACTGAGTAGGAGCCACGGAGGCTTATACCTAGCTTAGATTTACCAATCCAAAGGGTAGCCTACCAAACACATAGTAGGACTAGCCAATCAAAGGGTTTCCTTTCAGTGTGCAATGGTCAAGTTAGGAAGAAAGCATGGGGAGTCGCATCTCCCAAAATAAGGAACCACTGGGGTGATCGGCTGGCAAGGCAATAGATCGAACCCACCCTAGGGATGACCATTGAGTGAATGCTAGTAGGGAAATTAAATAAACTCAAAGATAGTTTAGATTAATTTCATTTTTTAATTTATTTTGATTATGATGAATCCCAATTGTTTGTGATGGGTGCTTGGTAGGTCATATGAGGCAACTCAGACTTACCAATCCAAAGGAGTAGTCTACCAACCATATAGGACTAAATGACCAAAGGGATGCCCTTCATTTGCAATGGAGGAAGAAAGTGGACTCACATCTCCCAAAAAAGAACCTAGGGTGATGGTTGGCAAGGCATATCGAACTTAACTAATTGAGTGAATATTACTGAGGGGACTCAAATCAACTCAAAGATAGTCAAAGATTAATTTTGTTTTTAAATTTGTTCTGATGGATTTTATTTATTTATGATGGATCACACTGAGAAGGAGCTTATATTAGCCTAGACCTATAACCAAAGGGAGTAGCTTCCCGATCGATGGGAGAATTGTCCAACCAAAAGTTTGCCTTTTTGATTGGAATGATCAATTTAATGGAAGAAAGCTTGGGGACTCACATCTTTCATTATAAAAGACCACTGGGGTGCTCAGTTGGCTTGGGAAACAAATCGATTCTGACCTAGGGCTGCCCATTAGTTTGCGACAGTCATGCTAGAAAGAATGAATCATAGTTTTACATCTTCTAAAGTGGAATGACCACCAGGGTAACCTACTTGTGGCAAAATAGATTGATCCTTACCTAAGGTGACTACGGAGTGAGTATCGACCTCAGATTTATCTCTCAGTAGTCGGAATTCTATAGGGAGTTTTCTTTAAAGATGGATGTCTACTTGAGAAAAGGGACACTTTTGGGGCTTGAATTCCTAATCCATAAGCAAAATAATTTGTTTATTTAGTTTGTTTATCATGGACCATGTTAGTTTATGATGGATCAAACTGAGAAGGAGCTTATATCGACTAGTCTATCTCAATTTGAACCAAGGAGAATCTGCATTTGAATAAATTCTCCAACCACAGGGGTGGCTACTAGGAAAGGGGGACTATCCAATCTAAGAGTAACCTGGGTGGTGTCTAAATGGGGTTGCAAAGGACATGATCCAAATAGAATACCCATAGGGAGAGGGGCCACTAAAGGCTTAATCCAAAACCCTGGAGAAGATGACATGGATAGTCATATATCAAATATATGTGGCCAACGAGGAGAAAGCGCGAGGACTCACATCACAGAGGTGTATCCACCGGGTGAGCCACTATCATCATAGTGAACATCAACCAATCTAAAGTGCCCGTCAGTTTGCAACAATCAACATATGAAGAAAGATCGGGGACTCACATCCTCCTATATCGAAATTAATTGTTGGGATAGTCTGTCTTCAGCTCGACAGGTGCCATCCGACCTGGGGTGACTACTGAGTGAATACCATTAAGGGACTTACATCGACTCAATTGTAGTCAAGAGGAAAGGAGCCTCTGGAGGTCTTATCCTAAACCTCAAATATACTCGACCTAGTTAGATCATGATGATTAGTTCAAGAAGAAAGCTTGGGGACTCACATCTTCTTAAACAAAATCAACATGAGATAACTTACTGGTTGAGCAGTGAAGTCTACCATACTAACAAGGTGCTCATTGAATTGCAATGGTCAAGTTAGGAAGAAATCTTCCAAGCAGTGACCTCACGGGGTGACATACTAGCGGTAGCATGTAGACTTGACTCGATTAATGAGTGAGTGTCACAGGGGGCTTGCTCTCACATCAAAATAGCCTGAGATAAAAGATATGAGTTTATTTTTATGCTTGTGTTAAAGGGAATATGACACTCTTGGGTTCTCTTACACCTACCTTAAACACTTGGAGATTTTGATGAAATGGTGCCATGGATGGTAACTGGGAATTCCTACTAAGAAAGGATGCCACTTGGTTTCTCTCATACCTAACTTAGTTGTTCTAATTGAAATAGGATGCCTCTTGTGTATAAGATGCCTCTTGGGTCCTCTCACACCTATTCTAATAGCGTTGGAAAATTGTGTTTGATTGTGTTTGTGTTATGAAAAGGGATAGGATGCCTCTGGGGGATTCTTACACCTATCCCATACATGACATGGCAGATTCATAAGATAAGTAAACAATGCTTCGAAAGAAGATAATATTTTGATAAAATGGAATCAAATTTTTTCTATTTTGTTGATAATTATTTTCAAACATATTTTATGGGTAATATTTCTTCAAATAGAGCCCATTGATTGAAAGCATCGGGTGTTCCCCTTTACAATCAATGAGCTGATAACATCCTCCTTGGTAGGCCTTCTCTTTGACATAGGGGCCTTCCCAAGTGGGTTCAAACTTGCCTCCCATCTTTCGATGGGCAACAATTGGTCTCCTTAGGACTAACACAAGTTCTCCTACTTGGGAAAGACAGGGGTGGACCAGCTTGTTGTGAGCTTGAATCATTTTGGCCTTGTCTGGCTCGAGGTTACGGCCCGTGGCGACACTCCTCAAACCTTCTAGCTCTTCTAAATTGTAACTTTGCATTCTACTCAGAGTGATCTTGCTACCAATGCTATCCTTCTTGAGAGTTGAACTTAAAGGTAGAAACGACTTTAGACCCATACACTAAGAAAAATTGGGTAGATTGAGTTGGTGTTCGGTATGTAGTATGGTAGGGCCACAAGGCTTCAGTCAACTGCTCATTCCACTGCTACTTGTTGTGATCAAGAGTCTTCTTTAATATTTGGATGAGAGTTTTGTTGAATGCTTCTGCTAAACCATTTGCTCTAGGGTAGTAAATGGTGGAGTATCTCCAATATACCATGTATTTTGGCAAAAGCTGTTGATCTTGGTGCTTTTGAATGCAGTACCATTATCGAATATAATTCATCGAGACACCTTAAACTTATATACGATATGGTTTCTAAAAAACTGAAACACATGCTGAGCTATGACCTCTCTGAGTGGGATTATCTCCACCCATTTGGAGAAGTAGTCGGTAGGTGGCAGGTAAGATGAACCAATGACCCCTGGAAGAAGGAGGATCGATTAGACCCATAATGTCAGTACCCCAACACTCAAAAAGCCATGAGGCCAATGTAGGGTGTAGAATGTTGGGTGGTTGGTGTAAGACCACATCATGTACCTGACATTGATGGCATCTCCTAGCTACATCCATGCAGTCTGTAATCATCGAAGGCAAGTGGTATCCTAGCCTCTTGATATTCATCTTCATCTTTGAACTAGATTGATGTGCTCGCATAGACAAATGTACCTCGATAATGTCATGGGCTTATCTAAAAATGTAATCACATTTGATCAAAGGATGCGTCTGCAGTGCCATCAACGAGAGCATATGAGAGAGCTCTCTATTTCACCTAATGGGCTTGTGACTTTTCTTGAGGTAGTTCGTCGGCATTTAAATAGTCTATAAATGGTTGCCTCCAATCTAGCTCCTTGTCCTTATATGCAATGGTAACCTCCCCTTCAAGAGAAAGTCTCTCGATGAGTTCAACATCAATAAGGGATATGACTTGGCTATTTTGGACCCTTATTGGAATGGACTCATCTTCTAGACATGTCAATTCTTTAGCAAGTTTGGCCAAAGTATCATCTGCATTCTCGCTCGGAACCTTGTAGATGGTGACTTGAGGATTTGGGTCAACAACTTCATGGTATATTGGTAATGAAGAAGCTTCGGGTTTGAGAACCTTATAGGACGATGTGTTGACCAGCGAATCTCCATGGATGTTGATGTTCTTGACACGCATTGTGATGGATAACTCAGGACAATCAAAGTCATATACTTGGCTTCATTGTTGGTGCATGGATTAGAAAGATAGTATGACAATCTCATCACATCGAGGTCAGGAGTTAGGAGAACTATTCTTACCCCTGCCTTTCGTGGAAGAGTAGATCATGGTGCTTCCCCTTTATGAAAAGAAGTTGCACCATCAGAATACATCTCCCATTAGCGGTTGTCAGCCTCCCCTAAGTAAATGATTTGTCCATCAGGGAGATCATCACTAAGCGGAGAATCAGCAGAAAGTGGGTGTGATGCTAATAAATCCGCTAGTGATTGTCCTTTTACCGCACGGAGGGGTACGAATGTGATATCAAATCATGAGAGAATCATGGACCATGGTGCCAAATGTTCAGATAGTGTTGGCCGTGTCATGAGATATTGTAGTGGATTAGTTTTAGAAATCAAGTTCACCTTATGAGAAAGCATATAGTGTCATAGCTTCTGAGACATAAAGATCAAAGCTAGGCAATGTTTCTCAATAGGTGGATAGTTTGCTTCAGCAGGAATCAGAGGGCGGCTGAGGTAGTAGAGAGCACTCTCCTTTCCTTCGTCATTGGCTTGGGCCAACAAAGCACTAAGAGAGTCATCGAATACATCAGTGTAGAGGATGAGTGGCGCACAGATAGAGTGCTAGAAACGGTGGCTTCACCAAATACTGCTTGATATCTTCAAAGGCATGCTGACACTTGTCATCCCACTTGAACTTGATGTCCTTTTTGACAAGTGCTGAGAATGGCTTGCATCTCACTGATAGGTTGGAAATAAAGTCTTAGATAAGCCAATTGTCTTTGGAAAGATTTGAGTTAAACTCTTAAGAGGCGGCATTTCTAAGATAGCTTTGATCTTTTCTAGATCTATTTCTATTTCCTGGTGTCGGACAACAAACCCAAGGAATTTTCCTGAAGCTACTCTGAATGCACACTTTAAGGGATCCATTTTGAGGTTTGTTGACCTCATTTTTAGAATGAGCTCTCAACCCCTCCATCTTAGACATAGGGTTTTTCTTAGACTTTAAGAGTTCCTTAGTCTTAAGACACATCTAGTGATTAGGTGGACACTCAACCTAGCTCTAGAGACTTAGAAGAGTTAGCCATAAGAATGGGTCATGTCTTAGGGGTGTTAGGAAAATTTTTCTAACCTTAGCTTGAACCACTCCTCACCTTCCTTCCTTCAAGTCAAACTCTAAATAAATCTTATTTGATTTTCTTCAAATTCTAATCAACTCCATATGATTGAAGCACATGATTGAAATCCATGATTGAAAACCATGAATGAAATTTCAAATTCAAAAAATTTTCTAAGTCCTTTAAATTTCCACTCATGGACTTAGTCTAAATCAAGTTCAAATCAATTCATATTCATGGAATTTTCTCACAACTCATTTATATTCTCATTTATATTCACATATAAAAATGAAATATAAATATAAATGAATCAAATCTAAATCCAAAATTCAAGCTCCAAACTAAAAAATTTCCTAAGTACTTTAAATTTCCTCTTAAGGACTTATCCTAAATCATATTCAGATCAATTCAAACTCATGAGATTTTCTCATAATCCATTTATATTCTCATTTATATTCACATATATAAATGAAATATAAATACAAATCAATCAAACTAAACTCAAAATTCAAAATCAATTCTTAAAATTTCCTAAGTCCTTTAAATTTTCCTTCATTGACTTAGCCAAAATCAAATCTAAATCAATTCAAACTCATGATATTTTCCCATAACTTATTTATATTCTCATTTATATTTACATATATAAATGAAATATAAATACAAATCAATCAAACTAAATCCAAAATTCAAATCCCTACTCCAAAATTTCCTAAGTCCTTTAAATTTTATGTTAAAATACTTAGCCTAAATCATGTTCAAATCAATTCAAATTCATGGGATTTTCTCATAACTCATTTATAATCTCATTTATATTCACATATATAAATAAAATATAAATATAAATCAATCAAATCTAAATCCAAAATTCAAATCCATACTCCAAAATTTCTTAAGTCGTTTAAATTTCCTCTTAAAGACATAGCCTAGATCATGATCAAATAACTTCAAATTCATTAAATTTTCTCATAATCCATTTATATTCTCATTTATATTCACATAAATAAATGAAATATAAATTCAATCAATCAAACCAATTCCAAAAATCAAACTCAAATATATTCAAAATCCAACATAAGTCTTTCAAGTCAAAATCTTGAACTTAACCAAATCAACTTCAAATCAAGCCAAACTCTTGATTTTCTTTCATGATTCAATCAACTCTACAATCATGAATCCAAATATAAATACAAACTTCAATCACCAAATCAAAACTCTATTCAAAAATCAAACCCAAATCCATTCATGTTCTTTCTTTGAATATGAAATTGTCAAATGAATCAAAACCCATTTGACTTCAAACTACTGCAAAGTAGTTTATATTTCTCATAAGTCCATATATAAGTTCAACCAAACTCAAATCAAGCTTTGACCAAGCCATTTGATCTACTTAGGCTCACTTGACCTAAAGTGACCTAAAGTACCCTTATGAGCCAAATTCTAATCCTAATCAAACTGGATTGAATCAAACTCACCAATGCCTCTCATCGTGATCAACAATCATCATGGGATGATCAATCACCCAAATTGGGTCAAACCAAGTAAAACCTAAGGGTTGACCAAGTCAACCCTTAGCCAAAATGAGACTTAACATAGCCAAAATCCACCATAGGCCAAATTGATTGAAACCTTTGATCCAAGTTCACTCATGAACTATGTTTGAACTTGACTAAGCCAATATTTGAGCTTGACTCATTTGCCACTTGACCTAAAAGTCAAAATTGTGTCAAAACTTGATCTAAAAAATTGATTGAAACCAATGGGTCAAGTTCATTCCAAATCACTTGTTGAACTTGAAAATCATGACCAACTAGACTAACCTGGCCAATTGACCTTGAACAACTTGATCTAAAGGGTCATGTTGAGCCTAATTCAAACTTCAATCAAAATTGATTGGAAACAAAGATATCAATCCACTTCATATGACTAAAAAACTTACCTGAAAGCTAAAATAGGTCAAATGGGTCAAATACTTACATTTGACCTAAATGAAGTCATATGAACCAAATTCAAACTAAACCAAAGTGAATCAAACCAAAACCACCAAAATATTTCAAATGGTCATATAAACTTGACCTAACCCTTGGATTGACCCAATTTGTCAACTTGACCTAAATGGGTCAACATGAGCCAAACCATACCAACTGAACTCCAAAACCAATGAAACTTGGCCAAACCTATTTTGTCAACATACCCAACATATCCAAATTCAAAAATCAGAGAAAGAACAATCTACCCCTAGGCCATAGAACAAATTTTGGTCAAATTCATGAGGATTTTGGTCAAGTCCTCTTCATACCTACTTGATACTTTCATAATAGGTCAAGTAAACCCTATGGTGGGTGGTGCACCTAACCCAATGGGTTTGGGTTAGCCAAAACTTGACCCAAGGCCAAAACTGAGCACATGGCTCAAATTGGCCACATGGAAACCATAAATCCACTCAATTTGAGCACATGGGAAGTTACCACTCCACTCCCTAGCCCAAACCAACCATGTGCAAGCTTCTAATAGATCAAACAACCCATTGCCTAAAGTAAATTGGATCAAAATGGCAAGTGACTTCAGTCATTAGATTGCCATAAGGGGAGATATACTCCCCATAATTCACTTCAATTATAATAGAGGCTAATTCGATTGAGTAAGGGAGAGTGTTAGGAGCCATTCTAGAGTGATCCTAAGCTTCCTAGAAGGATATTGAATTAGCCATTCTCAGTTTTCCTCAAGTGAAAATAGGAAGCTCCATTGATTTGCAAACTTTCTCCACACCCCAATTAAAGTCAATTCCCTTTGCACACTCCCTTAGGGGACCAAGTTGATCATGCCCAAGCTCTCTCTCAAGTTCCATTGGCAGGAGATCTGATTCCATCAAAGCCGTAAGGAAGCTAAGGAGGGGTTGGTCCATAGAGCTATCCACTTAACCTCAATAGCTAATACTTTAACCACAACTTCATCTCAACTAGACAAAGCTCCTCCAAGAGAATCGAGGGCCGGTGAGGTTAGACATTTTTTGATCATGAAACTCCATGTGTGTTGGTCCTTTATGAAAGAAATGTTAATGGCATGAGATTTCAACTGTTAGATGTGATTGTCATTAGGGTTAGATGGTGTGTGCAAAGTTTCATTACAATCCAAGCTCAATCGAGCTCGGATCGAAGCCTAGAACATGGATAGTCCCCATGGATCACAGGTTTGGCATGGATAGATCTTTGGCCATCCATCCGCTCATTTTGGATGGACGGTAGAGATTAAACACACATTTTATATCCTGATTTTATCCCTAATGATAAAATTAAATCAGTCATTTGATCGTTGATGAATGATGGATATAAGCGTAACCAGCACTACGATAAGTTTAATTACCACTTTATGCCGTGTAAAACACATCTAAATTCGACATATGCATGGCGCACCGATTGGATTAAGTGTTTAATTAAGTTTTTAATAATTCTAATTAATCCTCTAAACTTCTAAAATTCATATCTCTCTAAAGAAAAATCAAAAAATATGAGGTAAATTACCACAAAAAGAAAATTCAATCTATAATATTCTAAAATAGGTTTTAATGGATTTTAAATTGTAACTTTCTCTGATTTTGGGTTTTATTAGAAATCTTAATTTACTAATTACTCCCTAATTAATCCACTAATTAATCTCAAACTTCCCTCTTAATGAATTTCTTAAAATTTCTAAAACTTTTCAGAGCTTAATTAATCTACTTTAGGTAGATGATTAGGTGTTACTAAGTTCAATTACCAAAACTCAACTCATATGTGTGAGTGTTTTGAAATTACTTTTAGTTAAACCCCTTAACTTAATCATTAATTATTAGCTAAATTGCATTACCTTTTCTTCCAGGTGCATTGTAAATTTAAATTCCTTGTGAGGTTTTAATCATCTCATTCTCATAATTATTTTATTAACTATGCTAAGGTGGTGTGGTAGATAATTAACATGTTTAATACCTTAGCCTAATCAAAATATAAAATGAATCTAATCATCTAAAAATTGAAAAAAAAATATTAAACACATGTGGGAATGGATTAAGAATAGCAAACTCAATTCACATTTTTAAAATTAAATCAAATTCAAAGTCAAACAAAAAATCATATTAAATAAACTTTGATTTACTTTAAGCTTTCTTATTTCATAAGATTGTCTTTATGATTTAATTAAAGTGAGTGTGTTTACATTCTTTCATTGCTTTAGTTTTTCCCAAACATGTTAAATATGTGTGTCATATGGTTTCATGCATCAATGCTTTTCAAAAATTAAATTTAAAATGAAAATATTTCCTTTATGTGAAATTGCATCTGTTGGCTAAAGTAAGAATATGAGTGGCTATTCTCACTATTAAATTCAAATTATTTTCAAAACATATGAATCAATAATTAAAATTGAAAGTGTGTTACTTATATCTTATATTTTTGCATGTGAGTAAAATATAAGGATATGCTTAGTGTAGGTTTTCCTTCTTTTCTCTTTTAGTATAGTCTTGAATAGGATTTGGCAAGGTGCATGGTTCATTTAAAAAGAACCTAACACTTACCTAATCTTATATCCTATTCATTTAGATACTATCACTCAAGAAGGATACCTATGCTTGCACATATAAATTACATAAACAAAAATAAATCAACCAACACCAATTTTTGCATTCTTTCTTTTCCATTCATTTCATTTGTACACATGCATGTATTTAAGGAAAGTGGTATATTAGTCTGGACAACCCCAAGATTGCAAGGCTTTAAGTATCCTTAAGTATGTCTTGTACCTTACACCTCTGGTTAACAATGGTGTCATACTCACTTATGCCTTTCATACATTCATATGTGCTTGTGAGAGTTGGATAAGAAATCCCTTTACTACTTAATGAAAATCATGCATCATGAACATCCAAATTTTCTTAAATGAACTACTTAGAATGCATCATAAAATGTGCTAAACATTCCTATTTGCATGTATAGATATGTTTAGGACTCATTCATATGCATGTTATACATGTTGGGAAATAAATGAAGAGATGTATATTTTGTGAATTTAGTTCATTTTATTTAATATTAAAATGCCTTTCTTTTTGAATAAGTTTATTTAGAGCTCATCTAAACTTAGGATTAATTAAAACACTTAACTAAATCATTCACTAAATAAAACTAAAATATGAATCCACCTTAGAAATTACTTAAGGTAGTGAAGGAAAGAGAAGTTCTCTTCTCTTTCTCTCTCTTTATAACTTAGTAATTAATTGTAAGATTCATTTAAACCTAATCAAAACATAAAATAAAATCAACCCAAAATAACTAAATCACTTAAATGAAACCCTCCTCTAAGTTGAACATGCTTCACACTTAGGAAATTCTAACTTAAAGCCATAGTCAAGCATACGACACAAACCTCCAAAACACACACATTAGGCCAAGTCACCACATCTAGCTTTAGATTAGGGCAGTGCATGATTTGATGGTTGATTTTATTTTATGATATATGTTTTAGTCTGGATGTTAGGATGTATATTCGTAGAATGAATGGTAGTTTGATCTTAGTTTAATCATTATCTTCTGTAGGGGATTGTGCTTAATGGGTGTTGTAATAAATAAAAAATATAAATGCTTCTACTGTACAGGTGCTTATACCCCTAAGCATAATCCAATATGCCAGGTGGACTTAGTCACCCATGTCTGGGGTGTTAAGTCTAATATACATGCTTGGGATTTGGTGGTTTGTTTAGCTAACTTTTATTTTGCAGGTGTTAGCTAGATTTACTTTTCCTTTTCATGTAATTTTTGTAATTAGTATTTTAGAATAATTATTGTGGGGATTAGGATGAGCATTGGTCATAAGATCTCATCTTATGCACCATGTGAAGCCTTTGAGCATCCATCTTCCAACCATCGAAGGAATCAAAGAAGAAGAAGAAAGAAGAGAAGAAAAGAAGAATGAAGAAATGAAGGTTGAAGACCCATAACAATGAGTTCCTTACTTAATTGTATTTAATTCATTTATAATCTGGGTTGTATAAGGGTAGAGCTCAGCTACCTAATTTATTTTTGGATTTTGTGCGATGGTACCTAACCATAATGGCCTCTTATTCTTTTGGTATTAGCTTTTTAAATTGATTAATGATTTGTTTAGCTTGTGCATTAAGTGGCATCATTTTCCTATTTTGTTCCTTACTTTAAGTATGGCTTGGATGTGGATTAGGCTCTTAAAGAAAAATAAATATTTTACCAAACTTATCAATTCAAAACTAAAAATAAAGAACTCATAACCTCACCTAAAGCTTAGGCTGAAAATCAAGATAAAAGAATTAGCAATCCCTTAGCTGGATGAGTACTTATTTTATAACATCATGCACAAATGCATATTATTTTCACTCTTGATTGGATGGCTTCCAACTTTGCTAGAGAAACTTGGATTGACCTTTGAGAGCAATGATGGAAACACACCTCCTCCCTTCTCGTTGATTTTGGCCAATAATCTCATTTCTCATGCATTAAGCATATGAACCCTATTAGCCTGAGTCAAAATAATTGTCCAAAAATGAAATAAAATAAAATCTGAATTGCATTAGATTGAGGTCATTTGAAGCATACCCTTATATGATCTAGTCTCTTTAGGGAGTAAGTTTAAGGACTTAGTCTCTTTCTAAATAAATAATAGCCTAGCTATCTTGCATAAAGCATATGACTTGCCTACATGAATTTAAAATCCTAGGAGGAGTTAGTTGGCAGCCACCCCAAGCGGTTGTAAGTCCAAGTAGTCGGGTGGTTTGTACTCTCTTATGGAGGCAAACTAAATACCCATTTTTGCTTTAGATTTAGGTTGTGCTTTTTGCCCTGCCAAGGTTCCCTAGATTTAGGTTATGAGGTTGATGCTCCCCTTTGTGGGCCATAAGCATAAATCCTCACCTCTTAGGCATTTTCATAATCTTGTGTGTGGAATCATAAGCCCTAAATTTCTAATGAAAAATTCAACCCAAACAAATTAAATCAATTTCAAAAAAGTAAATCCCAACCATAAGATAGTTTGAGATGCTCGCTAGGTTTCCTAGCATCATGGGCATCTCCTACTTATCTTCCTTTGGCTTCGATAATATCTCCCTCTCTTTGATCAACCCCATTTGATCTTCCAAAATAAACTAATCGATTGATAGTCATACCTGTTGAACTCTTTGAAGACAATGATCGTTTACCTTAATCAAAAGTATTCATGGGGGATTTCATTCCTTAGAATGTAATTAACTATGGGGCTTTCCCCTGTACGGAACTTAACGAACCTAATTTAAAATAAACCCTTCTTTACTTTTCTATGTAAAGTAGGGGAAGAATCTTTGGTACATATGTAGGTCCATTTTAGAGTGGTGACTTCTATCTTTCAAGATAGTACACCTCTCCTCAATGTCGTACCCGATCACCCTCAATAAGAACATATGTGGATCAACGTGGTGTTAAAATGCATAAAAAAGAGAAAACATATGCATATTTACATCCCCATTTTATCCCGCATAGAGTGAAGATGGAAGTATATATCTTATTCTCTAAAAAAAGAAATATTAATAAAATTTTTTAGCACAAGGTTATATTATCTTAACCATTCAAAAACTACTCTCAAGTCAAAGAGATGGTCTTCCTTTTCTCTACTCTTGACTACTAGATCATCAACATAGCACTCAACCTGATGATGTATTAGTTCATTAAAGATTTGAGTCATGGCCCATTGGTATGTAGCACCCGCATTTTTAAGGCTGAAAGGTATGACCCTATAACAATAAATTTCTATCAGGGTTCAAAAGGTAGTGTTTCTTTCATCCTTGGGGGCCATCTTGATTTGGTTATAGCTAGATGACCCATCCATAAAGGAGAATATTGCATGATATGAGGCGATGTCCACCATTAATTCTAATATAGGAAGAGGAAACTCATCCTTAGGACATGCCTTATTTAAGTCCCTGAAATCGATGCATATGTGAATTTGGTCATTCTTCTTCTTAACTAGTATGACGCTGGCTAACCAAGTAGGGTATTTTTCTTCCCTGATGAAATCACCATCGATCAATTTCTTGACTTCAAAAATGACATATTGTTCAATTTTTAATCGCATGCGTCTAGGAGCTTGCTAAATAAAGTTAGCGCTAAGATCTTTTGCTAGTTTATGGACTGCTATGATAGGAGATAATCTAGGCATCTCTTCATAACTTCATGCAAAGCAGTCCTTTAACTCAGTCAATAGCCTAACTAAGTCTTTGGCTTCTTCTTTATTCAGCAACGAACTGATGTATATCGGGCGTGGATTTTCTTCTATCGTGAGGTTAATTTATTTAATCTTGTCAATTGTTGAATGAATCTCCTTTTTGAATTCTACTGGTGCATCTTTGTTTTGGAGATCATCTGGATCATCTAAGGTTTCTAGACACACATCCTCATAAGAGTTGGTTTGGTGTGAAAAGAACCTATCAGACTCCATATGGTTGGTGACAACTAAGCAGTAATCATCATCGTCGACTGGACCCATTATATTGAATCCTAGTCGTGATCTTGATCATGCAACCTTGCCTGTGTTGTTCCATAGCTTTTCAAAGTACCCCGACCTATGCTTAGAACATAAATAAGGAATCAAACCCTTCTTTGCAAGATTAAGAACATATAAAGGTACCATAAAAGGCAATTCCATTAATTCTTTATGAATTCTCCTCAAGTTCTACATCAAGACTTGAGGAGGATGATCCCAAAAGAATCTCTTGACTTCATGTCTGGAAGACTTAGGGGCTTCCTTAACTACTAAACTTTCAACTTTCTGAGATGAAAGTGAGGTTAGAGCTAAGGTTCTAATTGCTACATGATAGTTTTACATACATATGATTCAAATACTTTGCTTTTATGAGGGTCTTCGTTGTTGTCCTCAGTGTCACCTCTAATGAAACCGGGGGTTGGTGGTATACTAATCACATTAGACTCATCCCCCGAGATGGATTCTAAGTCTATGTGAATAGTAGGGTTGATGAACTGAACATAACCCCTTGGTGATGGATAGGGGTCTTCCACCTCACAGAACTACCTCTATTTCTACCTCGCCTCTGCGGTGGAGGTCAGTCATCTACCCACATCTCCATATGATGGAATGAACTGTGGGTGGAATGTGATATGCAGCTCTATTTCTTCTTCGATTTCCCTTTCATGTTCACTTGGATTTTCATTTTTCTTTTCTTTTTTCTTTTTCTTTTTCTTTTTCTTCATTTTCTTTTTCTTTTGAATTTGAATTTTATCCAAGTTTACAAGAAAGGTTGTTTTGAGGATGATAATAGGTCACATCCTCATATATGTCAACCTCTCTAACTAAAAATGGCTTTTCATCTCCTTTAACACAGTACTCAATCTCATCCTTCCTGAACTTGATGCAGCATGAGGGAGGATGGAATCATCTTATTCGATGTATCCAAGGCCTCGAGCAAGTAGTGAACAAAGTATTTGAATGATATATAAAACTTGGCTTCAGTCTTCCAGTCACCTATCTCCAAAGGTAACACTATAGAACTTAAGGCCCTCTTTCCTTGTTCATTGAATCCTCTCAACATCATTCGATCTCCTCAGAGTGTGGAGATGTCGATCCTCAAATAGGCAAGGGTCTTTAGACTCATAATGTTCACCGATGCACGATAGAGAACTCAGCAAGTCAGATCTACCCATGTCCTTTGTAATGTAGAGGGGCGGTTGTGCTCCATGTCCCCCAGAAGAAGATCTTCATCTGTGAAAGTGATTCCCTGAGCTTCTCTAGAATAATGTGCCTCCTCTCCAATAGTGGTCAGCTAAGTTAAGCATATCTTAGGATCAAGGAGAGCCTTGATTAATGATTCCCTCATCTCTTTGGATAAGATAAGGGCATCGTATATGCTTAGCTTAGATGGAAAATTTCTTAGGTGAGAGAGGACATTGTAGTCCACCTTGGCTGATCCTCCACAAGCATATCTGGAGCATCTGTGGAGGGCTTCTCGATCCTCACAACCAATGACTATTTCTCTATCTTGAGGTGCGCCTAGGAGGTAGAACCTTGCCTGAGGTTGACTTGTGATCTCTTATGGCAGGTAATGGAAGATTCTCAACGCACAGCTCACCTACAGCTTTTCCTATGGGACCCTTAGAATCAAATGATTCCAAGTCTATCTCAAGAGGCGAAACTATTGTATTTAGAGTAGAAAAATCTAACTCTGAATTAGAAAGAGGAAGATCTAAATTGTTATAGTTGTTGCTTAGACTTGAAGAGTTATTAGGAATAAATTTAGACAACCCATCAGAAGTGACATAGATATAATTCAAGCTAGCTTTATTCTTCAATTTCTTGGATTTGATAGGAGGTACATAGTAGAAATCAAGTAAAGTAAGAGGGGTGAGGGATTTGATGCCCTCATCCATATAAGATGTCTACTAGAAGAAGAAGAGCTAGGGAATTAGCGACAATCGATGTAGTATAATGGTGGAGGCTAGACTCGATCGATGGTTGCACTATTGAGCTATCCGGCTGGCATGCATTGCTCTCTTGAGCTCCCCTTTCTTGAGTTGGCTCACAACAACTTGCAAACCTTCCTTGATGTTGGAGGTTTGAGGCTCAAGGCACTGTAGGAAAGTTTCTTGATCTTGATACAATTTTCTTAGAGGTTTTGGATAAGGAGATATCCCAACCTTCTTTGGTTTTGGAAGGATCAAGTATCCCCAAGGATTACCTAATGGAGGATGGTTGTTCAAGGTATTCCTTGGGATGACTATAGCGGTCTTGAAGCTATGTTCAAGCCGGTCCTTAAATGTGAAGCAATCTTCCAAAACATGACCTAGCATGATAATAGGGGCAAAGTTAGGATCATGGCTTTTGCCCACTTCCTCATCTCTAGGTTTGGGTAGCTAAAATCAGCTTCTTTAAGAGATTCTTAAAGATCTTTCACGATTACCTCCCTCTTAAATGAATAAGGCTTGTTAAGTTTATCCAAAAGAGTAGGTGGACCATAACTACCTGGTGGCGGGTATGTGTACCACTACTGTTGATGATGTGGGAGGGGAGGTGGTGTTGCCATGGAGGCTGTGGTGGTGGTAAGTCGTGGTGGTAGAGGAGGTGGCGATGGTGAGCATAAGGTCTCAAGCTCTCTTGTATTTCCCTTATCCACTTGCTTTGCCCTAGTTTCTTCATATACATTTTATGGCTTTGGCTTTGTTGGTAGATCTAGGGAAGGTAACTGTTTAGCTTCTCCTTGCAAGCTTGCTGCCTTGTTGAATAATTTCTTAAAAGTTTTGATGGTGAAACCTTTGAGCATGAAGGCGACTGGGCCATGGATATTCTTAAGCAGAATCTCGATGGCATGTTGTTCAGACAACTATGGTTCACATTTCATACTCAAATTATGTCATCTGAGAATGTAATCAATGAGGGACTCACCATGATTTTGTTGAGCCACAATGAGATGTGAGACCCTTTGCGAGCTCCGAACCTCTTGATAAGAGTTGCTTCATCTCAGCAAAAATCTTCACTTAACTATTGGGAAGTCTAGCACACCAATTAAATGTTATACTCACTAAGCTACTGACAAAGAGACAGAAGAGTAAAATGTCACTACCTCTAGCATTGTAATAACTTGCCCTGAAATGTGCAATGTGCTGCCTCGGGTTCCCACAGCCATTGAAACTCTTGAAAGAAGGAGGCACCAAATCCTTAGGATATTGGATTGCATCGAATTCCTCAGGGTAGGGTCTACCCTTTGGAACTGATAATCCTCCTCGGGCTCGAGCCAATGCTTCTTTCACTTGCTGCTCAACCAGGCTCTTGATATCTTTTTCCTGTATGGAGGTATTATCCACTACCTTGCTATATATGTTGGTGCTACCTTTCTCTACTAGAGGTAAAGTCTTGGCTGGATCCAAGACATGCAGCAACTCTAGTTAACTGGTCTCAGCTATAGTAGGATGAACTGTTGGGGCTTGGTTTTGAAGTGTTAAGATAGCTGCTAGTAGATCTTCGAGCCTCTTCTCCATCCTAACTATTTTTCATCCTTCTACTTTATCTGTTGAAAAAGGTGTTGCATCGAGTAGGCTGTGTCTTCCTGCTCGACCTTAGCACATTCCATAGTCTGCTACTCTCTAAGGAGGGATCCCCTGAGTATCTACCATGCAAACCCCTACTGAATCTTCTAATAAATCATCTTCATTGAGATCAAAGCTGATCTTCTCCTCATTAGACCAGTCATATCCTAAGATCTCTTTCTTCTCCATGAAATAATGGGCTACTATATCATCTAGAGAATGATTTGTCTAAGCTGGCATAAATAACTTTGGCTGACTAGTGGTAGCTTTACTATCATGTACTATGAGGCACCAACCTCCCTGTGAGAGACCTTGGGGTTATACTCAATAGAAGAAATATGCTAATATCCGCATGGGGTGACACTCACATCATCATGGTGTGGCCACCTTCTCCCTCGAACTCATGACCATCTATGTATGGTGGTGGTGGTGAAAGGATGACCTATGCTTTAGGTTGCTTCTTTCACTTATTAGAAGGTCGGCGAGAGCCATGTGGTAGATAGGATGATGGGATCTCTCATCATACGAATCACCAACGGGTCCTCTTCTCCCAGATGCGGCCTTCATGGTGGGCGGAGATCTTTGGACATGGATCTTTGATGGTGGAGGGGGGGGGGGGAGGTGGAGTTGGAAGATCGGTGTGGTGGAGGCACCAGCTCTCGGATAGGGGCTCTCCATGATGTGTGGCCATGATGATGTATGATCAATGCGGGTAATCAAATCAAATCAATGATGTGAATGAGAATCTCACTCTCTAGTGATATGAGCGAGGTATGGGCCTCCTTGGCCCTCTCCTACCTAATATGCTTCCCCACACTATGGGGGGAAATGAATCACAAATCAAATTGAGCCATGGACTCATATTGTCCGTAGGCTCCACCACTCAGAGCAGTGAGGCTGCATATGATCTCCTCCTCTCACTAGTGGCTAAACCGAACGGTGGAGGTGAAGCAAAATCCCCAATATCCTCTCACAGATCGAGAGAGGATGGGAGTTTACTATAACTGGGGAAACCAATGTGGAAACTCCTCAAATGCTAGACTACATGGCCTCCATCTCCAATGCGGTGTGGTACCGCTTTATCATATGATTTTTGTTTATCCTTTGGGTCTTAGTAGGGTGAGCAGAGTAAGAGCTAGACCCAACCTCAAAAGTAGGGGAGACGATCTCTGGGATCTTGGGAGCCTTCCACTTTGAGGGTGCTAGTGAGTGGGTGCTAGACTGGCGGGGCAATCAGGAGCCAGATGCCCCCCACTTCTACTCTTGTGGGAACTACCACAACCTTCCTCTTCATTGAAGGAATCTCAAAATTTGATGGCATGTCAACCCGAATGATCGGCTCCTGCCCGACCACTATGCTCCTACTAACCGTTGTGAGGGAGGTCCCCTCGCATGTTATCTGAGCCCCCTCAAAATCTCATCCAAAGTTGATGAGGTGGGCATAGTTAGAGCGGGGAAGATTGGCCTGATCCAGAGCCAGATTCATCCCATGGGGTAAAGTGAACACATATTTATTTGTCATTGAAAACTATCAATTGACTAAAAAGCTAAAAAAGGCACTATGCAATGTTGAAAACAAGCTTGAATTAGATTCTCTTGCTTTATTGCTTTTGAATTTGATTTTAGAATTTCAACCTATACTCAACATCTTGAAAGTGTTAAGTCAGGCTCAAATGATTTAGAATAGATTTTGAGATTTGACTGGAAAGAGAAATTTTTTAAATGTAGAATCCACTTTCAACAAATTTGGATATGTCAAAAATGGGTTCAAATATATTTGGAGAGATGCTTCCATAGGTTCATGTTTGAATTTTGAATTTTGATTTTGAGGACCCTTTATTTAACAAATTTGGGTATGTTAAATTAAAGAGTCAATTTAATTTTGATTTCAGATTTTTGGAATCTACTCACTTAGTAAATTTGGATATGCTAAGTGGGGTGTTTGAAAATAATTTCTTCTTTTTCTTTATTTGCTTTATTTTGTAAATCATTTGTTATTTTGAAAATGAAATTCTCATTTAGCAAATTTGGGTATGCTAAAATAGGAATCCAAGTGTGTTTTGTTTTAAATTTTTTTTGAAAATAGGACTCTTAGCAAATTTGAGGATGCTAAGAAAATCCTAATGTGTTTCTTTTATTTTTGTTTAAATATATTGATTTTGAAAATAGGATCCTTAGCAAATTTGGGTATGCTAAAGAAATCCTAATGTGTTTCTTTTGTTGAATTTTGATTGAAAATGGAGACTTCACTTTAGCAAATATGGTATGCTAAAATGAAGTACTAATGTGTTTCTATAATTTTTTTGAAATGGGGATTTCACTTAGCAAATTTGAGTATGCTAAATGAAATTCCAAAAATGTGTTCCAATTTTTTGTGTTTTTGATTTGTTTTGAAAATGGAGACTTCACTTTAGCAAATATGGTATGCTAAAGAATGAAGTTCCAAAAGTGTTTCTTTTAGTTTTGGATTTTGTTTTGAAAAATGGAGGCTTTACTTTAGCAAATGTGGTATGCTAAAATGAAATTCCAATGTGTTTTGACATTTTGTGTTTTTGTTGATTTTAGAAAGAGGGATTTCCACTTAACAAATTTGGGTATATAAGATGGAAATCAATTATGTTTCATTTTCAAAGATGTATTTTCATGTGTGATTATTTCTTTTTGGAAAAAGGAAATTCCAACCTAATCATATATGGAATATGTTAAGTGACATTTCAAAATAATATCATTTTATTTGGAAATGAAATCTTCATTCAATAAATTTGGGAATATTGAATGGAGATGTTCATATGTGCTTTTTGAAGGTTTTTTTTAAAATATTTTGATTGGAAATGAAAACTCCATTCAATGGATGTGTGTATATTGAATGGAGTGATTCATATGTGCTTTTTGAAAGTTTTTTTTAAAATTTTTTTTTTGGAAATGAAACCTCCATTCAATAAATGTGGGTATATTGAATGGAGAGGTTTTATATGTGCTTTTTGAAAAGGTGAAAATTCCTACCTAATAGATGTGGAATGTGTTAAGTGGAATTTCAAAGTTGTGATTTTGCTTGAAGTTCTAATATCCATCCAACACATTTGGATGTATTGAATGGAAAGGCCCATCTTCAAATTTTATGTTTTTTGAAAACATGATTGCTGGAATTTTTTTTTTGAAAATGAAGTCTTCATCAAAATGAATTGAGTGAAGAAGTTCATTTGTACTTTTAGAAAATATGGGTGTTTATTTTTAAAATGTTTTTACATGTAAGCATTGTGAAAATTATTAGATGTAGTGCAAATATTTTATAAAGTGTATTTTGAAAAAGTGCTTTTGAAAAGCAAGAGTTTTAGGAAGAATTTATTTTATCTTTATTTTTGGAATGAACCTTTCCTTACCAAAAAATGGTAAAGAGGAAGTCTTTAATCATTTATTTTTATTAAATTTTTATTTCACCCAATGAGGAACCCAATGGGGGTTTTTGGACCAACACGGGGTGAGTTCCTTGTGGAGAAAAATTCCAATAGGGGGGGTCGCCTTTCAAATCTTTTGGTGAGAAATGAAAGAGGCAACACCAATATAGAAATTCATCTTGGTAAGATGCCACACAGGTCCATAGATGTACTTATTCAGGTGATCAGATACATCATCAAGAAAATAGTGTACTATCTTAAGAGATAGAAGTCACTACCCTTTAATTGAACCAATCACCACAATAAGGACTCCAAAGGACGATGGGTCTACCTATGTATTAGAGATTCTTCCCTTACTTTACATGAAAAAGTAAAGTAAGATTTATTTTAAATCGGGTTCGTTAAGTTCCCTATAAGGGAAAACCCCCATAGTTAATTACATCCTAAGGGACGAGATCCCTTAAGAAAACTCTCGATTAAGGTAAATGATCATTGTCTCTGAAGATTTCAATAAAAAAGGACTATCAATCATTTAATTTATGTTTTGAGGATCAAATGGGATTGATCAAAAGAGGGAGTTATTATTGAAGCCAAAATAGGAAATAGGTAGGAGATGCCCATGATGGGAAACCTGGGCATCTTAAACCTATAAAGCTTTACATTTTAGAAATTGATTTAGTTTGTTTAAGTTAAATTTTTTCATTAGATTTTTATGGCTTAAGATTCCTTAACACAAGATTAAGAAAATGCCTAAGAGGTGAGGAATTATGCTTATAGCCCATAAAGGCGAGAAGTGATCTCAAAACCCAAATCTAGGGAGCTTTGGTGAGGGCTGGAAGCACAACCTAAATCTAGGGCGAAGATGAGTAATTGGTTTGCCTCCACAAGAGAGGACAAACTACCTGACAGCTTGGACTTACAACCGCCTAGGGGTGGTTGCCAATTAACTCCTCCTATGATTTTAAATATATGTTAGCAAGTCTTTATGCTTATGCAAGATAGCCAGGCTGGTATTATTTAGAAAGAGAATAAGACCTTAAACTCACTCCCTAAAGAGATTAGATCATGTAGAGGGACATGCTTCAAATGACCTAAATCTAAAGAAATTTAAATTTCATTTTAGTTTTATTTTGGATAATTATTTTGACTCAAGCTAATAGGATTTTTTTATGACTAATGCATGAAAAATATTGGCTAAAATTAAGAAAGGTGAGTTTCCACGACTGGGTTCTGGCAAAGGTGGAAGCCCTCTAATCAAGAGTGAAATAAGATGCATTTGCATGATACTATAAGAAATGCTCATCCAACTAAGGGGTTTCTAATTCTTTTATCTTGATTTTAATCCCAAGCTTTAGGTGAGGTTATGAGTTATTTAATTTTTATTTAAGTTGTTAAGTTGGGTAAAAGATTTATTTTTTACTAAAGAGCCTAATCCACATCCAGAATACATAAAGCAAGCTAGGAAAAGTATGCACTTAATGCAAAAAAAACAAATCATCAATCAATTTATAAAGCTAATCACAAAAGAATAAATGGCGTTGTGGTGACCACCCACAAAAATATTAAATGTAATGTGCTCACCCTTATACAACCTAGATTACAAATGAATATTACAATTAAGCAAAAAAAAATCCATTATTATGGGGTTCTTTAAGCTTCTTTCTTCTTTCTTCTTTCTTCTTTCTTTCTTCTTCTTCTTTTGGTTTCTCATTTAAATGGTTGGATGATAGATGCTCTAAGGATTTACATGGTACATAAGATAGGATCTTATTACCAATGTTCATCCTAACCCTCATAACAAATCATTCCAAAATCCTAACTATATAAATTTTTACATGAAGAGGGAAAATGGAAATCTAACTAACACCTACAAAACAAAGGTTAGCTAAAACACACTACATAAATCCTAAGCAAGTATATTGGACTTATCACCCCACATGGGTGACTAAGTCCACCCTTGGATTATGCTTAGGGATATAAAATAGCAAAAGCATTTATGTCATTATCACAATCCCTTGTAGAACATAATAGTTAGACTAACCACATTCTACCATTCATTATATGAGCATACACCCTAACATTCTATATAAAACATTCATTACAAAATAAAACAAGACATCAAACCATGCACCAACCTAGCCTAAGTCTAGAAGTGGTGACTTAGGCTAATGTGTGTATTTTGAAGGTTTGTGTGGCATGCTTAGCTTAGGACTTTGGGTTCAAATTTTCTAAGTGTGAAGAACATGTTCAACTTAGAGGATGATTTCATTTAAGTTTTTTAAGTATTTTGGGTTGGTTTTATTTCATGTTTTAATTTGGTTTAAGTGAAACCTATAATTAATTATGAAGAGGGAAAGAGAGAGAACTTATCTTTCCTTCCCTAACATTAAATAATTTTTAAAGTAGGTTCATGTTTTAGTTTTATTTAGGTGAATGTTTGATTACATATTTTAATCAATCTAAGTTTAGATGAACTAAACAAACCTATTCAAAAGAAAGGCATTTTAAGATTAAATAAAATGAATCAAAATTCACATAACACATTACTTCATTTCTTTTCCCAACATGCATATGGATGGATATATATACATGCAAATGAGTAGTTAACACACTTTATGATGCATGCTAAGTAATCCATTTAAGAAAATTTAGAAGTTGAATATGCATGATTTTTCTTAAGTAGAAAAGGTTTTCCTTATCCAAAATTTCACATGCATGAAAGTAGGAAAGGCATAAATGAGTCTGAGAGGCATTAATTGTTAACGAGATACAAGACCTACTTAGGGCTACTTAAAGCCTCACAACCTCAGGGTTGTCCAAACTAATATACCACTTTCCTTAGGTACAAACATGCATATAAAAGAAATGAAATAGAAAAGGAAGATGCAAAAGTTGTTTAATAGATTTTTTTGTTTATGCCATTTATGTATGTAAGTGTAGGTAATCCTTCTTAGATGGTAGTATAGGGATGAATAGGATATGAAATTAGGTGAGCATTAGGTCCTTTTCAAATGAACCTTATATCTCTCCAAAATACCTATTCAAAACTATACCAACATAGGAAAGAAAGGAAACCTATACTAAGCATACCTTTAAAATATTTCACAAGCAAGCCTATAATTAAAGTATAAGAAGTAGCATACTTTCATTTAATATTTCATTTATAAGCTATAAAATTTATTTGGATATAGTAGTGATAATAGCCACTCATATTTTACTTTAGCCAACACATGCACATTTTACATAAAGTAAATAATTTCATTTTAAAATTTAAAACAAGAAATTATGAATGCATGAAATCACATGGAATATAACTTAGCATGTTGGAAAATATCCAAAGCAATGAAAGCATGTAAACAAACTCACTTTACTTAAATCCTAAAGACATTCTTATGGAATAAAAAAATTTAGAATAAATCAAAGTGATTTTCAAAATGATTTTTGTTCAGTTTGAAGTTTGATTTAATTTTAAAAAGGTGAGATGAGTTTGTTGTTCCTAACCCATTCCCATATATGTTTGATATTTTGTTTAGTTTTTAGATTATTAAATCCATTTGTAAGCATTGATTAGGTTAAGGTATGAATTAAGTAATTAACCCTTACACCAGAAGAATTAAATAAATAATTATGAGCCAATGAGATGACATAAAACCCACAAGGAATTTAAATTTTCAATGAACCTAATAATGAAAAGGCCTAATGCAATTGGGCTCATAATTAAAAGTTAATTAAGCTAAGGGGTTTAGTTTAAGTAATTTCAAAACACCCTTTCACACATGTGAATGAGATTTTGATTTCCTTAATTGAACTTAGGTTATTAAACATTTAAGCATCTACCCAAGATAGATTAATTAAGTTTTGGAAATTTTTAGAATTTTTTGAAAATTAATTAAGGGGATAATTAATGAGTTAACCCTTTATTAAGAGGGGATTAAGGAGAGAAAAGGGGGTTTAGGGAATAACTTAGGGGAAATGCCCCAAAATTATCCCATAAACCTCCTACTCACTGGATCTAACCTTAATCAAACCTAATCATAGGTAAATCCACTAATCATACCCTAATTATGCTTAATTACATGAAAGAGGTAATTAGGGAATGAAATAGCAATTTCCCCAATTGTGCCCTCAATAAATCTTAAGAAAATTAGGGGAGGTAGAGGTCATCCCGTAAAATGAACCCCATAAATTTGAGATTAATTGATGACCTAATTTAAGGATAATCAGCTAATTAAGATTCCCAAAGAAACCCAAATTTAGAGAAAATGGTAATTCAAAATCCATTGAAATCATTTTAAAAATATTATAGATGAAATTATCTTTTCATAGCATTTTTCTTTTTATTTTTTGATTATTTAGAGGAAATTATGAATTTTAAAAGTTTTTGACTTAATTAAGAATTAACTAATGCATTTAACTAATCCCTAATTAATCCTTAGCTCACAGCGCGACGCGTGACGGCGGTGGTCAACTCGTTTTACACACATCACGCCTTGAGGGGTCTACTTAAGTTATCAACTCACAAAGGTGGCAGTGGCGCACGCGCTTAAATTCCCTGTCATATGATCAAAGATCAGATGGCTAAGAATTCCCCTATGATTTAAAACAGATAAATGAGATCTAAAATGTGTTAAATAATCTCAATCGTCCATCTAAAAAGTGTGGATGGATGGCTGAGATGAGCCAAGTTCTTCCCCTTGATCAACAAAAATTGTTCATGATCAAGGGGTAGATCCAAGTTAGATCTAGCATGGAATCACACCAAAATCAACCCATGCCATCTAGAGAAATAGAATGGCAATTCCAAAATTTGATAAGGTGAAAATTTCTTTCACAAAGCTCCACACCACATTGAGTTTAGTGATCAAAAAATTCCATACCATGCTGGAGGTGATCACTAATGCTCGAGATTGATGAGGTAGCTTCATCCGGGAAACCCTAGGCCTTGGGATTGAGTGGATCAATGGACCAACACCACTTCACTTGGGCTTCTTTGATTGAAATCCTCTCCTTACTATGGGAACTCATTGTAAGCTTGAGTGAGTTGGTCCTTAAAAGAAGTGTGTAGGATGAATTTGGAGGAAATCAAGTGTAGAGGACGTTAACAATTCAATCTCCACGACCTCCCTATTTTTTTTTAAAAACCAGAAGAATTCTAATTCTCTAAGAAGCTTGGGAATGCTCAGTTGGCTTTAAAGATTCCAGGATTCAATGAGAGGGTGAATTAAAATTTCATTGAATTAGGGGGAGTATATCTCCCCCTATGGCAATCTGACGGTCGACACCTCCTTTGCCTTTTTGATCCAATTGATGAGATGAAGAGGTTGATTAGGCTATTAGATCTTTCCACATGGTCGGTTCGAGGCCTTGAATGGATTTCTAACCTCCCATGTGCATTAAATCGAGCTTAGGAGGGAGTTTGAAAACTCAATTTTGCTCTAAGTGGTTGGGTTTATTCTATGGGCCAAATGGGCTGACCAAAACCCATTGGGTTGAGTGCACCACTCATCACTAAGTCCTTTGAGCTTTTAGGAAAGACTCAAGTGATTGTGAAGAGGGTATGACCAAAATACCCATGGGCTAGGCCAAAATTTGTTCTATGGCCTAGGGTTAGGATGGTCATTTTGCTATTTTTCTGCTTTGGACATGTCGGGTATTTGGAGAAACTAGGTTTGGCCAAGTTTCATTAGATTTCAAATCCATTTGATAGGGTTTGGCTCATGTTGACCCATTTAGGTCAAAATGGGTCAAGTTGACCAATTGGTCAAATTAGGTCAAACCAATGGTTGGGTCAAGTTTATATGACCATTTGAAATTATTTGGTGGCTTTGGTTTGATATAATTTGATATATATTTGGTTTTGGCTCATATGACTTCACTTAGGTCAAATAGGTCAAGTTTACCTATTTGACCCATTTGACCTATTTGAGGCAGGTCAAGGTAGGTTTAGGTTAGGTTGGTCATATGGAGTAGATTGGTATCTTTGTTTCCAATTAATTTGGGTTAAGTTCAATTTTGGCTCAACATGACCCCTTTAGGTCATGTTGGGTCCAAGGTCAATTGGGCTAGGTTGGGTCTAGTTGGCCAATTGAGGCTTTGGTCAAGTTCCACAAGTGATTTGGGATGGACTTGACCCATTGATTACAATCAATTTGACTTAGTCAAGTTTTTACACATTTTGGCCCTTTTGGTCAAAATGGGTCAACTAGGCCAATTGGGTTAGGTTAGGCTCAAATGTTGGCTTGGTCAAGTTCAAACATAGGTCATGAGTGAACTTAGATCAATAGTTTCAATCAATTTGGCCTATGGTGGATTTTGGATATGTTAGGTTTTAATTTAGGTTAAGTGTTGACTTGGTCAACCCTTAGGTTTGACTTAGTTTGACCCAATTTGATTGATTGATCATCCCATGATGGCTGTTGATCATGATAAGAGGGATATATGAGTTTGGTTCAATCCAATCAGTTAGGCTCAAAAGTTGGCTCATAAGGGTACTTTAGGTCACTTTGGGTCAAGTGAGCCTAAGTAGGTCAAATGATTTGGTCAAAGCTTGATTTGAAGTTGGTTGATCTTGTATATGGACTCATGATTCAAATATAAATCCATTTATAAGTGGTTTGAAGTCAAATGGGTTTTGATCCATTTGAAAATTTAATATCCAAAGGAAGAATATGAAGGGGTCTTGGGTTTGATTTTTGATTTGGGTTTTGATTATTTGATTGAAGTTTGGATTTATATATGTGCTCATGATTGTAGGATTGATTGAACCATGAGAGAAAATCAAGAATTTGGCTTGATTTAAAAGTGATTTGGCTACGTTCAAGATTTTGGCTCGAAAGACTTAGATTGGATTTTGAATGGATTTGAGTTTGATTTTTGGAATTGGTTTGATAGTTTGAATTTATATTTTATTTATATATGTGAATATAAATGAGAATATAAATTGATCATGAGAAAATTTCAAGGGTTTGAAGTGGTTTAATCATGATTTAGGTTAAATCCATTAAAAGGAATTTAAAGGATTTAAGGAAATTTTTAATTTGAAATCTACTTTTTGAATTGGATTTGATTGATTTATATTAATATTTCATTTATATATGAGAATATGAATGAGAATACAAATAAGTTTTGAGAAAATCCCATGATTTTGAATAAGTTTGATCACGGTTTAAGTTAAATCCATTAATGGAAAATTAAGGGGTTTAAGGGAATTTCAAGAATTTTAAATTTGGAATTTAATTTGTCCCTTGGATTTGATTGATTTATATTTATATTTTATTTATACATGAGAATATAATTAATTTTTGAGAAAGTCCCATGAATTTGAATAGATTTGATCAAGGTTTAGGGTTGATTTTGGCTAAGTCCTTTAATGGAAAATTAAAGGGACTTAAGAAAATTTTCATGAATTGATTTTAAATTTTGAAATTGATTTGATGGGTTTGAATTTATATTTCATTTATATATGGGAATATAAATGAGAATATAAATGGATCATGAGAAAATCTCAAAGATTTGAATTGGTTTGAATCATGATTTTCAGTCCTTAAGGGAGACTTAGGGACTTAGGCAAAATTTGGACTTAAGAATTTTTGATGATTTTTGATAATGGGTTTCAATCATGGACTTCAATCATGTGGATGATTTCAATCATGGAATTGAATCATAGAATTGATTTGAGTTTTGGAGAAAATCAAATGGAATTGATTTGGGGTTTGATTTGAAAGAAGGAAAGTAAGGAATGATTTAAGCTAAGGGTAGGAAAAAATTTTTAATACCCCTAAGGCATGACCTATTCCTATGGCTAACTCTTCTAAGACTTCTAGGGCTAGGTTGGAGTGTCCACCTAATCACTAGATGTGTCTTAAGACTAAGGAACTCTTAAAATCTAAGAGATGTCCTATATCTAAGATGGAGGGGTAGAGAGCTCATTCTAAAAATGAGGTCAACAATCCTAAAACCTAAAGATGTTGGCTATCTTAACTTAAGGATGAAATAAGCTAAGTGCCAATGGAAAGAAAGATAGTCTTAGATTCATACAAAAGTACAAACCCACTATGGATACTTCAAGACAATGATCATTTATCAGAGATAGAGAGAGGAACCATCCATAGCGGAGTCGCCAGAAAAATCTGTGGTGAAAATTTTATAATAATATCTCTGCCTTCATCTATCTCTTTCCCTTTCAAAAAAAGAAGGACAAAATGAAAATATTATATATATATATATATATGTTGGGACACACAATATCTTATTAGGGATATCGGGTATGAAATTGAGGAGAGGTGTACTATCTCGAAAGATAGAAGTCACCACCATACAATAGACCTATTCACCTCAATAAAGACTCCTAAGGACTATGGGTCTTCAGAATGTACGATTCTTCTCCTACTTTACATGGAAAAGTAAAGTAGGGTTTATTTTAAATCTAGTTCGTTAAGTTCCCTACACGGGTAAGCCCTCATAGTTAATTACATCCTAAGGAATGAGAATCCTTATGAATACTCTCGATTAAGGTAAATGATCGTTGTCTCCAAAGATTTTGAAAAGGTAGCACTATCAATCAATTGGTTTATTTTTAGAAAGTTAAGTGGGATCGATCAAAGGGAGGGAGTTTTTATCGAAGCCAAATAGAAACAAGTAGGAGATGCTTAAGATACTTGGAAGCCTAGTAAGCATTCCAAACTACCCTACAGTTGGGCTTTACATTTTTGAAATTGAATTAATTTGTTTGAGTTAAATTTTTATAAGAATGCTAGGGCTTATAATTTCATATACAAGGTAATGAAAATGCCTAAGAGGTAAGAATTAATGCTTATGGCCCGCAAAGGGGATAAGAAACCTCAAAGCCTAAATCTAGGGAGCTTCGGTGAGGGCCAAAAGCACGACCTAAATCTAAGGCAAAAATGGGTACTTTGTTTACCACAACAAGAGAGGATAAATCACCCGACTGTTAAACTTATAACCGTCTGGGGGTGGCCACCAACTAACTCCTCCTATGATTTTAAAATATGTAGGCAAGTCATATGTTTATGAAAGATAATAAAGTTGTTATTTATTTAGAAAGAGACTAAGTCCTTAAACACACTCCCTAAGATACTAGATCATGTTGGGCATAATTCAATGACTTGAACCTAATGCAAAATATTTATATGTTTTATTTTTATTTAGGGCAATCATTTGACTCAAACTATAGGATTCATATGCCTAATGCATGAGAAATAAGATTATGGGCCAAAATCAATAAGATGGGAGGTGTATTTCCACCATGGCTCTCAAAGGTCAAGCCAAGTTCTCTGGCATGGGTAGAAACCCTCCAAATCAAGAGTGAAATAATATGCCTTTATGCATGATGTAAGAAAAGTAATACTCATCCAGCTAAGAGGTTACTAATTCTTTTATCTTGATTTTTAATCTATGCTTTAGGTGAGATTATGAGTTATTTATTTTAAATTTTGAATTGCTTAATTGGGTAGAAGATTTATTTTTTCCTAAGAGCCTAATCATCATCTAGACCATACATCAAGGAAGAAACTAGAAAAACATAGTCATTTCTAGTGCACAAGCTAGACAAATCATCAAATATTTTATAAAGCTAACGCAAAATAATAAAAGGTCATTTGTGGTTAGGCACCACTGCACAAACCCAAAAACAAATTGGGTAGTCGAGCTCTACTCTCATACAACCCAGATTACAAATGAATTAATTACAATTAAGCAAAGAATTCATGTTATGGAGGTCTTCATTCTTCACTTCTTCTTTCTTCTTTTGGTTCCTTCTTTTGGATGGTTAGAATGCGGTTGCTCCAAAAGCTTCACATGGTATATAAGATAAAATCTTATGACCAATGCTTATCCTGATCCCCCATAACAATCATTCCAAAATCCTAATTGCAAAATTACATGAAGAGAAAAAGTAAATCTAATTAACACTTGCAAAATAGAGATTAGCTAAACAAATCATACAAATCCCAAGCATGTATGAGCACATGTTGGACTTAACACCTCGCACATGGGTAACCAAGTCCACCTGACCTATTAGATTATGCTTGGGGGAATAAGCACCTACATAGTAAAAGCAGTTATATTTTTATTACAACCCCTTAAACACAATCTCCTGTAGAAGATAATGATTAGACTAAATCATCCTACCATTCATTCTACGTACATACACCCTAACATCCAGAGTGAAACAAAATATCACAAAATAAAAGAAAATATCAAATCATGCACCGTCCTAACATAAAGTTAGAAAAGGTGACTTAATCTAATGTGTGTGCTTTAAAAGGTTTGTGTGGTATGCTTAGCTAGGATTTAAGGTTTAAGTTTTCTAAGTATGAAAATTATTCAACTTAGATGGGCAATTTTATTCAAGTTGTTTAGTTGATTTAGTTGATTTTTATTTGGTGATTTGTTTAAGTTTGAATGAACCTACAATTAATTACTAAGTTATAAAGAGAGAGAAAAGAAAAGAGAAACTTCTCTTTCTTTCCCTACCTTAAGTAATTTCTAAAGTAGATTCATGTTTGATTTTGTTTATTGAATGTTTTCTTATATGTTTTAATTAATCCTAAGTTTAGAAATACTTTAAACAAACCTATTCAAAAGGAAAGACATTTTAAGATTAAGTAAATTGAAATAATATTATAAAACACACACCACTTTATTTCTTTCCCAACATATATAACATGCATATGGATGAATCCTAAGCATATCTATACATGCAAATGAGAATGTTTAGCACACCTTAATGATGAATGCTAAATAGTGTTGCTTAAGAAAATTTTGATGCTTTATGATGCATGATTTTCATTAAGTAGAAAAGGGGGTATTCTTTTATCCTTTATTCATATGCACATGTGTACATATGAAAGGCATAAGTGAGTACTGTTACATTGTTACCAGGTGTAAGGTACAAGACTTACTTAGGGCTACTTAAAGCCTCCCAATCCCAGGATTGTCTAGATTAATATACCACTTTTCTTAAATACATATGCATGTACAAAAGAAATAAATGGAAAAAGAAAGATGCAAAAGTTTATATTTATTTAATTTTTGGTTCGGTTGTTTAATTTATATGTGTGATGTGAAATTCCTTCTTAAGTCATGACATAGAAGTGTATAGGAATGGATTTGAACAAGTGTTATGTCCTTTTCATATGGACTATACACTTTGGCAATCCTATACAATTCTATGTTAAGAAAGAGAGGGAGGATCAAAGCCACATAATACATATCTTTATATTTCTGGCATGCAAACTTATAAATAATTATAAGTAGCATACTTTTCAATTTTGAAGTTTGATTTATAAATTTTAAAAAATAATTTTGAATTTACTAGTGATAATAGCCATTCATATTCTTACTTTAGTTAAAACAAGCAACTTGACATAAAGAAAATATTTCATTTTAATTTTAATTTTAAAAGAAATGAATGCATGATTTTCATATGGCATACATATTTAGCATGCTAGGAAAGAAATAAAGTGATGAAAGCAATATAAATTCATTCACCCTAATTAATTCCTAAAGACAATCCTATGGAATAGAATTATTTAAAGCAAATTGAATTTTGTTTTAAAGAAATTTTATTTGATTTTTAGTTTGATTTCAATTTGAGAAATGTGAGATAAGTTTGTTGGTCCTAACCCAGTCCCACATGTGTATATTATTTTTTTGTTTAATTTTTTTGAAAAATTAGGAAATTTTGCCATAAAAGGATACAAAGTCAGAGGGGGCAAATCTCAAAAGAGCTATAGAAAGACCTAAGGAGATAAGCCCCTAGCTAATACATTAGAAAAAGAAATGAAGCTAAACATAAAGGAAATAAAGGCCCATAACAAAAAATTCCTTGATATTAGCAACAACCTCGCTCTACTTCTTATAAAACCAACACAAACTAGCAGTACAGGTCTCCCAACCTGCACCAAATATCATCCTATGTTCCTGAAGAAGCGGAATTGACAAAGTCTCCCAACTTGTATAAGGGATCAACAAGCTTGGAAAGGGATTAGTATAGATTATGCAGTAGGTAATTAAGCATAAGGTACAAAAGCCTGAAGAAGTTAGAAAATGAAACAAAGGCTCAGGCTCAATTATAATTGTCTTAAGGTGCATCACTATATGTAAGCATCCAAATTTTGAATGAAGGGTTACAATAGCATATACCACTACTAGCCAAAAGAGGGAAAGGGAAGCATCAATAATCATTGCCAAATATGTGTAATAGTGATGATTGAACAAATAAAAGAACTTGATAGCAAATGTAAATAGAAACCTGAGTTGATCAAACTGAAAAGCAAACCATATCAAGAAAGCCTTAGAACATAAAGTACACCACAGCCACCATTACTAAAAATATATGCTAGGAGCTAACTTGTAATACAAGAAAGGATTGCAAGAACCATCAAATGTAAAAGAAACACATGGAAGGTCAGGACATCAACATAAAATAATAGTAATATCCAAAATAATAGAAGACATTATCTAAAAAATGATAGGGATCAAAGCAACCAAAAGAGAAGAAAGGGAACTTAAATAATTAGAAATATACTTAGGATGGAGAGGGAAAACCATAGATCCAACCAGCTAGTTATAGAACCCAATCCAAGCAGCTAGCAGGTAGTCCACCTTGCAAGCCACCAAAATAGCCAAGAATCACTAGGATGAAAGGCAGAGGAGTTCATCCAATCGCCAATATCATAATTGTTCACAAAGATCCAAGGGAAAACCATAGATAACAGCAACCAATCCCAATCCAAAGACATGAGGGTCATGTTAAAGCCACTGAACACCCCAATCAAAAATAAAGGAGGTAAAACTTCTAAATGGTCATAATTGTTCCAATAGCCAGAGTCATTTGCAAAAAAAGTAAGACCAACAAGGTTAACAACAGCCACATCAGACAAACCTCCCACAAGTAGGTAGTCGCCTCCCAATACAGAATACCAAGTAGGACCATGACCCCATTATTAGAAGAAGCACACCCAAGGGTTGAAAGATATAACAAAATATAAGCAGCCAGTCTAAAAGTCATCTAGATTAGCCTTAACAACAAAAAGGATAACCACAGTATAACATCAATCCAAGCAATAAACTAAGAATAAAGACCTTTGAAGATCACATAATTCCTCAAAAATGTAGGAGTGAAATACATAACACCACAATTATCAGCAAACACCTCCTAATGAACAAAACCCAACCAAGAGGGCCACACCCCACACCATAGCAGGTAAGACCAAAAAAATAAACAAAAAAGGGAAAGAAAAGACCCAAAATGGAAAAAAAATACCATGAACAACTTGAAAAACCAATCCAGTCAAACAGGGAGCAGAGCATAAAACACAACAAAGTTCAAAACCATAGACTCACCAAGAAAGGGAAAAAACCCATAGCCATTCAAGACCAATACAACCAACCTGAAAATGGAGAGCAACAAAAAATGATTGTAAAAAGATCCAGCCAAAAAAGAAAACCACACCATATATTGGACAATCAGGACCTAGTAGTCTCCATCTGTAGCAAACACCTCTACCAGAATAGTAGAGAGTGCAAAATAGAAAGAAAAAAAAGACAAAAATAGCTAAAAAAACCATTGAAGGGAAGACCAGCCCATCCCATCCACAAACTGGGAAACAAGAAAATAAGCTATGGTTCATGAGAAGGATTAAGTAAAGTATAAACTAGCAGAAGATAAAAACTGGCATAATCATATCCAAAAAACATAGAGAAGAGCCAAAGCTCCACAAGAATAAAAAGCTTAAAAGGCATAAAAATTTCTAACATAAGGCAATCTAGTTTTATCAAGATTCACAAGACTACTTAAAAGTAAAGGAATATCATCATTAGAGAATATATTCAAAGAGGAGGACTTGGCTCCCTAATTAGCAAGAAAATTAGCACAAAAATTGCCTTCTCGATAAATATGAGAAATTTGATAATCTAGGTTAGCAAGAAGCCTCCTAGTATGGTTAAGTAAATAATACACTTCAACATTACCATGAACTCCCAAATTTATTAATTTAAGAAGAAGGAGAGCATCAACTTCAAACCAAATCTTCTGAAATCCTTTCTATAAGTAGACAAAGATCCCATAGTGCAGACCTTTGAGCTCAGCAAATAACACAGAATAAGGTTCTAAAAGGGCAACAAAAGAAGAGATAACTTGTCCACTACAATTTCTTAAAATCACCTCATAACCATAAAAGCCATTAGAAATCAAGCCATAAGTGTTAACCTTAATGACATGACAATTCGGCTTCATCTAGTATATAATTTTCTGGTTAGGAGCAGTCTAACAAGAAGGAAGATTAATTCCAAAGTTAAAGGTCATATACTTGTACCCTTTAAAACTAAAGGAAGTAAGAAGATTAGCTTTAAAAAGAACATAATTTTACATTTGGCTTTAGAAATAATACAATGATAGTTCATAGGTATATCACGATGCTTAGCATTATTTCTTTCCATCCAAATATACCACAAAATAGTAGTGGTTAAAACAACTTTCACATGGCCTTTAGAAGTATAAGAAAAAAAGTTTCAAGAAGTTGCATAATAGAAAATGATCCATTGAAATGGAAACTATTAAACATACTATCATACCACTCCAAACCTTAATAGCAATAGGCCATTCAAAAAATCCACAATTTTAATGTGATAGCATTGGCATTTATAGGGAGGTGAAAGCCTTTTCTAGAAGGGTAGCATCAACAGAATGTGCTTAATGCCAAGTTAAAATCAAAAAAGAAGTAGGGATAGAAATATTCTAGATTTTAGTGAAAACCAAGGACTATTGAGTTTTAAGTCTGAAGGAATGCCAAACATCCTTAAAAATAAAATCTCCAGAGAAGGAATTTTTAAAGAGGATTTGGTCAGAATTATTAGGTAATGGACAAATTATAAGGATTTTGTCAACTATCACATTAGGGACAAGGGAATTTAATTGAGCCACATACTAATTATTCTGAGTAATGAACTGATTAACCTTAAGCATCATAGTGGAATGAGTATTGATCAAAGAATCAATAAAACCTTGCCCCAGCCAATTGTCTTGCCAAAAGAAGGAGGAGCCCGAATTCACACCCCAAGAAATTAGATTCTCAGCATTCCACTTGATGTTACAAAGCCTTTTTCACACAGGAGAATCCCCAAGTTTGAAAGCACAAGTGAGGGGTGTTTCCCTTTATAGTATTTAGCAAGCATAAATTCAGACTAGTAACTATGGTTGTTTCTGAAATTCCACCAGATTTTGTATGAAAATAATTAATGGAGTCTTCTAAGGTTTTGCAACCCAAACCACCTTCATTACAAGGCCCACAAAGTTATGCCAACTAGCCCAATGATGTTTTCTGGAAGAAGAGTTAGTACCCCAAAAAAATTATTAAGAATTCTATTTATCCTTTTAATAATAAAGCGGTAGGCACAATAGTGGATAATAGATACAAAGGCAAAGGGCAAAAGGTATTTTTGATCAGGATAAGTCTAGCACCAAAGGAAAGTAAGTGGAATTCCCAAGCAAAAGTTTTCTTATTTATTTTCTGGATAAATTCATCAAATAAAGAAGATATTTTCATTCCTTGATATAAAGGAGTACACAATACTGGATAGGCAAGGTTTGATGCACAAAGCCCGTAATATTCTTAATAGCATTAATCCTAGATAAGGAAATAGATGAGCTAAAAATAGAACAACTTTTGTAAGGATTAATCTTCAAACCACTTTCCTAACCAAATAGAGTAAGGAACTTACATAATTTTTTAATGTAGAGAGTATAACCATTGCAAAATATAATGAAATCATCAGCAAAGCTGTGGTGAGAAATAGGAAAGCCACCCCTAGTTTTGTAGTACATGTTAGGCATTTTACTAAACATCTGCTCAATACTTCTAAAGAGATATTCCACAGCAATAATGAAAAGGGTAGAAGAAAAAGGATCCCCTTGTCTTAGCCCATGAGAAGAAGAGAAAAAATCATGAACATCACCATTAATAAGTAAAGAAAACCAAGAATTCTCAATAACATTCTTAATTAAAGTAATAAATTGACTTGAAAATCCAAATAAATCCAAAATTTTATATAGGAAAGCCCAAACAATGTTATCATAAGCTTTGGAAATGTCCAGCTTAAAGAGCAGGTTACCACTATGAACTTTGGCATTTAAATCATGGATCATCTCTTAAGCTAATAGAACATTATCAGAAATAGATCTCCCTTTAACAAAACTTGTTTGGTTGGGGGAGATAATTTTAAGAAGCAAAATACTTAACCTTTTAGCCAAAATCTTAGAGATGAGTTTATTAAAAAAGGAACAAAGGCTAATTGGCCTAAACTAATTCCAAAGTTTAGGATTTTTTTAGGGATTAAAATAATGGAAGTGCTAGCAAAATATTTAGGGAGGACACTGCCCTTGAAGTAATCAAGAATAGCTTTAACCAAGTCCTCTTTAATGATACTCCAACATTTTTGAAAAAATAAGGTAGTAAATCCATCAGGACCACCATAGAATCTGTATTCATATTTTACAAAATGTTAGCAATTTCATATTCAGAAGGTAATGAAGTAAGCATCTTGTTATCATCATCAAATGAGATTAGGAATAACTTTTAGCAAGGAAATATCATCATAAATCACATTTTTATTAAGGAGCTCAGAAAAAATGAAACAACAGAAACAGTAAGCTCCTTGTTATCAATACACCAGACACCATCATTAGTTTTAGTTTTTTGAATGTGATTTAAAACTTTTTTCTTTTAATCATGGCATAGAAGTATTTGGTATTTTGATCACCATGAGATATCTATTTCATAGAAGCTTTTTGTTGCCAATAGGTCTCCTCCATGTCTTGGTAACATGTTAACCTATTTTTAGCTTAAGTTAATAAGGAATTTTTAGATGGATAATTAACAAAAGCGTCTTCTAAAATTATAACCTCATGTTCTATTTCTTTAATATTAATAAAAAGGTTTTTGAAATAGTGTTTGTTCCACCAATTAAGGCATTGTTTAAGCCTTTTTAATTTGAACCACAATCTTGTCATCTTGAAAATAGAATCATCAAGATGGAGAGGTGTGGTGAAATTTTTAATATTTGTGAAATTTCTAAAGATTAAAATATATACTTCCATCTTCACTCTATGCGGGATAAAATGAAGATGGATATATATACATATTCTTTTTTTATGCAATTTTGACACCACATAGATCCACAGATGTTATTATTGAGGGTGATCGGGTATGATATTAAGGAGAGGTGTACTATCTCGAAAGATAGAAGTCATCACCCTACAAGGACTCTTAAGGACAATGGGTATGCATGTGTACCAAAGATTCTTTCCCTACTTTATATGAAAAAGTAAAGTAAGGTTTATTTTAAATTGGGGTCATTAAGTTCCCTATAGGGGTAAAACCCCATAGCTAATTATATATTAAGGAATGATATTCCTTAGGAATACTCTCGATTAAGGTAAATGATCATTATTCTAAAGATTTTAATAGGTAGGACTATCAATCAATTAGTTCATTTTGGAAGATTAAATGAGATTGATCAAAGAGAGGGAGTTATTATCGAAGCCAATGGAAGATAAGAAGGAAATGCTATGATGCTATGAAATCTAGTGAGCATCTCAAACTATCATGTGATTGGGCTTTACATTTTTGAAATTAATTTAATTTGTTTGAGTTTAATTTTTTATTAAGAATTTAAGGCTTATGATTCCATAACACAAGATTATTGAAATGCCTAAGAGGTGAGGATTTATGCTTATGGCCCATAAAGGGGAGAAGCAATCTCAGAACCTAAATCTATGGAGCTTTGGCGAGGGTTGAAAGCACAACCTAAATCTAAGGTGAAAATGGGTATTTGGTTTGCCTCCACAAGAGAGGATAAATCACCTGACTACTTGGACTTACAACAGCCTGGAGGTGGCCACCAACTAACTCTTCCTACAATTTTAAATTCATGTAAGTCATATGCTTTATGCAAGATAGCTAGGTTATTATTTTTTTAGAAAGAGACTAAGTCCTTAAACTCACTCCCTAAAGAGACTAGATCATGTAAGGGTATGCTTCAAATGACCTAAATCTAATATAATTTAGATTTCATTTTATTTTTATTTTTGGACAATCATTTTGACTCAAGCTAATAGGATTCATATGTCTAATGCATGAGAAGTGAGATTGTTGGCCAAAATCAGCGATAAGGGAGGAGGTGTATTTCAACCATGACTCTCAAAGGTCAAGCCAAGTTTCTCTGGCAAAGGTGAAAGCCCTCCAATCAAGAGTGAAAATAATATGCATTTGTGCATGATGTTATAAAATAAATACTCATCCAACTAAGAGATTTCTAATTCTTTTATCTTGAACTTGACATCCTTTTTGACAAGTGCTGAAAATGGCTTGCATATCCCCAATAGGTTGGAGATAAAGCATCTTAGATATGATAGTCATCCTTGGAAGGATCTGAGTTCAGTTAAACTCTTAGGAGGTGGCATTTGAAAGATAACTTTGATCTTTTCTGGATCTATTTCTATTCTTGAGTGTCGGATAACAAACTCAAGGAATTTTCCTGAAGCTATTCCGAATGCACACTTCAGGGGATTCATTTTGAGGTTATATTATCTTAACCGTTCAAAAACTACTATCAAGTCAAAGAGATGGTGTTCCTTTTCTCTACTCTTGACTACTAGATCATCAACGTAGCACTCAACCTGAAGATGGATGAGTTCATTGAAGATCTAAGTCATGGCACGTTGGTATGTAGCACCAGCATTTTCAAGGCTGAAAGGAATGACCCTATAACAGAAGATTCTGATCGGGTTTGAAAAGCAGTGTTTCTTTCATCATCAGAAGACATCTTGATTTGGTTATAGCCAGATGATCCATCCATGAAAGTGAAGACTACATGAGATGAGGCAATGTCCACCATTAATTATTGTATAGGAAGAAGGAACTCATCCTTAGGACATGCCTTATTTAAGTCCTTGAAATCGATGCATATATGAATTTGGCCATTCTTCTTCTTAACTTGGACTGACACTAGCTAAACAAGTAGGGTATTTTTCTTCCCTGATGAAACTAGCATCGATCAATTTCTTGACTTTAGAAATGATCTGTTGTTTGATTTCTAATCACATGCGTGAGCATGCTTGATAGGGTTAGCGTTAAGATCTATTGCTAGCTTGTGAAGTGCTATGTCAAGAGATAATCCAGGCATCTCTTCATAACTCCATGCAAAGTAGTCCTTAAACTTAGTCAATGGCTTAACTAAGTCATTGGTTTCTTCTTCATTCAGCAATGAACTGATGTATGTCGGGCGTGGATTTTTTTCTGTCCCGAGGTTGATTTCTTTAAGCTTGTCAATTATTGAATGGATCTCCTCTTCAAATTTTGGTGGTGCATCTTTGATTTAAAGGTCATCTGGACCATCTGAGGTTTCTAAACACATGTTCTCATAAGAGTTGGTGTTGTGTGAAAAGAACTTATCAGACTCCAAATGATTGGTAACAACTAAGCAGTAATCATCATCATCGATTGGACCCACTATACTGAATTCTAGTCCTGCTTGTATTGTTCCATAGCTACTCAAAATACTTTGACCTTTACTTAGACCATGTATGATGGACCAAACCTTTATGTATAAGATTATGAACACAATGCGAGTAAAAGTCAAATGGTAATTCCATTAATTTTTATATGAATTCTTCTTAAGTTCTACATTAACTTCAGAACTTAAAGAGAATGATCCTAAAAAGAATCTCTTTGGCTTCATATCACTGGAAGACTTAGGGGCTTCCTTAACTACTAAACCTTCAACTTTTGGGGAAAGTGAGGTTAGAGCTAAGGTTCTCAACTGCTGCCTAATAGTTTTACATACATCATATTTAAATACTTTGCTTTGTTTGGAGGCCTAATCTTCATCGTTGTCTAGCTCGAGTGTCACCTCCAATGAAACCCGCCAAGAGGGGTTGGCCGATATGCTAATCACATTAGACTCATCCTCTGAACTAGATTCCAAGTATATATGAATAGTAGGGGTACTTCTATGAATTGGAACATAACCCACGATGGCCAACTGGGGTCTTCCACCACTAGAGCCTTTATTTCTACGCCTCTACCTGGAGGTGAGTCATCCTACCCACATGTCCATATGAAAGAATGAACTGTGGGTGGAATGTGAAATGCAGCTCTATTTCTTCTTCAATTTCCCTTTCTTGTTCACTTGGATTTTCACTTTTCTTTTCTTTTTCTTTTATTTTTTCTTTTTAATATTTATCTTTATCTTTTTAATTTGAGTTTTGTCCAAGTTCACAAGAAAGGGTGTTTTAAGGAAGATAGTAGGCGACATCCTCATATATCTCAACCTCTCTAATTAAAAAATGTTTTTCATCTCCTTTGACACAGTACTCAATCCCATCCTTCTAAACTTGATGCACTAATGGAGGGAGGATGGAATTATCTTGTTCTCATGTATCCAGGGCCTATCAGTAAAGTAGTGAATGAAGTATTTGAATCAATGATATAAAACTTGGCTTCAGTCTTCTAATCACCTATCTCCAAAGGTAACACTATGGAACCTAAAGCTCGCTTGCCTTGTTCATTGAATCCTCTCAACATCATCTGACCTCCTTGGAGTGTGGAGATGTTGATCCTCAAATAGGAATGGGTCTTTAGACTCATAATGTTCACTGATGCACCTAGATTGATGAGAACTATGGCAAGTTTGAATTTTCCCATGTCAACTTAATATAGAGGGGATGTTTGTGCTTCATGTCCTCAAAGAAGATCTTCATCTGTGAAAGTAATCCCCTGAGCTTCTCTGGAATAATATGCCTCCTCACCAATAGCGATCAGCTGAGCTAAGCATATCTCAAGATCAAGGAGAGCCTTGATTAATGATTCCCTCATTTCTTTGGATAAGACTAGGGCATCATATATGCTTAGCTTAGATGGCAACTTTCTTAGGTGAAAGAGGACATTGTAATCCACCTTAGGTTGATCCTCCACAAGCATATCTAAAGGTGGAGCATCCGTGGAGGGCTTCATCCTCAACCAATGACTTATTTCCCTCTATCTTGAGGTGCTGCCCTAGGAGGTAGAACCTTTCTACTACAGAGGTTGACTTCGGTGATCTCTTATGGTAAGATAATGGAAGATTCTACCTACACATCAGGCTCACCTACAACTTCTCCTATGAGACCCTCAGAATCGAATGATTCCAAGTCTATCTCAAGAGGCAAACCCATAGCATTCAGAGTAGGAAAATCCAACTTTGAATTAAAAAGGGGAAGATCAAAATTATTATAGTTGTTGTTTAGACTTGAAAAGTTATTAGGAATAGATTTAGACAACCCATCAAAGTAACACAGATGTAATTCAAGCTAGATTTATTCTTTAATTTCTTAGATTTGATAAGAGGTATAAAGTAGAAATCAAGTAAAGTAAGAGGGGTGAGGGATTTGATGCCCTCATCCGATACAAGAAGTCTGCTAGAAGAAGAAGAACTAGTTGAAGTAACGGTAGTTGTTGATGTGGTAGCAACGGGATGGATGACTAGACTCACTGGTTCTGTCAGTCTGTCGGGCACATGTCGCTTCACTTGAGCTCCCTCTTTCCTTGAGTTGGCTCTATTAACTTGCAAACCTTCCTTGATGTTGAAGGTTTGAGCTGACTCAAGCACCTGTAAAGAAAGTTTCTTGATTTTATGAATAATCTTTTTAGAGATTTTGGTTAAGGAGATATCCCAACCTTCTTTGGTTTTAGAAGGATCGCAAGTATCCCCAAGGATTACCCTAATGGAGGGATAGTTATTCTACAAGGTATTCCTTCGGGATGACTATAACACCAGTCTTGAAGCTATGTTCAAGCCAGTCCTTAAATGTGGAGCAATCTTCTAAAATATGACCTAGCATATGGTGGTAAGAAAAAAAGTTAGGATCATGGCTTTTGCCCACTTCCTCCGGTCTCCTAGGTTCGGGTAGCTGAAAATCAAGCTTCTTTAAGAGACTCTTAAAGATCATTCTGATTACCTCCCTCTTAAATGAATAAGGCTTGTTAAGTTTATCCAAAAGAGTATGTGGACCATAGCTACCTGGCGACGGGTATATGTACCATTGCTTCTTGCTGATGTGGTTAAGGAGGAGGCGGTGTAGGCCATGGAGGTTTTGTGGTGGTAGGCTACCTCTGGTGGAGGTGTAGAGGAGGTGCAACATATGTAGCACGAGGTCTCTAAACCGCTCGGCGGTTGTTTCCTTATCCATTACTATCACTACCCCGGGCTTCTTCTCATATACTTTTTGACGGCTTTGGCTTTATTGGTGATCTAGAGAAGGTAACTGTTTGGCCTCTTCTTACAAGCTAGCCGCCTTGTTGATTAATTTCTCAAAGGTTTTGATGGTGAAACTTTCGAGCATGAAGGCGATCATTCCATGGATATTCTTAAGTAGAATCTCAATGAGCATCGTATTCAGATAGTTTTGGTTCGCATTTTATACTAAAATTATGCCATATAAGAATCTAGTCAATGAGGGACTCACCAAAATTTTGTTGAGCCATAATGAGATGGCCAATAGTGACCTTTTGCTAAGCTCTAGTAAATCTCTTAATAAAGAGTTGCTCCAATTCAGCAAAATTATTTACTGAACTATTGGGAAGTTCAACATACCAATCAAAAGCTATCCCTACTAGGCTACTAACAAAGAGACGAAAGAGTAAAGCATCATTGTCACCAACATTGCAATAATTAGCTCTGAAATGCATGATGTGCTGCCTCAGGCTCCACTACCATCAAAACTCTTAAAGGAAGGTGGCATGAAACCCTTAGGATATTAGATTGCATCAAATTCCTCTGTGTAGGGTCTACCCTTTGGAACTGATGTTCCTCCTTGGGCTTGAGCCAACGCTTCCTTCACCTACTGCTCAACCATGAACTGGATATCTTTTTCCTGTATAGAGGTACTATCCACTACCTTCTTATACATCCTGGTGCTACCTTGCTCTACTGGAGGTAAAGTCTTGGTTGGGTCGAAGACATGCACCAACTCTGTCTGATTAGTCTTAATTATGGTAAGATGAACTGTTGGGGCTTGCTTCTGTAATGCTAAGGTAGCTACTAATAGATCCTCAAGCCTCTTCTCCATTCTATCTATCTTTTTATCATTCTACTGCTAGGAGGTGTTGGACCGAGTGGGTTGTGTCTTCCTGCTCGCCCTCAACACCTTCCATAGTCTGTTGTTCTCTAAGGAGGGATCCCCTGGTATCTACCATGCAAACCCCTGCTGAGTCTCCCAAAAAATTCATCTTTGTTGAGATCAAAGCTGATCTTCTCCTCATCAAACCAGTCATATCCTAAGATCTCTTTCTTCTCCATGAAATAATGAGCTACTATGTCATCAAGAAAATGATCTATCGAAACTGGCATAAATGACTTTGGCTGACTGGTGGTGGGATCGCTATCATGTACCGCGGAGGTATCACTCCCGCTATGGAGAATCAATCTTGTGGGTTGTACTCACAAGGAAATACACTGAATTATCACTAACTCTCAGGGTGACACTCTAGGAGGATCTATCATCATAGTGCAACTTGTCACCTCTCCCCAACCGTTGTAACCATCTCTATGTCCTACTACGGTGGTGGTGATGAAGGGACGACCACTATGCTTTAGGGTCATCCTTTCTTCCACACCATAATGGGGTAGAAGGTCAAGAAAGAGAGCTTGGCCTCATCACTACTGGTGGAGGTGAAGTAGAGATCCTCCTAAAATCCTCTCTATCATACCCAGAGAGAGAATGGAATGGGTTCACTGTAGCCAGTGAGGAAATCAAAGTGAGCAACTCCTCAACAATGGACAGTGTAGCTGACTCCATCTCCCTGGCGATGCGAGTATGGTACCGCTTTATCATGTGGTTCTTGTTCCTCATCTAGGTCTTGGTGGGGTAAGCAGAGTAAGAGCTAAACCAGACCTCAAAAGTAGGGGAGGCAATCCCTGGGATTAGGGGAGCCTTCCCCTTGGAAGGTGCTAATGAGTGGGTGCTAGCCCTCACTAGGGCAGCACGGGAAATAACCAGGCGCACTGGCGCTGTCACAGAATTGATACTGATGTTGGTACTGTAAGAACCACCACTGCCTTCCTCTTCAGTGAGGGAATATTAGAATCTAATGGCATGTCAATCTAAATGACCCGCCGCCACTGCTCGCTAACATGGTGAGGGAGTGCCCTCAGGCAAACCTTTCCCCTCAAAATCTCATCAAAGTGGATGATGGGGAGTCGAGGAAGGCGGCGATCCGTGGCTGATCCATCCGTGGGGAAAGGTAAACACATATTTGGGCGCTACCATTTCTATCAACTAAAAAATGAACTGAGACTGAAACTTAAACTATCATTGAACGAGAGTCTGTAATGTTAAAAATAAATTTGAATTAGATCTTTGTTGAATTTGAGTTTTGAATTGAGAATTTGAACCCATACTCAACATCTTGAAAGTGTTAAGTCGGGTTAAAAATATTTAGAATAGATTTTGAGATTTTATTGGAAAGAGAAATTTTTTGGGTGTAGAATCCACTTTCAACAAATTTAGATATGTTGAAAATGGATTCAAATATTTTTGAAGATATGCTTCCATAGGTTCATATTTTAATTTGAATTTTGATTTTGATGACCCTTTATTTAACAAATTTGGGTATATTAAAGTAAATGGTTAATTTTTCTTTTATTTTGGATTTGTGATTTTGAATTTACTCACTTAGCAAATTTGGGTATGCTAAGTGAGATGTTTGAAAACAAGTTCTTTTTTATTTCTTTGTTCACTTTATTTTGTGAATCATTTGTGATTTGAAAATGGAATTCTCATTTAGAAAATTTGGGTATGCTAAATGAGGAAATCCAAGTGTGTTTTGTTTTTGAAATTTTTTGAAAATAGCACAAATTTGAGTATGCTAAGAAAATACTAATGTGTTTCTTATGATTTTAATTTGATTTTGAAAAGTAGGATTCTTAGCAAATTTAAGTATGCTAAGGGAGTCCTAATATGTTTCTTTTTGTTTTGATTTGATTTTGATTGAAAATTGAGACTTCACTTTAGCAAATATGGTATGCAAAATGAAGTTCCAATGTACTTTAGATTTTGTGAAATGAAAATTCACTTAGCAAATTTGAGTATGCTAAATGAAATTCCAAAAATGAGTTTGAAATTCTTGTGTTTTGATTTTGTTTTGAAAATGGAGACTTCACTTTAGCAAATATGGTATGCTAAAGAATGAAGTTCCAAAAGTGTTTTCGATTTTGTGAAATGAACATTTCACTTTACAAATTTGAGTATGCTAAATGAAGTTCCAAAAATGTGTTTCAAATTTTTGTGTTTTTGATTTTGTTTTGAAAATGGAAACTTCACTTTAGCAAATATGATATGCTAAAGAATGAAGTTCCAAAAGTGTTTCTTTTATTTTAAAATTTTTTTTTTGAATCATGGAGACCTCGCTTTAGCAAATGTGGTATGCTAAAATGAAGTTTCAAAAATTTTTTGAAAATTTTATTTTTGAAAATAGAGACTTCACTTTAGCAAATACGGTATGCTAGAATGAAGTCCCAAATTTTTTTTGAAAATTTTAATTTTTTGAAAATGGAGACTTCATTTTTGCAAATGTGGTATGCTAGAATGAAGTTCCAAATGTATTTTAAAAAATTTATTTTTGAAATGGAGACTTCACTTTAGCAAATGGAATATGCTAGAATGAAGTTCCAAATGTATTTTAAAAAATTTTATTTTTATTGATTTTGAAAATAGAAATTTCTATTTAACAAATTTGGGTATGCAAGATGGAAATCACTTATGTTTCATTTTCAAAGATGAATTTTCATGTGTGATTATTGCTTTTTGAAAGAAGAAATTCCAACCTAATCTTATATGGAATATGTTAAGTGGTACTTTAAAAATAAATAGTCATTTTATTTGGAAATGAAATTTCTATTCAATAAATTTGGGCATATTGAATGGAGATCATATGTGCTTTTTTAAAAAAATATGAAAATTCCAACCTAACACATGTGGAATGTGTTGAGTGAAATTTCAAAATTATGATTTTGCTTGAAAATGTAACATCCATCCAACACATTTGGATGCATTGAATGGAAAGGCCCATCTTCAAATTTTTATGCTTTTGAAAACTTGATTGTTGGAATTTTCTTTTTGAAAATAAAGTCTTCATCAAACATGAAGAAGTTCATTTGTACTTTTAGAAAATGTGACTGTTGAAATATTATTTTTGTAAAGATGATCCTACATATAACAATCATAGAGATTGTTAGATGAAGGTGATTTAGGAGAACTTTTTGTTCAAAATATTTTATTATGTGCATTTTGAAAGAGTGCTTTTTGAAAAGCAAGATTTTTTATGAAGGAATTATTTTGTCTTTATTATTTTAGAATGAACCTTTCCTTACCATAAAAATGATGAGGAGGAAGTCTTTAATTAATTCTTTTTTATTAAACTTTTATTTTTACCCATTGGGGACCCAATGGGACTTTTAAGACCAATATGAGGTCCTAAAACCTAAATATGTTGGCTAGCTTAACTTGAGGATGAAATAAGCTAAGTGTCAATGGATAGAAATATACTCTTTTGTATTTGGACACCACGTAGATCCACAGATGTTCTTATTAGGGTGATCAGGTATGACATTGAGGAGATGTGTACTATCTCGAAAGCTAGAAGTCACCACCCTACAATGGACCTAATCACCTCAATAAGCACTCATAAGGACAATGGGTATGCATATGTATCAGATATTCTTCCCCTACTTTACTTGGAAAAGTAAAGTAGGCTTATTTTAAATATGGTTCGTTAAGTTTCCTATGGAGGCAAGCCCCCATAGTTAATTACATCTTAAGGAATGAGATTCCTTAATAATATTCTCAATTAAGGTAAATGATCATTGTCTCAAAGATTTCAATAAGTAGGACTATCAATCAATTGACTTATTTTAGAAAGTCAAGTGGGATCGATCAAGAGGAGGGAGTTCTTATCGAAGCCAAATGGAAATACTTAAGAAACTAGGAAGCCTAGTAACCATCTTAAACTACCCTATGGTTGGGCTTTACATTTTTGAAATTGAATTAATTTATTTGACTTGAATTTTTATTAGAAATGTAGGGCTTACAATTCCATGATACAAGATCATGGAAATGCCTAAGAGGTGAGGATTTATGCTTATAGCCCACAATGGGGAGAAGCAACCTTAGAACCTAAATCTAGGGAGTTTTGGTGAATGCCAAAAGCACGGCCTAAATTTAAGGCAAAAATGGGTATTTGATTTACCTCCACAAGAGAGATAAAACACCCAACTATTTGACTCACAACCACCTAGGGGTGGCCGCAAACTAATTCCTCCTATGATTTTAAATTTTGTAGGCAAGTCATATGCTTTATGCAAGATATCTAGGTTATTATTTATTTTAGAAAGAGACTAAGTCCTTAAACTCACTCCCTAAGAGACTAGATCATGTAAGGGCATGAAAAATGATCTAGATCTAATGCAAAATATATTACATTTTACTTTCATTTTTGGACAATCATTTGACTCATGCTTATAGGATTCATAAGCCTAATGCATGAGAATTAGATTATGGGCCAAAATCAGCAAGAAGGAGGTTATTTTCCATCATGGCTCTAAAGGTCAAGCCAAGTTCTCTGAAAAAGGAAGCCTCCAAACAAGAGTGAAATAATATATTTTTGTGCATGTTGTTAGAAAAGAAATACTCATACAGCTAAAGGGTTACTAATTCTTTTATCTTAATTTTTTTAGCTAAGCATTAGGTGAGGTTATGAGTTATTTATTTTAATTTTGAGTTATTTAATTTGGTAAAAGTTTTATTTTTTCGTAAGAGCCTAATTGTCATCCAGGCCATACATCAAGCAAGGAAGAAACTAGGAAAACATGTCATCTTAATGCATAAGCTAAATAAAACATCAAACATTTTATAAAGCTACCGCAGAAGAATAAAAGGTCATTTATAGTCGGGCAACACCGTACAAACCTGAAAATAAATTGAGTAGTCGAGCTCTACCCTTATATAGCCCAAATTATAAATGAATTAATTTACAATCAAGTAAGAAATTCATGGTATGGGGGTCTTCATTTCTTCTTTTCTTCTTTCTTCCTTCTTCTTTCTTCTTTCTTCTTTTGGTTCCTTCTTTTGGATGGTTAGAAGGTGGTTGCTCCAAAAGCTTGACATGGTACATAAGATGAGATCTTATGACCAATGATCATCCTAATCCCCCATAACATTCATTCCAAAATCTAATTACAAAAATTACATGAAAATAAAAAGTAAATCTAACACACCTACAAAATAGAGATTAGCTAAATAAACCATGCAAACTAAGTTCACTTGGCATTGGATTATGCTTAGGGGGTATAAGCACCTGCACAATTGTTGACCTCATTTTAGAATGAGCTCTCAACCGCTCCATCTTAGACATAATACTCCTCTTAGACTTTAAGAGATCCTTAGTCCTAAGACACATCTAGTGATTAGGTGGACACTCAACCTAGGCCTAGAGACTTAGAAGAGTTAGCCATAAGAATAGGTCATGCCTTAGGGGTGTCAGGAAAATTTGCTACCCTATAGCTTGAACCATTCCTTACTTCCTTCCTTCAAGTCAAACTCTAAATCAAATTTCAATTCTAGCCTAATTGATGTTCTAAATTCAAATAAACTCCACATGATTGAAACACATGATTTCCAAATTCCAAATATTTCAAGTCTTCTCTTAAGGATTTAGCCAAAATTATCTTCAAATCAATTCAAATTCATAAAATTTTCTCATGACTCATTTATATTCTCATTTATATTCACATATATAAATGGAATATAAATTCAAATCAATCAAACTAAATCCAAAATTTAAATTCCTAATTCAAAATCATTCTTAAGTCCTTAACTTCCCTCTTAAGGACTTAGCCTAAATCAAATCTAAATCAATTCAAATTCATGAAATTTTCTCATAACTAATTTATATTCTCATCTATATTCACATATATAAATGAAATATAAGTTTAAATCAATCGAACCAAATCCAAAGTTCAAATTCCTAATTCAAAATCCTTCTTAAGTCCTTAATTCCCTCTTTAGGATTTAGCCAAAGTCAAGTTCAAATCACTTTAAATTCATAAATTTTCTCATAACCCATTTATATTCTCATTTATACTCACATATATAAATGAAATATAAATTCAAACAATCAAAACCACATTTAAAAATCAAACTCAAAACTCATTCAAAATCCAACCTAAGCCTTTCAAGTCAAAATCTTGAACTTAGCCAAATCAACTTCAAATCAAGCCAAACTCTTGATTTTCCTTCATGATTCAATCAATCCTTCAAAATTGAATCCAAATATAAATACAAACTTCAATCACTTAACCAAAACTCAATTCAAAAAATCAAGCCAAAATCCATTTCATGTTCACCCTTTGAACTTGAATTGTCAAATGAATCAGAACCCATTTGACTTCAAACCACTTGCAAATGGATTTATATTTCAATCATAAGTCCATATGTGAGTTCAATCAAACTCAAATCAAGCTTTGACCAAGCCATTTGACCCACTTAAGCTCACTTGACCCAAAATGACCTAAAGTACCCTTATGAGCCAAATTCTAATCCTAACCAAATTGGATTGAACTAAGCTCACCTAAGCCTCTCATCATGACCAACAATCATCATGAGATGATCAATCACTCAAATTGGGTCAAATCAAGTCAAACCTAAGGGTTGACTAAGTCAACACTTAGCCAAAATGAAACCCAACATAGCCAAAATCCACCATAGGCCAAATTGATTGAAACCAATGATCTAAGTTCATTCATGACCAATGTTTGAACTTGACCAAGTCAACATTTGAGCCTAACCTAGCCCAATTGGCCACTTGACCCAACTTGACCTAAAAAGTCAAAATGTGTCAAAACTTGATCTAATACAAATTGATTGAAACCATTGGTTCAAGTTCATTCTAAATCACTTGTTGAACTTGACGAAAGCCTCAATTGGCCAACTAGACCTAACCTAGTCGAATTGAGCTTGAACACAACTTGACCTAAAGGGTCATATTGAGCCAAAATTGATTGTAAATAAAGATACTAATTCACTTCATATTACTAACCAAACCTAAACCTACCCGTGACCTAGCTCAAATAAGTCAAATGGGTCAAATTGGTCAACTTGACCCATTTGACCTAAATGAATTCATATGAACCAAATTCCAACCTAAACCAAATTTAATCAAACCAAATCCACCAAAACATTTCAAATGTTCATATGAATTGACCCAACCCTTGGTTTGACTCAATTTGACCAATTGGTCAACTTGACCCAAGTTGACCCATTTTAACCTAAATGGGTTAACATGAGCCAAATCATACCAAATGAACTTCAAATCCAATGAAACTTTGCCAAACCTATTTTCTCAACATACTAAATATACCCAAATTCAAAATTAATCAAATGACCATTTCACCCCTAGACCATAGAGTAAATTTTGGCCAATTCCATTTGGAATTTGGTCAAATCCTCTTCATACCTAATAATAGATCAAATGAACACTAGGGAGGGTGGTGCATCCAACCCAATGAGTTTGGGTCAGCCCAACTTGACCCAATGGCCAAACTAATCATGTGCATGGAAATGGCCACATGGGAATCTTCCTTACACTCGAATGAAGCACATGGGGAGTTCACCATTCCACTTCCTAGCCTAAAACAAACTCAAGGATAGTTCTAATAGCTCAAACAACCCAATGAATCAAGGTAATCAAAATGGCAAGCCTATGCTCAGTCATCTGATTGCCAAAGGGGGAGATATACTCCCTAATTCATTTGAATCTTGAGAGCCATAGTCGAGTGAGAGGGAGTCATAGGAGCCATTTGCAAGTGATCCTAAGCTTCCTAGAGGGATATTCAATTTGCATCTTCTCAATTTTTCTTAAGTAAAAGTAGGGGAGCTCGATTGAATTGCCAACTTTCTCCACACTCAAACCCCACTCAATTCCTTCTTCAAGCTTCATCAGAGGACCAAGTCGAGTGCACCCATACTCTTTCCCAAGCTGCAAAGGCAGAGGAGGAGTGCCCTAGACCTAAGTTGAGCTCAAGCTAAGGAGGAGGTGACCCATAGGAGAATCCACTCAACCTTAACCCTCAAACTTTCATCAAAGCTTTGTCTCAACCAGATGAAGCTTCTCCAAGGGAATCGAGCGTCTGTGATCACCTCCGATGAGGTTAGCCATTTTCTGACCATTAAACTCAATGTGGTGTGGAGCTTTATGAAAGAAATATTAATCTCATAGGATCTTGACCATTGGATGTAATCTTCTATGCATGTTGATGGTGTGGGTAAAATTTGGGATTAATTCGAGCTCAATCAAGCTCAAATCATCTCCTATAGCATGGACAACCTCCATTGTTCATAGGGGAGATCAGGGAAGGATCTCTGGCCGTCCATCCGCACATTTTGGATGGACGGCTGAGATTAAAGCATGTTATATATTCTATTTTAATCCTCCGATTTAATCCGCCATCGATCCTTGATGGACGAGAAAAAAGATAGTGTCGCCGCCATGCACGCCAATGATGGGACATTTTAAATAACCCATCAGAGCATGTCGTGTAAAGTGCATGCGTATCAGCTATATGTGTGGTGCCCGTGGGGATTAATGACATAATTAGGGTTTAAATAATTTTAATTAACTGCCCAAACTTCTAAAATTCTTATCTCAACATAGAAAAATCAGAAAAATATAAAATAAATTGCATTTGATAGATAATTTGATCTAGAATTTTATAAAATTAATTTTAATTGATTTTGACAATGTCTTTCTCTATTTTTAGGTTTTATTGGGAATATTAATTTGCTAATTACCCTTTAATTAATCCATTAATTATTCCCAAACTTCTTGAGTATATTTTGGGATATGACTTCTGCCTCCCCTAATTTTATTGGGATTTTTTGGTGGCTTAATTAGAAAAATTGTTAATTCATTTTCTAATTACCCATTAATATAATTAAGGTAATTAAGATCGTAATTAGTGGTTTAATGCTCTGATTGAGTTGATTAAGGTTTGATTAAATGAATAGAAGGTTTAAGGAATAATTTTGGGGCATTTCCCCAAAGCTATTCCTTAAACCCATTTTCTTTCTTCCTTAATCCATCCTTAATTAAGGGTTAATTCACTGATTACCCACTTAATTAATTTCAAAAAATTCTAAAACTTTTTAGAACTCAATTAATTCTTCTTGGGTAGATGCTTAGGTGTTCAAGAGCCTGAGTACGATTAAAGAAATCAAGATTCAACTCATATGTGTGATGGGTATTTTGAAATTACTTAAGTTAAACCCCTTAGCTTAATTAATCATTAATCATGAGCCAAATTGCATTAGGCCTTTTTCTTCCTAGGTGCATTATTGATTTAAATTCCTTGTGTGCTTTATCTCATTGGCTCATAATTATTTGATTAGCTATGCTAAGGTGGTGTAGGTAAGGGGTAATTAACATGTTTAATTCATACCTTAACCTAATCAAAATATAAAATGAATCTAATCACCTAAAAATTGAACAAAAATATCAAGCACATGTGGGAATGGGTTAGGAACAACAAACTCACCTCACACTTTCTAAATTAAATCAAACTCAAAATCAAATAAAAATCACATTTAAACAAACTTTGATTTGCTTTAAAGCTTTCTTATTTCATAAGATTATCTTTAGAATTAATTAAGGTGAATGTGTTTGAATGCTTTCATTACTTTTGTTCTTTCCAAACATATTAAATATGTGTGCCATATGATTTCATACACTCATGCTTTTCAAAAATCAAATTTAAAATGAAAATGTTTCCTTTATGTCAAATTGCATGTTTTGGCTAAAGTAAGAATATGAGTGGCTATTATCACTATTAAATCCAAATTATTTTCAAAAATATATGAATCAATTATCAAAACTAAAATTGTGTTACTTATATCGTACTTATAATCTTGCATGTGATTTAAATTTAAGGATGTGCTTAGTATAGTTTTCCTTCTCCTCTCTTTTGGTATAGTTTTGAATAGGATTTGGTAAAGTGTATAGTTCATTTGAAAAGAACCTAACACTTGCTTAATTCCATCTCCTATTCATACCTATGCTATTACTTAAGAAGGATACCAATACTTGTACATATAAATTGCATAAATAAAAATAAAGCAACTAACATAAACTTTTGCATTCTTTCTTTTTCATTCATTTTTTATACACATGCTTATATTTAAGGAAAGTGGTATATTAGTCTAGACAACCCCGAGGTTGCAAAGCTTTAATTAGCCTTAAGTAGGTCTTGTACCTTACACCCCTGGTTAACAATGGTGTCGTACTCACTTATGTCTTTCAAACATTCATGTGTGCATGTGAAAATTGGATAAGGAATCCCTTTGCTACTTAATAAAAATCATGCATCATAAACATCCAAATTTTCTTAAATGAACTACTTAGCATGCATCATAAAGTGTGCTAAACATTCCCATTTGTATGTATAGATATGTTTAGGACTCATTCATATGCATGTTATACATGTTGGGAAAGAAATGAAGTGATGTATGCTTTGTGAATTTAGTTCATTTTACTTAATCTTAAAATGTCTTTCTTTTTGAATAGGACATAATAAAACAATCACTAAACAAAATTAAAACATGAATCCACTTTAGAAATTACTTAAGTTAGGAAAGGAAAGAGAAGTTCTCTTCCATTTTCCTCTTTTTATAACTTAGTAATTAATTGTAGGATTCACTTGAACCCAATCAAAACATAAAATAAAATCAACCCAAAATAATTAAATCACTTAAATGAAACCTTCCTCTAAGTTGAACATTCTTCACACTTAGAAAATTCTAACTTAAGGCCATAGCTAAGCACACCACACAAACCTCTAAAGCACACACATTAGGCTAAGTCACCACTTCTAGCTTTAAGTTAGGATGGTGCATGGTTTGATGTTTGCTTTTATTTTATCATATATGTTTTAGTCTAGATGATTATGATGTATGTCCATAGAATGAATGATAGGATGATTTAGTCTAATCATTATTTTCTATAGGTAATTATGCTTAAGGGGCGTTGTAATAAATAAAAATATAAATATTTTTATTGTGCAGGTGCTCATACCCCTAAGCATAATCCAATAGGCCAGGTGGACTTAGTCACCCAAGTGTGGGGTGAAGTCCAATATACATGGCTGGGATTTCTATGGTTCATTTAGCTAATCTCTATTTTACAGGTATTAGCTAGATTTACTTTTTCTTTTCATGTAATTCTTGTAATTAGGATTTTGGAATGATTGTTATGGGGATTAGGATGAACATTGATCATAGGATCTCATCTTATGTACCATGTGAAACCTTTGGAGCAACCACCTTCCAACCATCCAAAAGAAAGATCCAAAGAAGAAAGAAGAAAAGAAGAGTGAAGAAATGAAGCTTAAAGACCCCATAACAATGAGTTCCTTACTTAATTGTATTTATTTCAATTGTAATCTGGGTTGTATAAGGGTAGATCGACATCAATTTATTTTTTGAGTTGTGCGGTGGTGTCCGACCATAAATGGCCTCTTATTCTTTTGCGATTAGCTTTATAAATTGATTGATGATTTGTTTAGCTTGTGCATTAAGATGGCATCTTTTTTCTAGTTTCTTCCTTGCTTGATGTATGGCCTATATGTGGATTAGGCTCTTAGGAAAAATAAATCTTCTACCAATTTAACAATTCAAAATTAAAAATAAAGAACTCATAACCTCACCTAAAGCTTAGGCTAAAATCAAGATAAAAGAATTAGCAACCCCTTAGGATGAGTACTTCTTTTATAACATCATGCACAAATGCATATTATTTTCACTCTTGATTGGAGGGCTTCCACCTTGTCAGGAGAAACTTGGCTTGACCTTTGAGAGCCATGGTGGAAACACACTCTCCCCTTCTCTGATTTTGGCCAATAATCTCATTTCTCATGCATTAGGCATATGAATCTAACTTAGTCAAAATGAAGTCCAAAAAATGAAAATAAAATGAAATGATTTGCATTAGATTTAGGTCATTTGCATATGCCTTACATGATCCCAGTCTCTTTATAAGGACTTAGTCTCTTTTTAAATAAATAACAATAGCTATCTTGCATAAAGCATATGACTTGCCTACATAAATTTAAAACTGTAGGAGGAGTTAATTGGTAGCCACCCTTAGGTGATTGTAAGTCCAAACAGTCAGGTGGTTTGTCCTCTCTTGTGGAGGAAAACCAAATATCCATTTTCTTCTTAAATTTAGGTTGTGCTTTCAGCCCTCACCAAAGCTCCCTAGATTTAGGATCTAAGATTGCTTCTCCTTTTTGTGGCCATAAGCATAAATCCTCACATCTTAGATATTTCCTTAATCTTGTGTTATGGAATCATAAGCCCTAAATTTCTAATGAAAAATTCAAATCAAACAAATTCAATCAATTTCAAAAATGTAAAGCCTAACCATAGGATAGTTTGAGATGCTCGTTAGGTTTCCTAGCATCCTCGGCATCTCCTACTTATATTCCTTTGGCTTCGATAATAACTCCCTCTCTTTGATCAATCCCACTTGATTTTTCAAAATAAACTAATCGATTGATAGTCCAACCTATTAAAATCTTTGGAGATAATGATCATTTACCTTAATCGAGAGTATTCCTAAGAAATCTCATTTCTTAGGATGTAATTAACTATAGAGCCTTGCCCCTTATAGGGAACTTAATGAACCCGGTTTAAAATAAACCCTACTTTACTTTTCCATGTAAAGTAGGGGAAGAATCTTTGGTACACATGCAAACCCATTATCCTTAGGAGTCCTTGTTGTGGTGATTAGGTCCATTATAGGGTGGTGACTTCTATCTTTCGAGATAGTGCACCTCTCATCAATGTCGTACCCGATCACCCTCAATAAAAATATCTATAGATCTACGTGGTGTCAAAATTACATAGAAAGAAGAATATGTATATTTCCATTCTCATTTTATCATGCATAGAGTAAAGATGAAAGTATATATCTCATTATTTTAGAAATCTCAATCATATCATATTTGAAAATTTCACCATAGAGATATCCTAACCTTCTTTAGTTTTGGAAGGATCACAAATATCCCTAAGGATTACCCTAATGAAACTGGAGGGTTGTTCCATAAGGTATTCCTTCGGTATGACTATAGCATTGATCTTGAAGCTATGTTCAAGCCAGTCTTTAAATGTAAAGCAATCTTCCAAAAGATGACCTAGCATAAGGTGGTAGGGGCAAAAGTTAGATCATGGCTTTTCCCACTCCGTCCCTAGTTCAAAAAAAGACTTCTTTAAGAGATTCTTAAAGATCTTTCTGATTACCTCCCTCTTAAATGAATAAGGCTTGTTGAGTTTATCCAAAAGAGTAAGTGGACCATAGCTACTTGGAGGCGGGTATGTGTACCATTGTTGATGATGTGACTGAGGAGGAGGCTGAGGCTATGAGGTTATGGTGACCGGTACTAATCTGGTGGTGAGGAGGTGGAAGCATCTGCTAAGCATGAGGTCTCAAACTACTCTCAATTGATTGTTTCCCTTGTCCACCTATCACCCTGGATTCTTATCATATACTTCTACTTTGGCTTTGTTGGTACATCAAGAAGGCAATGCTTAGCTTCTCCTTGAGCCTTTGTTGATTAATTTCTCAAAGGTTTTATGGTGAAGCCCTTAAGCATGAAGAGCCATGGATAACCTTAGAAAATTTCAATGTCATGCTATTCGATAAATGGGTCAGATTTCATACTCAGGTTATGTTATCTAAAATATAGTCAACAAGGAACTCACATGTGTGCCACAACGAGATCGCCAACAGTAACCCTTTGCTGAGCTCCAACACACTTCTTGATAAAGATTTGCTCCTACTTAGCAAAAGTCTTTACTAAACGATTGGAAAGTTTAGCATACCAATCAAAAGTTATCCCTCCTAGGCTATTGATAAGAGAAGGAAGAGTAAAGCATCACTACCACCAGCATTGCAAAACTAGTTCAAATGCACGATACCTGCTCACGCCATCAAAACTCTTGAAGGAAGGTGGCACGAAACCCTTAGGATATTGGATTGCATCAAATACCTCCAGGTAGGGTCTAGCCTTTGAACTGATGATCCTCCTTGGGCTTGAACCAATGCTTCCTTCACCTGCTACTCAACCATGGACTTGATATCTTTCTCCTATATTGAGGTACTATCCACTACCTTCCTATACATGCTGGTGCTACCCTGCTCGTTGAGGTAAAGCCTTGGTGTAAAGCGACATGCACCTCCCCAGCTAACTAGTCTCAACCGTAGGATGAACTTGGGGCTTTTTGAATGCTAAGATCCGCTAAGATCCTCTCTTCTCCATCTTATCTATCTTTTATCCTTCTACTTTATTTATGCTGGAAGTGTTGGACAGTGGGTTGTGTCTTGCTCATCCTCAACACCTTCCATAGCTGATGCTCTCGAGGAGGGATCTCACATCTACCATACAAACCTCATCGAAGTCTCCCAACAAATCATCTTTGTTGGGATCAAAGCTAATCTTCTCCTCATCAGACCAATCATATCCTAGGATCTCCTTCTTCTCCATGAAATAATGAGCTACTATGTCATCAAGAGAACAATCTATCAACGGCACAAATGATTCTACCACCGTGGGATCAACATTATGCACTGTGAGACACCCACCTCCCTCAAGTTAGAGAATCAACCCTGTTAGGGTTGTACTCATTGAAGATATACACTCGATTACTAACTCAGGGGGTGACACTCCTAGGAGGTTCTATCATCATAGTAAAGCTCCCACCTTCTCCTCAACCTAGCCATCTCCATGTCCTGCTGTGGTGGTGAGGGTGAAGGGATGACCACTATGCTTCGGGGTTGCCATTCCTTTCACACAAGAAGGTCAAGTGAGAGCTCGCCGCCACAAGAAGCTATGTAGATGGAATGGGATCCTTGGCCATGAGATCACCAACAGGTCTTTTCTCCATGTGGCCTTCATGGCCTTTGGCTGAATCGAGATGTCAAACATGATAGTGGACATGGGTGAATATGTGGTGGAGACACCATCAACTTTCTTGGAATAGGAGCACTCCTCTTGTGGTGGGTAGTCCCCATAAGTAGAATATTATCTATGTGATCGATGCGGGTAACTCATCGATCAGGAAAATCAATGAGTGCAGAGATGGCCACCAAACCGCCTCTCTAGTGATATGAACGTAGTATGGGCCTCCTAACCCTTTGATAATATGCTTCCACATTATGGGGATAACATAATCAAATTGAGCCCTGATCATCATCCATAGCGCCAACATAAACTAAATGGTATATGACCTCCTACTGACTAACTGGGGCCGGAATCAAATGTGGTGGAGGAAGTAGGGATCTTCAACATTCTCTCGCTAGAGGATGGAATGGTTTCATTGTCAGGTGAAATCAAAGTTGGCAACTCCTCAATAACTAACCATGTAGCTGCCTCCATCTCCCTGGCGATGTGTGTATGGGACCACTTTATCATACGGTTTTTGTTCCTCCTCTGAGTCTTGGTGGAGCAGGCTGAGTAAGAGCTAGACCCGACCTCAAAATCATAGGAGACTATCCCTGGGATCATGGGAGCCTTCCCCTTGGAAGGTGCTAATGAATGGGTTTACCACAAAAGACGGGAAACAACCAAGCAGGCATCACAGACATTAGTAGTGATGCTGGCACTATAGGAACCACCATTGCCTTCATCTTTAGTGAGGGAATATCAAAGAGGGCATAATCAATGACCGGCCGCTTAGTCATGTTGCGCAATGATGAGGGGAGTGCCCTCGTAATCCTCACCTCAAACATCATCTCAAACTAATGAGGTTGGTAATAATGGGAAGGCTGATCTGGGCCAAGTCCATCCCATGGGGAAAGTGAAAACATATTTTGTAGCCATTTCCAATCAAAATTGAACCAGATGAAACCGAAACTGTCAATAACAAGAGTCTATTGAAAAAAATAAATTTGAATCAGATTTTTGTTGATTTTGAATTTTGAATTTAGAATTTGAACCCATACTCAATATTTTAAAAATGTTAAGTTGACCTCAAATGATTCGGAATAGATTTTGAGATTTCATGGGAAAGAGGACTTTTTTTTTAATATAGAATCCACATTCAACAAATTTAGATATGTTGAAAATGGGTTCAATTATTTTTTAAGAGATGCTTCCATAAGTTCATATTTGAGTTTTAATTTTGATTTTGAGGACCCTTTACTTAACAAATTTGGGTATGTTAAAGTAAAGCGTCAATTTGCTTTTGATTTGAGATTTTTGGAATTTACTCACTTAGCAAGTTTCGGTATGCTAAGTGAGATGTTTGAAAACAATTTCTTCTTTTTTATTTCTTTCTTTGCTTTATTTTTTGAATCATTTTGTGATTTGAAAATGGAATTCTCATTTAGCAAATTTGGGTATGCTAAATGAGAAAATCCATGTGTGTTTTTTTTTAGAAATTTTTGAAAATAGGATTCTTAGAAAATTTAAGTATGCTAAGAAAATCTTAATGTGTTTCTTTTGATTTTAATTTGGTTTTGAAAAGTAGGATCGTTAGCAAATTTAAGTATGCTAAAGGAAGCCAAATGTGTTGCTTTTGATTTTAATTTATTTTTGAAAAGTAGGATCCTTAGCAAATTTAAGTATGCTAAGGGAGTCCTAACGTGTTTCTCTTTTGAATTTAATTTGATTTTGATTGAAAATGGAGACTTTATTTTAGCAAATATGGTATGCTAAAGTGAAGTTCCAAAAGTGTTTTTGAAAATTTTGTGAAATGGAAATTTCACTTAGCAAATTTGAGTATGCTAAATGAAATTCCAAAAAGGTGTTTAAAATTTTTTTTATGTTTTGATTTTGTTTTAAAAATGGAGACTTCACTTAAAGAATATATGCTAAAGAATGAAGTTTCAAAAGTATTTTGAAAATTTTGAAATGAAAATTTCATTTAGCAATTTGAGTATGTTAAATGAAAAAAAGCGTGTTTCAAATTTTGTTGATTTTGAGGAGACTTCACTTTAGCAAATGGCATATGCTAAATTGAAGTTCCAAATATATTTTGAAAATTTTTGTGGAATGGAGATTTCACTTAGCAAATTTGAGTGTGCTAAATGAAATTCTAAAAATGAGTTTCAATTCATTCTAGCAAATGGGGTATGCTAAATTGAAGTTCCAAATGTGTTTAAAAAATTTTTGTTTTTTGTTGATTTTTTAAAAGGGGGATTTTCATTTAACAAATTTGGGTATGTAAGATGGAAATCAATTTCATTTTTTCAAAGGTGTATATTTTGTGTGTGATTATTGCTTTTTGAAAGAAGAAATTCCAACTTAATCATATATGGAATATGCTAAGTGGCATTTCAAAATAATGTTACTTTATTTGGAAATGAAATTCTTATTCAATAAATTTGGGTCTACATATGTACAAGAGATTCTTCCCCTACTTTACATGGAAAAGTAAAGTAGGTTCATTTTAAACTGGGTTCGTTAAGTTCTCTACAGGGGAAAGCCCCCATAGTTAATTACATCCTAAGGAAGAGGATTCCTTAGGAATACTCTCGATTAAAATAAATGATCATTGTCTCCAAATATTTCAATAGGTAGGAAGTGATTAGTTTATTTTTAATAAGTCAAGTGCGATCGATCAAAAGAAGGGAGTTCTTATCGAAGCCAAATGAAGATGAGTAGTGGATGTTTAGGATACTAGGAAGCCTAACAAACATCCCAAACTATCATATGGTTGGGCTTTACATTTTTTAAATTGAATTATTTATTCGAGTTGAATTTTTATTAGAAGTTTAGGGCTTATAATTCTATAATACAAGGTTATGGAAGTGCATAAGAGGTGAGGATTTATACTTCCCATAAGGGAGAGAAGCAACCTAACCTAAATCTAGAGCTTTGGCAAGGCCAAAAGCATGACCTTTAAGGTGAAAATGGGTATTTGGTTTACCTCCACAAGAGAGACAAACCACCGCTTGGACTTCCAACCACCTGGGGTCCAACTAACTCCTCCTATGATTTTAAATTCATGTAGGCAAGTCTTATGCTTTATGCAAGATAGCTAGCTATTATTTATTTTAGAAAGAGACTAAGTCCTTAAATTCAATCCCTAAAAGACTAGATCATGTAAGGGCATGAAAAATGACCTAGATCTAATGCAAAATATATTAAATTTTACTTTCATTTTTGGACAATCATTTGACTAGAGCTTATAGGATTCATATGCCTAATGCAAGAGAAATAAGATTATGGGCTGAAATCAATGAGAAGGGAAGGTGTGTTTTCACCATGGCTCTCAAAGGTCAAGTCAAGTTCTCTGGCAAAGGTGGAAGCCCTCTAGTTAAGAGTGAAATAATATGCTTTTATGCATGATGGTATAAAAGAAATACTAATCCAGCTAAGGGGTTGCTAATTCTTTTATCTTGATTTTTAGCCTAAGCTTTAAATGAGGTTATGAGTTATTTATTTTTAATTTTGAGTTATTTAATTTGGTAGAAGATTTATTTTTCCTTAAGAGCCTAATCATCATTTAGGCCATACATGAATCAAGGAAGAAACTAGAAAAACATGCCATCTTAATGCACAAGCTAAATAAAATATCAAACATTTTATGAAACTAATGAAAAGAATAAAATGCCATGTGTGGTCGAGCACCACCGCACAAACCCAAAAATAAATTGGGTAGCCGAGCTCTATCCTTATACAACTCAGATTATAAATGAATTAATTTACACTAAAGTAAGGAAATTCATGTTATGGGGGTCTTCATTTTCTCATTTCTTCTTTCTTCTTTCTTCTTTCTTCTTTCTTCTTTCTTCTTTCTTCTTAAGGTTCCTTCTTTTGGATGGTTGGAAGGTGGTTGCTCCAAAGGCTTCACATGGTAAATTAAGATGAGATCTTATGACCAATGTTCATCCTAATCTCCCATAACACTCATTCTAAAATCCTAATTACAAAAATACATGAAAAGGAAAAGTAAATCTAACTAACACCTATAAAATAAAGATTAGCTAAACAAACCATACAAATCCCAAGCATATATATTGGACATACATACCCCATTTGGCCTTAGATTATACTTAGGGATATAAGCACCTGCACAACAAAAGCATTTATATTTTTATTACAGCTCCCCTTAAGCACAATCCCCTGCATAAAATAATGATTAGATTAAATCGTCCTACCATTCATTCTATGCATATTCACCCTAACATCCAGACTAGAAATAATACATCACAAATAAAAGCAAACATCAAGTCGTGCACCACCCTAATATAAAGCTAGAAGTGGTGACTTAACCTAATGTGTGTGCTTTAAAAGGTTTGTGTGGTATGCTTAGCTATGGCTTTAAGGCTTAGATTTTTTAAGTGTGAAGATGTTCAACTTAGATGGGTGCTTTCATTTAAGTATTTTTATTTGATGATTTGGTTTTTAGTTTGAATGAACCTACAATTAATTACTAAGCTGTAAAGAGAGTAAAAAAGAGAAGATAACTTCTTTTTCCTTCCCTACCTTAAGTAATTTCTAAAGTGGATTCATATTTGATTTTTGTTTAGTGAATATTTTATTATGTGTTTCAATTAATCTTAAGTTTCTATTTTCTTTGAACTAACCTATTCAAAAGAAAGGCATTTTAAGATTAAGTAAAGTGAATTAATATCACAAAACACACATCATCTCATTTCTTTCCCAACATGTATAACATGCATATGAATAATCTAAGAATATCTATACAAACAAATGAAAATATATAGCAATTTATGATGAATGCTAAGAAATGTTGCTTAAGAAAATTGGAATGCTTTATGATGCATGATTTTTATTAAGTATAAAAGAGGGGTTTCTTTTATCAATTATTCACATGCACATGTATATGTATAAAAAGCAAAGCATAAGTGAGTATGGTGCCATTGTTAGATAGGGGTGTAAGGTACAAGACCTTTTCTACTTAAAGCCTCACAACCTGGGTTGTCAGACTAATATACCACTTTTCTTAAATACAAACACATGTATAAAAGAAATGAATGGAAAAAAAAGATGCAAAAAGTTTGTATTTGTTTATTTTGTTTGTTTTCTTTGTTTATACAATTTATATGTATAAGTGTGGATGTCCTTCTTAAGTAATATCATAGGAATGAATAGGAATGGGGTTAGAAAAATGTTGTGTTCTTTTCAGATGAACTATACACTTTGATAAATCCTATTCAAAACTATGCCAAAAGAAAAGAGAAGGAAAGCCACACTATGCACGTCTTCATATTTATATCCACATGCAAGCTTATAAATAATTATAAGTAGCACACTTTCAATTTTAGGTGTTTGATTTATAGATTTTGAAAAATTTTTTAGATTTAGTAGTGATAATATTCATATATTTTACTTTAGCCAAAACAATTTGACATAAAGAAAATATTTTCATTTTCAATTTGATTTTGAAAAGCATGAATGCATGAAATTCATATGACATACACATTTAGCATGTTAGGAAAGAACTAAAGTGATGAAAGCATGTAAACACATTCACCCTAATTAATTCCTAAAGATAATCTTATGAAATAAGAAAGCTTAAAGCAAATCAAGTTATTTTTAAGGAAGGTTTGATTTTTGTTTTGAGTTTGATTTAATTTGAGAAATATGAGGTGAGTTTGTTGTTCCTAACCCATTCCCACATATGTTTGTTGATTTAGTTTGTTCTTAAGATTATTAAATTATTATTATATGTAGCTTAGGTTAAGGTATGAATTAAGTGTGTTAATTACCCCTTACCTATACCACCTTAGCATAGTTAATCAAATAATTATGAGCCAATGATATGACATAAAATCACACAAAGAATTTAAATTAGCAATGCACCTAGGAAAGAAAGGTACCTAATGCAATTGGCTCATGATTAAGGATTAATTAAGCTAAGGGGTTTATTTTAACTAATTTCATAACACCTCTCACACATGTGAGTTAAATTTTGATTTATTTAATTGTACTTAGGCTCATGAACACCTAAGCATCTACCCAAGATAGATTAATTAAGTTCTAGAAATTTTAAAATTTTATGAAATTAATTAAGGGGCTAATTAGTGAATTAACCCTTAATTAAGGTTGGATTAAGGAAGAAAGGGGGTTTAAGGAATATCTTAAGAAAAGTATCCTAAAATTATTCCCTAAACTTCATATTCACTTATAAAAACTTAATTGACTCAATTAGAGGGTTAGACCACTAATTATACCCTTAATTAAGCTTAATTATATTGAGGGAGTGATTAAGGAATGAGCTAGCAATTTCTCTAATTAAACCACCAATAAATCCCAAGAAAATTAAGGGAGGTAGAAGTCATCCCACTAATTATGTACAAGAAGTTTGGGATTAATCGGAGTAATTAGGGTAAATGGCAAAATAACATTCCAATAAAACCCAAATCTAGAGAAAAGCACTATTCAAAATCCATTGAAATCATTTTAGAATATTCTATGTTCAATTATCTATCCAATGCAATTTATTTCATATTTTCTGATTTTTTAGGCTTAATTTAGGAAGTTTCCATGATTAATTAGGTGATTTAATAGCCTAATTAAATGTTTAATCTCATAGGCGCCATGTGGACTGCTGATGCAACATGCGCTTTCCATGTTATGTGATGAGATTTGATATTTAAGTTGTCACATCATAGTATCACTTCAGCAGCGGCGCTATGCACTTTCTCCTCACCCATCAGATCAAGGATCAGGCGGCTAAGGTTAAAGTCGCAGTTCTAAAGGGATGAAATGTGGGATCTACATGCCTTTGATCATGGTCGTCCATCCAAAATGCATGGATGGATGGCCCATGATCTGTCTCTATATTTTCCTGTGGGAGAGGACATCCGTCCATCATCCAAGGGTAGATCTGAGCTTGATCGAGCTTGGATTGAAACTCAACCCATACCATCTAAGGGTAAAGGGGATCACATTTAATGGCTAGAATCTCATGAGGTAATACTTTACTTCATAAAGGACCAGACCACATCTAGATTAAGCTCAGTTTAATGGCATACCTCACCAAATGTGATCACCGGCACTCGATTCCCTTGGAGAAGCTTCGTCTAGTAGAGATGAAGCTTTGTTGAGAGTTTGAAGTCTTGAGATTGGATGGATCCTTCTAGAGGCCAAGCTCCCCTTCAAGTAGGCTCAGTCTTGATCAACAGAAGCCCTCCTTTGCCTTTGGAGCATGGAAAAGTGCTTGGGTGAATTCGATTTGATCCTCCGATGAAGCTCAAAGGAGGAATTGGATTGATTTGAAGTATAGAGTAAGTTGGATTTTCACTTGAGCTCCCCTATTTTCAATTTAAGAAAATCAAAAATGGAGAAGTTCAAGTTCCTTAAGAGAGCTTAGGGGGAATTCCAAATACTTGGTCTGGCTTCTCTAAGTTCAATCGAGTGTGAGAGTGATGGAATGAATTCAAATTAGGGGGAGTATAGCTCCCCCTTGAGCAATCGACAGTCGTGGCTTCGCTTATCATTTTTGATCCAATTGACCTCACTGATGGGTTTGTTATGCTATTAGAGGTGTCCTTTCATTCATTTGGCCAAAGGAGTGGAGTAGTGGAGCTCCATGTGATTAAATCATTGAAGAAAGGATTCCATGTAATTTCATGCAAGTGGTCTGACCTTATGCTAGTTGTCTGACCCAAACCCATTGGGGTGCACCACACTCCCTAGCATCCACTTGGTCCACTAAGAGAGTGCCAAGTGGTCATGAAGAGGATTTGACCAAATTCTAAGTGAATTTGGCCAAAATTTACCCTATGTCCTAGGGGTAAAATGGTCATTTGAGTTTGGAGTTAGTTTGATGTGATTTGGCTCATGTTGACCCATTTAGGTCAAAATGGGTCAACTTGGGTGAAGTTGACTAATTGGTAAAATTGGTTCAAACCAAGGCTTGGGTTAAGTTCATATGACCATTTGAAATATTTTGGTGGCTTTGGTTTGATTCAATTTATTTTATATTTGATTTTGGTTCAATTGAGTTCATTTAGGTCAAATGGGTCAAGTTGACCAAATTGACCCATTTGACCTATTTGGGTTAGGTCATGGGTTGGTTCATGTTTGGTTTGTCATATGAAATGGATTAGTATTTTTATTTCCAATCAATTTGGTTTATATTTGAGTTTGGCTCAATTTGACCATTTAGACCAAGTTGGGTTCATGGTCAATTGGGCTAGGTTAGGTCTAGATGGCCAATTGAGGCTTTAGTCAAGTTCAACAATCATTTTGGAATAAACTTGACCCATTGGTTTTAATCAATTTGGCTTAGATCAAGTTTTGACACATTTTGACTTTTTAGGTCAAGTTGGGTCAACTTGGGTCAAGTGGCCAATTTGGCTAGGTTAAGCTCAAATTTTGACATGGTCAAGTTCAAACATTGATCATGAATGAATTTTGATTAATTATTTCAATCAATTTAGCCTATGGTGGATTTTGGCTAGTTTAAGTTTCATTTAGCTAAGTGTTGACTTGGTCAACCCTTAGGTTTGACTTGCTTTGACCTAATTTGAGTGATTGATCATCTCATGATGATTTTTGATCATGATGAGAGGCTTAGCTAGGCTTAGTTCAATCCAATTTGGTTACAATTAGAATTTATCTCATAAGGGTACTTTAGGTCACTTTGGGTCAAGTGAGCCTAAGTAGATCAAATGGCTTTGTCTAAGCTTGGTTTGAGTTTGATTGAACTCACATATGGACTTATGATTGAAATATAAATCCATTTGCAAGTGGTTTGAAGTCAAATGGGATTTGATTCATTTGACAATTTCAAGTTCAAACGGTGAACATGAGTTTGACTTGAGTTTGATTTTTGAATTTAGTTTTGATTTGGTGATTAAAGTTTATGTTTATATTTGGATTCATGATTGAATTGATTGAATCATGAAGAAAAATCGGGCTTGATTTGAAATTGATTTGGCTAAGTTCAAGATTTTGACTTAAAAGGCTTAGGTTAGATTTTGATTGAATTTGAGTTTGATTTTTGGAGTTTGACTTTGGTTGTTTGAATTTATATTTCATTTATATATGTGAATATAAATGAGAATATAAATAGGTTATGAGAAAATTTCAAGGATTTGAAGTAGTTTGAACTTGATTTAGGCTAAGTCCTTAAGAGGGAATCAAAGTGACTTAGGAAAGATTTGGATTTAAATTTTGGATTTTGGATTTAGTTTGATTGATTTGAATTTATATTTCATTTATATATGTGAATATAAATGAGAATATAAATGAGTTATGAGAAAATTTCATGAATTTGAATTGATTTAGATTTGATTTAGGCTAAGTCCTTAAGTGGGAATCAAAGGACTTAGGAAAGATTTGGAATTTCAATCATGGGCTTCAATTATAAGTTTCAATCATGGGTTTCAATCATTTGACATTGATTTGAGTTTAGAGAAAAATCAATTAAGCTAGAATTGATTTAGGTTTGATGTTGATTTGATTTGGAGTTTGACTTGAAAGAAGGAAGTGAGGAATGTGGTTCAAGCTATAGGGAAGGCAAATTTTCCTAACACCCCTAAGGCATGACCAATTCCTATGGCTAACTCCTCTAAGTCTATAGGGCTAGGTTGAGTGTCCACCTAATCACTAGATGTATCTTAAGACTAAGGATCTCTTAAAGTCTAAGAGGAGTCCTATGTATAAGATGGAGGGGTTGAGAGCTCATCCTAAAAATGAGGTCAACATGAACAAATCATGAACTTAGGGGAGGTTGACAACCGCCGATGGGAGATGTATTTTGATGGTGCAGCTTTTTTTCATAAAGGGGAAGCACCATGATCTACTCATCCAAGGGGGGTAATATACTAACTCCATATCGTGATGTGATGATTCTCATACTATCTTTCCAACCCGCACCAAATAAAGAAGTATGAGGCTTTGACATGTCTAAAGTTAGCTATCACAATGTGTCAAGAGTATCAACATCTTTGGGATTCTGTCATCAAGATTATCGAAGGTTCTCAAACCCAAGCTTCTTAATTAACATTAGTATACTATGAAGCCTTCGAAGCAATGGGTCAAGTTTAGAAATGGATTCTCAGTGAGGCAATCAAAGGACTTAGAAAATATTTTTAATTTGGATTGAATTTTGAATTTAGTTTGATTGATTTGAATTTATATTTTATTTATATATGTTAATATAAATGAGAATATAAATGGGTTATGAGAAAATTCCTTGAATTTGAATTGATTTATATTTGATTTAGGCTAAGTCCATAAGAGGGAATCAAAAGACTTAGAAAATATTTTTGAAGTTTGGAATCTAATCATGGGTTTCAATCATAAGTTTTAATTATTTGGAATTGATTCATGATTTGAGAAAATCAATTGGTTCAATTTGAGTTAGATTGAGTTGATATGAGTTTGGAGTTTTGACTTGGAATAAAAGAAGTGAGGATTTGGTTCAAGCTATGGTAGGCAAATCTTCTAACAACCCGGGCATGACCTATTCTATGGCTAACTCTTTTAAGTATGATGAGTGTCCACCTAATCACTAGATGTGTCTTAAGACTAAGAAACTCTTAAAGTCTAAGAGAAGTCTATGTCTAAGATGGAGGTTGAGAGCTCATCTAAAAAAGAGGTCAACATGGTTCAAATGATTTTTTTTGGCTTAGGTTTGATTTTGGCTCATTTGAAATGGGTCAAATGTCAAGTTGACCAATTTGACTAAATTGACCAAATGGTTTTTAGGTGTTGGTTCATGTTCAATTGGTTAATTGAAAATGATTGCAGGCTTTGGTTTGCTTTTATTTGAGTTTAATTTGGATTTTGGCCAATTTGACCTTTTAGGTCAATTTAGGTTACGTTGGGTCAAGTTGACCAAGTGCTCAAATTTGGCTCAATTATGGTTTTGGTCAAGTTCAATAAGTTATTTGTAATGAACTTGAGCCATTGGTTGCAATCAATTTGGGTTAAATTTGAATTTTGACCAATTTAACCTTTTAGGTCAATTTGGGCTAGGTTGGGTTTCATTTGGGCTAAAGGTTGACTTGGTCAAAGGGCCAAGTTGACTTGGTTTACCAAGGTACACCTAGAATGATTGTTGATCATGATATGAGGTTTAGATGGGCTTAGTTCAATCCAATTTGGGTTGAATTAGAACTTGGCTCAAAAGGGTCTTTTAGGTCAGTTTGGGTCAAGTGGACTAAATGGGTCAATTGGTTTGATTTTTGTTTGATTCGAGTTTATTTGAACTTAAATATGAGCCTAGGATTGAAATATAAATCTAATTTCAATCAATTAGGAGTTTAATGGATTTTGTCTCATTTGAAGTTTTCAAGTCAAAAAGGCTAACTTTGCCTTGACTTGAGCTGATTTGAGTTTGATTTGATAATTATAGTTTATATTTATATTTGGCTAAATGATTGAAGGAATGATTTATTCAAGAGAAAATTCATTGGTTTTGGTTTGATTTGGATAGAATTAGCCAAGTTCAAGAAATTGGCTAAAAAGGCTTAAATTGGGTTTTAGTTTAATTTTGGATTTGGTTTTGGCTATTTGGATTTATATTTCATTTATATCTGAGGATATAAATATAGATATAAATGAACCATGATAAAATCACTTGAGTTTGGAGTGATTTGGTAGCAAATTTGACCAAGCTTAAGGATGTAGGTCAAAAGGGCTTAAGGAGAGAATTGATTTATTTTGATTTATTTTTGATCATTGGAGGGTGAATTTCATTTATATTTGTAAATATAAATGAATGAATATTCAATTTATAAAGAAATCAATCATGTCTTGGATAGTTTGGGTTTAGATTTGATTAAGTTTATGAGAGTGAGTCATAAGGCTTAAGAGGAAAATTTGATCTTGGATTTGATTTGAGATTGATTTATTTTGGTTTGGAATTTGATTTGGATATCGTAAATGATTGAAGGATTGAATTGATCTCTTGAAAAAATCAATTTAATCTAGTTTGATTTGAATTTAGTTTATGCTAAGTCGATAGGATGAAATCAAAGAGCTTCGGAAGGGTTTCGAATTTAATCATGGGGTTTTATGGAGAAATCTTGAGCTTGAATTTGATCATGAGATTGATTATAAGTTGTTGACCTCATTTTTAGAATGAGCTCTCAACCTCCATCTTAGACATAGGACTTCTCTTAGACTTTAAGATCCTTAGTCTTAAGACACATCTAGTGATTAAGTGGACACTCAACCTAGCCTAGAGACTTAGAAGAGTTATAGGAATAGGTCATGCCTTGGGGTGTTAGGAAAATTTACACCCTACTTGAACTACATTCCTCATTTCCTTCCTTCAAGTCAAACTTCAAATCAAATCAACATCAAACCTAAATCAATTCTAGCTTAATTGACTTTCTCCAAACCCAAATCAATGCCAAATAATTGAAACCCATGATTGAAACCTATGATTAAAGCTTATGATTGAAATTCCAAGTTCAAAATCTTTCCTAAGTCCTTTAATTCCCTCCTAAGGACTTAGCCTAAATCATGTTCAAATCAATTCAAATTCATAAAATTTTCTCAAAATCCATTTATATTCTCATTTATATTTACATATATAAATGAAATATAAATTCAAATCAATCAAACTAAATCCAAAATTCAAATCCAAATCAAAAATCTTTCCTAAGTCACTTTGATTCCCTCTTAAGGACTTAGCCTAAATCAAGTTCAAATCCTTGAATTTTTCTCATAACCCATTCATATTCTCATTTATATTTACATATATAAATGAGATATAAATTCAAACAACCATAACCAACTCCAAAAATCAAACTCAAATTCAATCAAAATCCAACCTAGGCCTTTCAAGTCAAAATCTTGAACTTAGCCAAATCAATTTCAAATCAAGCCAAACTCTTGATTTTTCTTCATGATTCGATCAATCCTTCAATCATGAATCCAAATATAAATACAAACTTCAATCATCAAATCAGAACTCAATTCAAAAATCAAACCCAAGTCAAACTAATGTTCACCCTTTGAACTTGATATTATTAAATGAATCAAAACCCATTTGACTTCAAACCACTTGCAAATGGATTTATATTTCAATCATAAGTCCATATGTGAGTTCAATCAACTCAAATCAAGCTTTGACCAAGCCATTTGACCCACTTAGGCTCACTTGACCCAAAGTGACCTAAAGTATCCCTTATGAGCCAAATTCTAATCCTAACCAAAATTGGATTGAACTCACCTAAACCTCTCATCATGATCAACAATCATCATGAGATGATCAATCACTCAAATTGGTCAAACCGTCAAGTGCTAAGTTAAACTAGCCAATCTTCCATAGGCCAAATTGATTGAAACCATTGATCAAAGTTCATTCATGATCAACTTAACTGACCAAGCCAATATTTGAGCCTAACCTAAATTGGCCACTTGAAAGTCAAACTTGACCTAAAAAGTCAAAATATGTCAAAACTTGATATAAAGTTCAAATTTCATCATCAATGTTTGAACTTGACCAAGCCAACATTTGAGCCTAACCTAGCCCACTAATACTTGACCCAAGTTGACCCAACTTGACCTAAAAAGTCAAAATATGTCAAAACTTGATCTAAGCTAAATTGATTGAAACCAATGGGTCAAGTTCATTCCAAAATGATTGTTGAACTTGACCAAAGCCTCAATTTCCCAAGTAGACCTAACCTAGCCCAATTGACCATGAACCCAACTTGACCTAAAAGGTCAAATTGAGCCAAACTCAAATATAAACCAAATTGATTGGAAACAAAGATATCAATCCATTTCATATGACCAACCAAACATGAACCAACCCATGACCTAACCCAAATAGGTAAAATGGGTCAATTTGGTCAACTTGACCCATTTGACCTAAATGAACTCAATTGAACCAAAACCAAATATAAATCAAATTGAATCAAACCATAGCCACCAAAATATTTCAAATGGTCATATGAACTTGACCAAACCCTTAGTTTGACCCAATTTGACCAATTGGTAAACTTGATCCAAGTTGACCCATTTTGACCTAAATGGGTCAACATGAGCCAAATCACATCAAACCAATTCCAAATTCAATGAAACTTGGCCTAACCTATTTTTCAAATATACCAAACATATTCAAATTGAAACCCAAGCCATTTTACCCCAAGGCCATAAGGTAAATTTTGGCCAAAACTACTTGGAATTTGGTCAATTCCTTTTCATTGACACTTGGCATCCTCTTAGTGGACCAAATGGTCACTAATGAACCTAGTGCACATGACCCAATAGGTTTGGGTTAGCCAAACCCAACCCAAACCCAAAACTGACCACATCCTTTGAAAATGGCCACATGGAATCATCCCTCCACGTTATTTGAGCACATGGCCACCTCACCCACTCCTCCTCTGGCCAAAAATCGAATGCCATGCCACTCTAAATAGCTCAAACAACCCATTGAATAGGGTCAATTGGATCAAAATGACAAGCTCCTTCATGATCCTTCAAGGGGGAGATATACTCCCCCTAATTCAATTCAATCTTCACACTCTCACACTCGAAACTTAGGGAAGCTAGAGCCACAAGTGATCCCAAGCTTCAGAGTGAAATTGATTTTCATTTCTCCTTTCATGGATTGGTAGGAGCTCCACTTGAAATCCAACTTAGCCAATACTTCATACCAAGCCAATTCCACCTTCAAGCTTCATCAGGATCAAATCAAACTCTGACCTTTTCCCAAGTTCCAAGGCAAGGGAGGTGTTATCTTGATCAAGACGAGCCTACTTGAAGGGGAGCTTGGCCTCTAGAAGGATCCATCAATCTCAAGACCTCAACCTCTCAACAAAGCTTCGTCTCCACTAGACAAGCATCTCCAAGGGAATCATGTGCCAGTGATCACCTCCAGTGAGGTATGCCATTAAACCGAGCATAATCTAGATATGGTATGGTCTTTGTGAAGAAAAGTATCACCCCATGAGATTCTAGCCATTAGATGTGATCTCATTTGCATGTTGATGGTGTGGGTTGAGTTTCAATCCAATTTGAGCTCAATTGAGCTTGATCGCCCTTGGCTGATGGATGTCCTCTTGTGTGGAAATATGAGAGATCATGGGTCGTCCATTCATGCATTTTGGATGGACAGTCATGATCAAAGACACATAGATCCCATGGATTTTCCTTTAGAACTGTAGCTTTAACCTCAGTCATCTAATCCATGATCGGATGAGGGAAGAGAAAGTGTAGAACCGCCACGTGGAAAGCGCATGTTGCGTTAGTGGTCCACGTGGCGCTAACAGGATTAAATATTTAATTAGGCTATTAAATCATCTAATTAATCATGAAACCTTTCTAAACTCATATATAAGCCTAGAAAAATAAAAAAAATATGAAAAAAATTGCATTGGATAGATAATTTAACATAAAATATTCTAAAAATGATTTCAATAGATTTTGAATAGTGTTTTTTCTGGATTTGGGTTTTATTGGGAATGTTATTTTACTAATTATCCTCTAATTTCTCCACTGATTAATCCCAAACTTCTTCTGTATAATTAGTGGGATGACTCCTGCCTCTCCTAATTTTCTTGGGATTTATTGGTAGTTTAATTAGAGGAATTGCTAATTCATTCCTTAATCACTCCCTTAATGTAATTAAGTTTAGTTAAGGGTATAATTAGTGGTATAACCCTCTAATTGAGTCAATCAAGTTTTTCTTAAGTGAATATAAGGTTTAGGAATCAGTTTGGGATACTTTCCTTAAGATATTCCTTAAACCCCCTTTCTTCCTTAATCCAACCCTAATTAAGGATTAATTCACTAGTTATCCCCTTAATTAATTTCATAAAATTTTAAAACTTTTCAGAACTCAATTAATCTATCTTGGGTAGATGCTTAGGTGTTCAAGAGCCTAAGTACAATTAAGGAAATCAAAATTCAACTCACATGTGTGAGAGGTGTTATGAAATTACTTAAAATAAACTCCTTAGCTTAATTAATCCTTAATCATGAGCTAATTGCATTAGGTACCTTTCTTTCCTAGGTGCATTATTGATTTAAATTCTTTGTGTGGTTTTATGTCATATCATTGGCTCATAATTATTTGATTAACTATGCTAAGGTGGTGTAGGTAATAATTAACACACTTAATTCATACCTTAACCTAAGCAACATATATAAAAATCATCTAATAATCCTAAGAATAAACTAAATCAACAAACATATGTGGGAATGGATTACGAGCAATAAACTCACCTCATATTTCTCAAATTAAATCAAACTCAAACAAAAATCAAACCTTCCTTAAAAAATAACTTGATTTGTTTTAAGCTTTTTCTTATTTCATAAGATTGTCTTTAGAATTAATTAGGTGAATGTGTTTACATGCTTTCATCACTTTAGTTCTTTCCTAACATGCTAAATTTGTATGTCATATGAATTTCATGCATTCATACTTTTCAAAATCAAATTGAAAATGAAATATTTTCTTTATGTCAAATTGCATGTTTGGCTAAAGTAAAAATATGAATGGCTATTATCACTACTAAATCCAAAACTATTTTCAAAATCTATAAATCAAATACCTAAAATTGAAAGTGTGCTACTTATAATTATTTATAAGTTTGCATGTGGATATAAATATGAAGATGTGCATAGTGTAGCTTTCCTTCTCTTTCTTTTAGCATAGTTTTGAATAGATTCAAAGTGTATTTCATTTGAAAAGAACACAACACTTGCCTAACCCCATTCCTATTCCATTCCTATGCTATTACCTAAGAAGGACATCCACACTTGTACATATAAATTGCATAAACAAAAAATAAATAAACAAATTTTTTGCATCTTTCTTTCCATTCATTCTTTCATACATGTAGCAATACGTAACCGAACGAAGCAAATTAGTCCTGACAATCTGGGTTACAGGCTTTAAGTAGCTTGTGCTTTACACCCTTGGTGCTAACAATGGTACCATACTCACTTATTCCTTTTATACATATACATGTGCATGTGAATAATTGATAAAAGAAACCCCTCTTTTCTACTTAATAAAAATCATGCATCATAAAGCATTCCAATTTTCTTAAGCAACATTTCTTAGCATTCATCATAAATTGTGCTATGTATTTTTATTTGTTTGTATAGACATTCTTAGGATTTATTCATATGCATGTTATACATGTTGGGAAAGAAATGAAGTGATGTGTGTTTTGTGATATTAATTCACTTTACTAAATCTTAAAATGCCTTTCTTTTTTATTAGATTTATTTAGGGAAATCTAAACTTAGGATTAAGTAAAACACATAATAAAACATCACTAAACAAAATTAAATATGAATCCACTTTAGAAATTACTTAAGGTAGGGAAGGAAAGAGAAGTTCTCTTCTATTTTCCCTCTCTTTATAACTTAGTAATTAATTGTAGGATTCACTAAAACCAAACTAAAAATACAAAATAAAATCAACCCAAATTAACTAAATACTTAAATGAAACCACCCATCTAAGTTTAACATCTTCACACTTAGAAAATCTAAGCCTTAAAGCCATAGCTAAACATACCACACAAACCTTTTAAAGCATACACATTATGTTAAGTCACCACTTCTAGCTTTAGGTTAGGGCGATGCATGGCTTGATATTTGCTTTTGTTTTATGATGTATTGTTTCTATGATATGGGTGAATGAAAGGACGATTTAGTCTAATCATTATTTCATGAGATTGTGCTTAAGGGGCGGCTGTAATAAAAATATAAATACTTTTGTTGTGAAGGTGCTTATACCCCTAAGCATAATCTAATAGGCCAGATAGACTTGGTTACCTATGTGTGAGGTGTTAAGTCCAATATACATGCTTGGAATTTACATGATTTGTTTAGCTAATCTTTATTTTGCATGTGTTAGTTAAATTTACTTTTTCTTTTCATGTATTTTTGCAATTAGGATTTTGGAATTGATGTTATGGGGATTAGGATGAGCATTGGTCATAAGATTATATCTTATATACCATGTGAAGCCTTTGGAGCAACCACCTTCCAACCATCCAAAAGATGGAATCAAAAGAAGGAACCAAAAGGAGAAAGAAGAAATGAAGAAATGAAGACCCCATAACATGAATTTTCTTACTTTGTTGTAAACTAATTCATTTGTAATACGGGTTGTATAGCTCTGTTACCTAATTTGTTTTTATGTTTTGGTGGTCACCACAAATGGCATTTTATTTTTTTGTGTTAGCTTTATAAAATGTTTGATGTTTTGTTTACCTTGTGCATTAAGATGGCATATTTTCCTAGTTTCTTCTTTGCTTTGATGTATAGCCTGGATGACAATTAGGCTCTTAGGGAAAAATAAATCTTCTACTAAATTAAACAACTCAAATTTAAAAATAAATAACTGATAATCTCATTTAAAACTTAGGCTAAAAATCAAGATAAAAGAATTAGTAAACCCTATGGATGAGTATTTCTTTTATAATATCATGCATGAAAGCATATTGTTACTCTTGATTAGAGGGCTTCCACCTTTGCCAGAGAACTTGGCTTGACCTTTGAGAGCCATGGTGGAAACACACCTCCCCTTCTCGCTAATTTTGGCCCATAATCTTATTTCTCATGCATTAGGCATATGAATCCTATAAGCCTGAGTCAAATGATTATCCAAAAATGAAAGTAAAATTTAATATGTTTTGCATTAGACCTAAGTCATTTCTTATGCCCTTACATGATCTAGTCTCCTATGAAGTGAGTTTAAGGACTTAGTCTCTTTCTAAAATAAATAACAACCTAGCTATCTTGCATAAAGTATATGACTTGCCTACATGAATTTAAAATCATAGGAGGAGTTAGTTGGCAAAGCATTGTAAGTCCAAACAGTTAGGTGTTTGTCCTCTCTTGTGGAGGTAAATCAAATACTCACCTTAGATTTAGGTCATAGCTGCCAAGGCTCCCTAGATTTAGGTTCTGAGGTTGCTTCTCCCATCTATAGGTTATAAGCATAAATCCTCACCTCTTAAGCATTTTCATAACTTTATATTGTGGAATTATAAGCCCTAAACTTATAATAAAAATTTAGCTCAAATAAATAATTCAATTTCAAAAATGTAAAGCTAACCATAGAACAGTTTGAGATGCTCGCTAGGTTTCCTAGCATCGTGAGCATCTCTTACTTATCTTTCTTTAGCTTCAATAATAACTCTCTCTCTCTCTTTGATTAATCATATTTGATCTTCCAAAATAAATAAATCGATTGATAGTCCTTTCTATTGAAATCTTTGGAGACAACGATCATTTACCTTAATCGAGAGTATTCATAAGGAACCCCCTTCTTTAGAATGTAATTAACTATGGGGGCTTTCCCCTGTAGGGAACTTAACAAATCTGGTTTAAAATAAACCCTACTTTACTCTTCCATGTAAAGTAGGAGAAGAATCTTTACATATATGCACTCATTGTCTTATGAGTCCTTGAGGTCCATTGTAGGGTGGTGAATTCTATCTTTCGAGATAGCACATCTCTCCTCAATGTCACACCCGATCACCCTCAATAAGAACATATGCGGATCTACGTGGTGTCCAAAAAAGCATAAAAAAGTATATCTTTATCTTCATTTTATTTCGCATAGAGTGAAGATGGAAGTATACATTCTTTAGAAATTAATATAAAAATTTTACCACATAAGTTTTGGAAATTTGTTTTGGTATGAATTTTAGGTTTGGTTGGAGAAGGAAGGCATGGATTGGGTTTAGGCTATAGGGCAGACAAGTTTTTCTAAGTCCCTAAGGCATAACCTTTTCCTATGGCTAACCCTTCTAAGTCTCTAGGCTTAGGTTAAGTGTTAACCTAATCACTAGAAGTTTTTTAAGACTAAGGAGCTTATAGTGTCTATAAGAGTCCTAGATCTATGATGAGGAAGTTGAGAACTCACTCCAAAAGTGAGGTCAACACTCTCCTGCAGATATCGCATTAACCTGCTTTCTCCGTGCCGCTGAAAGTCGAATCAAACGACTGATTCAAATGCTATCCCTAAGTGTGTGAAGTAACATAGTGAGTTGCTTTTCAATCCTTACATTGAAATTGCCTTGTAGCAACTTTCTTGTATGAATTAAATCGCATAACTTAAAAAAGAGTTGTTCTTCAATGGAACCATGCTAATACAGTCAGAATTGAAAGCATGGTATAGCCTAAGAAGATATTTTTGACATTGTATATTTCGTTCAGGATCATATCATTGCCTTTCTTTACCCATCTTATATAATAAAATAAGCATAACACTCATAGATGCAACAATCACAACATGAACAACTGAATGATTTTGACATTGAACTTTCACATATGTCATTCAAATTGATTGGTAGATCTGCATTCAGATGCAACTGCTCTACCATCTTTGAAGCACAAGCAATAATTATATAAAGGTAGAAAATTGACATATACTCATTTGAAAGAAAATATTTTTTTCAATAGTAATGTTGTGTTAAATTGTCAATTGAAGTATCACTTGTGGAATAGTGATCAAAATAATTGATAATCAAAAATTCACTTTAGGATAAAAGTTCTATTGATCAAAATCATTTTCAATCATAGAACTATATAAGTAATGTATGTGTGTTTTACCCTATGGCTTAGCATGTATGTATTTCATATAGCAATTGTTTTTCTTATGCTAGATGATATATTTCTACATATCTATTAGGAGAATAGCTCACCATCTCTATAAGACATCAAACCATACAAATTAGGCCTCTTAAATTGGCTTGAAAACTCAAATTCATTTAAATATCAGAATAATTTCTTATTGGATTAAACTGATAATGAAGAGCAGGAGAGAACTAATGTACCATTTATGACTCAGAATGAACTTGAATTGTGATATATATATATAAATATATATATATATATATATATATATATATATATATATATATATATATATATATATATATATATATACATATATATGTGTGTGTGTGTGTGTGTGTGTGTGTGTGTGTGTGTAAAAATACATACATATATGTATCTATATTTATATACATATATACATATATGTATATATATTATTTTAAAGATAAAAAAAATTCTAGATTTTGATTGTGCCACGTAACAGTTGGAATTATATGTTGTCATATTCTTTCGAGTACTTTTTTGAACTGCCTCGAGTAAAAGAAAGAAAAGATTGTTTCCAACTATATTTTCAATCTTATACAAAACACACACACACACGATTTTCCAGAAGCACATCCACCAGCTGATGGCTTTACATTTGTCTTTCTTGAAGCATCTATAAAAAAATGCCCTTTTTTTTTGTTTTATCACAAATCATGACTCCTAATTGAGAAGCACATCCACCAACTATAACTACCTTTTATTTTCAAAAGCTAAACACCTTGCTGCCCTCCCTAAAAAAAAAAAATAAATCATTGTGATATGAAGCTTACCTCCAACCACTATGGCATGAACAAAGTGAAGTACGAACGAGCATCAATGCGAACAAAGAAGAGACATGGGTGAGGTTGGCCGACGATGTAGGCCGTGCTTGTTGGGTGTCGATGAGAAAGCGGCGAGGATGCAGAAGGAAAATTGCTTTGGGACCAAAGAAAAAATGAATCGAGTGGGGGAGTCGCCGAAGATGCCAAACAACACGGGAGAGAGATGGACCGTGATTTCCTTTTTCACCTGAATCGAGCGTAAAAGGAATACACGATAAATTTAGGGTTGTGATATTTGGTTTACACAAAATACGTCATTGATTTTACTTTGCAGTTCTCCAAACACAACAAAAGTCCAATTACGTGCATATTGAATGCTTTACATGCAAAAGTCAACCGATCACGCTCCATAATCAAATATAATTGTTGTAGTTTATTACAAGTCCTTACACACGCCACAGGCGTGAGTTTCCGCCTCAAATGTCCCAAAAAAAAAAAAAAAAAAACAGCTACACACTCTTGACCCACACTCATATCACGTTAATTGAAGAAATTATATATAGTCATCAACCTAATCCCTAGAATACATTAAATACAATCAAAATTGTGAGTCTGAAAATCGCTTAACATGAGATTGATGACACATAAATGTATGCAAACGACAATGATTTTTACAGAGAGATACAATAAAATTATTTTACAAATGTTGTGTAAATTAACTCAATTAGAATTAAAACAAAATCATAAATTGGTTACCTTCATAAATATATATATGTCAAATACCTGCTATATATATAACAGTTATAAAAAATGTATTAAATAAATAAATAATAATATAATAAAAATAAAAGCAAAAAAATTTAGAATATAAAATATATATATAATATTCTAATGGAATTAAACTTAATTTAATTTACGTACATTTTAAGTTAAGATTAATCTATTTATATAATTAGATTGTATATAAGATTATATCCTGTTAATTTTAATATATTATATAAGATATGTAATAGTATATATATATATATATATATATATGCAAGTATTAATATTTCTGTATGTTTATCATAAAAAAAGAATTATTATTAAAATTTAAATTAATTTTTTGCTGATCAAAATTAAATTTAAGAATTTTCATACAGCATTGTCTTGTCATATGAGTGGAGAAAGAGTTTGTTGGTTCCTATATTTAAGAATAAAGGTGATGCACAAGACTGCAAATTATAGAGGAATTAAGTTAATATGCCACATTAAAATTATGGGAGAGAGTAATTGAGCATAGTTACGATGTGATACGAAATTTCTCACAATCGCTTTGGTTTCATGCCGTAGATCTACTATGGATGCTATACATTTGTTAAGAGGTTTGATGGAGAAGCATAGAGACAAGAAGAAGGATCTACATATGATATTTATTGATTTAGAGAAAGCTTATGATAAAGTCTCAAGAGATGTTCTTTGGAGAGTTCTAGAAAAATGAGTTAATATTGGTTATATTCAAGTCATTAAGGATATGTATACTAGACTTGTGTCCAAACACAAGGAGGATTGACAAAATATTTTCCTATTTCATGGATTACATCAAGGATCAACATTAAGCCCTTATCTTTTACTTTAGTTATGGATGTTCTTATGAGGCATTTACAAGATGTACCTTGTATGCTTTTGTCGATGACATTCTTCTTGTTGATAAGACTAGAGAGGAGTCCAACGTAAAACTTGAATTATGGAGGTCAACTTAGAGTCTAAAGGTTTTCGCTTTAAGTAGATCCAAAAATATATGGAGTGTAATTTTAGTTGTAGAAGTTTTAGTAGTGTTGTGACTTTAGGTGATCAAGTCATTAATAAGAGTGAGCGAATATTTAGGTTCTATTGTTCAAAAGATGGTGAAATAGATGGAGATGTAATTCAAGTTGGATGGTTGAAGTGGAGCATCCGCCTATTATGTGATAGAAAAGTTCCACTTAAACTTAAGGGAAAATTTTATAAGATGGTGGACCCAATGACTTATGGAATGTTGGCCAAGAGAAGCATAAGACTAAGTTAAGTTACAGAGATGAGGATGCTGGTGGATGAGTGGCTTTACTCTTAGAGATAGAAAAAATAAGTATGTTCAGAAAAAAGTTGGTAGCTTGGTAGATAAGATTAGGGAGAGTCGCCAGATGGTTTGGCCACATAAAGCTTGTCGTCCATGACCCAATTAGAGAGTAGATGCTTTAGATTTGCCTTTATGTTAAGAAAAGGTAGACCTAAAAAAGACTTGGTTAAGATGATAAAAAATGATCTTAGTATACTTGAATTAAATGAGAATTTGACACATAATATGACAAAATGGAGATGAAGGATTCATGTAGCTTACCCCACCAAGTGGGATTAAGGCTTGTTGTTGTTGTTGTTGTTGTTGTATTGTCTTGTCATATTATGGGTTGACCATTTCACTAGAAGAATATATATATATATTTTTTACCTAAAACTATCTAGCATGATGAACATTATTTTCTAAAAAAAATTTATTATTCGCTCATCTTCTCCTGAGTTTTTGGAGAAAATATATATACGAAATTTTACATCAGGATTTTAATCATATCACTTTTATTTAATTTTTTTAATTTATATTAAAATTAATATAAAAAATTATCTAATATCACCTATCTTATTTTTATTGAACTCCTGATATATCAGAACTTTTTTGTCTCGCAAACTTCACGACAGCTCTTCTTTATCCCTTCCGTTTCCTCACAAGCAGCAACTCTTCCTCACATCGCCAACCGAGTTTTACTGTAAGCCCCAATCCCTACTTCATTTCTTCACCTTCATCTCTCAACACTGTCCTCCGTTCCATCTATCAAGCGTACAGAAATTTCTTCTCCGTCTTTTGCTTCCAGCAGCGATTATAACATCGCCGATATTTCCATCGATGCTCCTCTCCACACGAGTAACCCATATTCTCTCCTCTCTCCGATTGTCACCTCCGGAAAACTCACACAGCCCACACCCCATTATCAACAGTTATAGCAACAATCTTTTCCATTTCCTCTTCGGATCTCTCTGGTTGGTAAGCAACAGCGTCAACTCTCCTCTCAGCTCTCATAGCCTAGTGACGAAGAAGCCTCCACCCTCTCTCTTCCAAAGCTCATGTTGCTATCCTTCCTCTCCATTTTCCTCTCATTCTCGTGAAGAGTTTAGTCCTCCAACTCTCCGCTGCTCTTCATCTGATATTCCCCATTCATGCTGTGGTTCTCCTCTTCCCCATCCATCTCTCCAGGCTGCATGCAACTCCCTCTTCTTCATTGAGCCCAAGCATTCATAGTTGTTCTTCTGTCCTTCTCCAATACCTATAGTAGACGAAGCCTCGACAAACCTTCAGCCACTCAACCATTGAATCCAGAGCAGCAGCCTAGTCACCTCTCTATCTACCTCATGTCAAGCCGACGACCAAGCACTATATGTGTCATTCTTATTCCTCTTTCTTCCTCTCCAATCTCAATACAGGCACGTTTTCCCTCATACACGAAATCTGCACTCAACCATTTTTTCATCTTTCTTCCTTCATGCAAGTCTCTAGTCGAACTTCTTCTTTCCTATCCATACCACGTCGATTTATTTTTTTTAGCCGCCCACAACTCCAATCGAGCTCGGTTTCCCGCACCACACAACCATTCTCACCTTTTTTTCCTAAATTAGTGAATAAGATTTTTTTTTTTCTTTTCTTTTCTTTCCTTTAATAAATTTTGTATTTGACTTCATCAAATCAGTCATCTCGCTTGCTAATTGTGATTGCTCATTGCAAGAGTATAACATAAAAGAGGGGTTTGAATGTGTATAAATTTTTTTTTAATATATTGTTGTTTCATTTTATGCCGGTTCAAGACCGTTCTAATGCCCCAAATACATATTGATGAGACACCGCTACACTTAATAAGGCAGCAGGGTAAGCAAACAGTAGCTCTTAGAGATGACATATTGTCGGAATGCTGGAGGATTTTTATTGAAATTAAGGACTTAAAAAAATAGAAAGGTAAAGCACAAATATGAACCTAAAATAAATGTAATTAAAATAACTCTAATAAAAAAACCTCTAATCTAATAAGCTAAATAAATATGTAAAATAGATACAAATGGAATACTAAATTGAAATAAAAATGAATGATGATAACTTTCAAGAATATCAAAAGACTTGAGAGGATCACTTGAAATTTGAGCAGTACTTCCTTATCTCTTTTTGTTGAACCATTAAAGTCTTAGGAGCTAGTGAAGTGGTGGAAATGGGCTATCATGGCCTTTAATTTATAGAAATGGATGTGAGTCTCACATTTAATTGAAATATTTATAAAATATTTAAATGATAGACATATGTAAAACATGTGGCATCCACATTACTCCACATTTGTCACCAAGTTCACAACACTCAAATACAAATGGATATGAGACATTATTTAAAAGTCAAAAAATTAAAATTTGAACGTTATTTAACGATGTAAATATTTGTGCAAATGTCTAATAAAATAAACTAATCATAAAATTACTTTAGGACCTACATGTATAATAAAATAATCTTCAAACTAATCATAAAATTTTGGAAGTTATGCATGCATTCTAAATATGCATTAGCATATAATTGCATCACAATAGTGCATCGAAGTGGGTGCTAATACACAGCACAATCATATCAAGACCATATAAATATGATATGCATATACAATGAAGATCCTATGAATGTGTAATAAATTTTGATCAAAATTGTGCAATCATGCAAACACATTTTATAATCATAATTAAGTGCATATGAACAATTTCAATATAAAAAACCTAAACACATTTGTGGAGCAATCTTCTTCCCATTTCAAGCATACTAAGATACATGTGATAGTCCAAATGCACTAAATGCATGCCAAGAGTTGAAAATGAGATTTACATATTTTATGGGCTTCCTTTGATCCTAAATAATTGATTTCATGCCAATTATAATATTCCAATTTATGAATTTTATAAATTGGGTGAGACTATTTAAGCTTAAAAAACATGCATATGCTTGGATATAGATTTAAGGTCAAAATCCTAATGTCTAAAAAAGTTGTGTAGGCTGAATTTAAAGTTGAGTTGAGAGTTTTAAATATCAAATTTAAAAATTTGTAAACTTTCAAAATTGAATATAAAATTACATAAAATTCAAAATACCTGCTTGAGCCCTAACACAGTTGAATGTTTAGATTCAGGTATCTAAGTATGTTGCGCGGATTAAAACCAGATTAACTTAAATGTAGACTGTGAATTATGCAAACATTTTGAGAGGAAGACAATCATTATGAAAGCTTGAGCATATTTTAAAATTTAATATTCTAAATATATACTTATATATGTAGTTTAACAAGTCAACACATTCATATGACGAAAGTTAAGCCTTATTTTGAGTAGTCAAATCCTCCTCCCTATAAGTGATTAATCTCAGTAAGGCTATATATGAAACTTAATATAGATAATATCCTCAAGTTGATCATTTAAGCTTACTCTTACTACTTGAGTAAAGTTTTTAATTGTCTTAATATGTATATTTCATATTTAGAAATACAAATATTCAACTTCAAAAATAAAAATGCATAATTGCATATCTTAATATTTGGATCTGATTCTCCTCCAATAAGGGTAGAGTTGACAAGACCTGATATGATATAATGAGATTTCAAAACTGTAGATCCAATCTTGCTAGCAAAAAAGTAGAGTTGACAAGGTCTACCCCAATGATGATTGTGTTGATTAAGAATATCAACCGAGTGGTTTACTATTATCAAATTTCTAAACTCTTCAATGTGAAGTGAAATTTTTATCAACTATCAAATATTCAAGAAAATTCCAAAATAAGAAAATTAATGAAATAAAAATTCATCATAAATAATAATAATAATAATAAATTCATCCATCCGTCTTCCTCAATTATTTATTACGGGTGACAAATTTAATGTTAACTCAAGCCCGCAAAGGAGCCAATGTAAGTGGTGAGTGCGGCTCCAGCCGACTTCGCCAAAGAATAAGCTTCAGTTGAACTTGTCGAGCTTCGAGTTCAAATTCGAGCCTTGTTGATCTCACTTTTAGAGTGAGCTCTCAACTTCCTCATCATAGATCTAGGACTCTTGTAGACACTAAGAGCTCCTTAGTATTAAGACACTTGATTAGGTGAACACTTAACCTAAGCCTAGAGACTTACAAGAGTTAGCCATAGGAATAGGTTATGCCTTAGGGACTTAGAAAAACTTGCCTACCCTATAGCCTTAAACTCAATCATTGCTTCCTTCCTCAAACCAAATCTTAAATTCTAACCCAAATAGCCTTAACCAAATTCAAATCAACCTCAACTCAATTGATTTTCTTAAATATCCATTCAATCTTAAATCAAATCCCAACCCAAATTCTAAATCAAATGATTGAAATCCAAAATCAAATTCAAATTCCAAAACGCTTCCTAATCCCTTTGATTTTATCTTATGGGCTTAGCCTTAATGAAATTCAAATCAACCTCAACTCAATTGATTTTCTCAAATATCTATTCAATCTCAAATCAAGTCCCAACCTAAATTTCAAATCAAATGATTGAAACCCAAAGTCAAATTTTAAAATCCCTTCCTAAGCCATATGAATCACCTTCATACACTTAGCCAAAACTCCCTTTAAATCAAATCAAAACTTGGTTGATTTCTTTATAAATCAATCATTCCTTCATTTATATTCACAAATATAAATAAAATCCAAATTCAAATAGCCAAAACCAAATCAAACTGAATCAAACCAAATCAAGACCTTTCTTAAGCCATATGGACCTACCTCCATAAGCTTAATCATATCTCAATCGAATCAATCCAAACTCAATTGATTTCTTTATAAATCAGTTATTTCTTCATTTATATTCAAAAATATAAATAAGACCCACACTCCAATGACCAAAAATAAATCAAACTAAATCAACTCCCTACTTAAGCCCTTTTGACCAACATCCTTAAATTTGGTCAAACTTACTTTCAAATCACTCCAAACTCAAGTGACTTTCTAATGAATCATTTATATATTCATTTATATTCATAAAAATAAATGAAGTATAAATCCAAATGGCCAAAACCAAACCTAAATCAAATCAAATTTTCAATTTTAATCTTTTTAGCCAATTTCTTGAACTTAACTAAATGATATCCAAATCAACTCAAAATCCATAGATTTCTTCATGATTCAATCATTTCTTCAATCATTATTTCAAATATAAACACAAACTATAATTATCAAACCAAATCGAAGTCAACTCAAGTCAAGCCCGTGTTGACCACTTTTGACTTGAAATTATCATATGAACTAAAATCCATTTGACTCCAAACCAATTACAATTGGATTTATATCTTCATCCTAGGCTCATATATGAGTTCAACTAAACTTTAATTAAACCTTGATCGAGCAAATTGACCCATTTAGGCTCACTTGACCCAAAGTGCTAAAGGACCTTTTTGAGTCAAGTTCTAATCCAACCCAAATTAGATTGAACTAAGCCTATATAACCTCAATCATGATCAACAATCATCATGAGGTGATCAACCACCATGAATTGGGCCAAACCAAGTCAAACTTTGCCTTTGACTAAGTCAACATTTAGCCCAAATGAAACCTAGACTAGCCAAAATCCATCATATGCCAAATTGATTAAAACCATTGACCTAAACCCATTCATAATCAATGATTAAACATGACCAAACCTTCAATTGAGCCAAACCAAGCCTAATTAGCCACTTGACCTAAGTTGACCTAAATTGACCTAAAATGCCAAAATGGGTCAAATCATGATTTAATCTAAATTGACTGCAACCAATGGCTTAAGTTCATCCCAAATCACTTCTTGAACTTGACCAAAGCCATGATAGAGCCCAAGTTGACCAATTGGTCAACTTGACCCAACCTACTCAAATTGACTTAAAAGGTCAAATTGACTAGAATTCAAATTAATTCTAAACTAAACCAAACTAAAGCCTATAATAATTTTCAATCAACCAATTGAACTTGACTCAACACCTAACCCAACTTAATTTAGTCAAATCAATCCAATTGGTTAACTTGAACAATTTGACCCTTTTGAATCCAAATGAGTCAAATACAAACCAAAACTAATTTAAATTAATTGAACCAAAACATCCCAAATCATCATGTGAACCTAACCCAAGCCTTGGTTTGACCCAATTTGACCAATTGGTCAACCAACCTAACCCAAATGAAACCCATTTGACCAATCCAAGCCAAATCACTCCAAACCAACTTATGACCCTAGGACTTAGTCAAACCTGACCAAACTATCTTAATTCATTTTCAAAATAGCCCAAAAGTCAAGTGGACCCCACCAAGGGATTAGCCATCAAACCATGGATTTAAACATTAAAATAATTGGATCCAAGCTAAAGTCAACCTTTGATCCACATGGAAACTCATTAACACTCCATGGAACCTTCTCCTAACCCACCTAGCTAACCTAACTCACCCTAGGTCAGCCAAGGACCTTTGGGAGGTGAGTTGACTCACTCCAACATAAATTGAGCACCCATTAGATCAAGACCTTTGAATCCTTGCACATTGGGTCCATGGTAGCCTCCCATCATTCCTCCCATCCCTGGCGTGCCTCCCTGACTTGATGGAAATAAGTCTGGCGGCCGGACAGCGGTGAGCCTGTGTAAAACATGCGCATGTTGTCATCCGTCTATGATGGGAAATTGAGGGGCATACCCCCCTCAATTCCAACACAATTTCACATACACTTATATCGTGAGCTCTCTTAAGTGAATTCAAGCCCTCAGAGTGTTTCCAAGGATCTACAAGCCCTCTCAATTCGGCATTGCCCATTCCCAAGCAAAATTGAAACAGGGCATCCCAATCCCAAGCAATACTCCCTAATTTCGAAATCAAACTTTAACTCCTATTAGCCACACCATCACCATACCCTATCGAAGCCAACCAAACCAATTCCCAAGCTTCCAAGCCACGGGAGGAGTGAATTTGATCAGAGCCGAGCCCATTGCATGCGTGGATTGGTCGACTGAGCATCCCACACCAAATCAAGCTTAAAGCTCTTCAACAAGGCCTTGCCTTAACTAGGCAAAGCTACCTCCGGTGTTGCACCACTGGACATTAGCTCCAGTGAGGTAATTTTACAAACCGAGCCTTGTATGCGAAAGTGGGTTGGTCCTTTGTGAAAAAAATTCAAATTTCATAAAAAATTGATCGTTGGGTGTGTGCGTCTCTCTTCCCTGAAGGTGCGAGAAGAATTTGGAGATAATCTGAGCTCGTGTGAGCTCGAATCTAATGAGGGAAGATGGACTGTATCCGTCTTCTATCGCTCACGGATGAGATAGATCATGAGCCGTCCATCCCACATGATTGGGATGAACAACTATGATCAAATCCTGTGGTAGAGCCCTTGATTCCTTTCTTAAATTGCAAATCGAATTGTGGTTGTCCGATCTTAGATCAGATGATCCACAGAGAAAGCACGCCCTACCAGTGAGCTGCGGATGTGACTACTTAAATAGCCAATCCGCCACATGTAAAGCGCGTACGCCACGTCACGGCCGATGGGATTAAGGCTTTGATTAGGGCTAATTATTTGGTTTTAATCCTAAAACTTCCTAAAATCATAACTAATTATAGAAACAATCCAAAAATAAGCTCATTTTGAAGATATTTTAGAGTAGAATCTAGGAAAATTATCATTAATTGACGTTAAACAGTGATTTTGGCTTAATTAGGGTTTTATCAAGAATATAATTAGCATAATTATACTTTAATTAAGTACTCAATTAATCTAAAATTTTCTCTGAATGTTTAAGGGGATGACCTCTGCCTCCACTACTTTTTTGGGATTTTATTGATTATTTAATCATGAAAATCACTTGATTAAGCTCTAATCACTCTCTTAATCCAATTAATCATAATTAATGAATGAACAGTAACTTGATTAATCACTTAAGCATAATCACCTCTGTTGGACAGTAAGATAACTTAAGTGATGTGGTTGGAGATACTTTTCCTAATCCATTTCCTAAGTCTTCTTTACCTTTAAAAATAAATTAATGAATGGATAATTAAATGATTAATTAGTTAATTAAGTGACTAATCTTCAAAATAAGGAAATCAAAATCTAATTAAATGCTTAAATGATTTAGGGATTAGGATTGGGGTCTTGCCCTTGATCCTTTCCCCTAAGTTAATTTCATCATTCAAATTAAAATATAATCAAAGTGCTTAATAAATTAAATAAAGGCTTAATGAAATTAAAAGTAAAAATTAATTTATCCACACTTAAGCAACCATAAATTGATTTTAGCTGGGTGTTTAATAACCCAAAGTGAGAGATAATGAAATTATGGTTGGTTCATATATGTGAGAAAACTATAAAAATAATTAAGTGAGATCCCTTAAGCTTCATTAACTATTAATCATAAGTCAATTGCATTAGACCCCTTTTATTTCTTAGGAGAATTGCAATTCACTTTTCATGTAGTTGCATATCATATTGGCTTGTTATTAACTAGTTAATTAACTTAAGGTGATATAGGTAAGGGTTAATTAATTCATTTAATTCTTACCTTAACCTAATTAAAATATAAAATCAACTTAAATATCCTTCATTAAACCAAACTAATTCACACATGGGGAATTGGGCTAGGATTAGAAAACCTCCTTCATGTTTCCTAAATCAAATCAAACTCAAATGCAAAAATATCTATAAAGAATTTTGGTTCATTTTAAATAGTCTTATTTAATTTGATTATTCTTAGAATTAATTGGGATGAATGAAATCATGTGTTTACATTTCTTTATTTCTTTCCAATCATACTAAATATTGCTTTCCATATGAAATCATGCATTCATTTATTTTAAAATTTAATTAAATAAAATATTTTCTTTATGTCAAATTGCATGTGTTGGCTAAAATTAAGAATATGATTGGCTATTATCATTATTAAAATAAAAATTATCTATCAAAACTTATAAATCAAAAATTATAAATGAAGTGATGATTAGCTATGAATATTTATAAGCTTGGATGTAATGATAGCATAAGATGTGTATTATAAAGTTCTCTTTCCTTTTCTTGATATGGATTTATATAGGATTTGCAAGTATATAATTCATTTGAAAAGAATACAACACTTGCCTAAATTTATTCCTATGCATCTCTATATTAAGAATTAGAAAGGACCTTCACATTACACATGTAAATCTTACAATCAAATCAAACATAAATCTCTTGCATGATTCTTCACCCATTTGGTTCTTTGTGTACATCTACATGCATTTAAGAAAAATGGTATATTAGTCTGGACATCCCGGGGCTGTGAGGCTTTAAGTAGCCCCAAGTAGGTCTTGTACCTTACGCCCTTGGTGTACAAAATAATGGCATCATACTCACTTATAACTTTTATACATGTGGATGTGCATTTAGCTAATGGATAAAAGATCTCTCATTTTTACATAATAAAGACATGCATTCATGGAATATCCAAATTTTCAAACCATATCTCTTTGCATCCATCATCAAGGTGTGTTAAGATTTGCATTATATGTATAGCTATGTTTAGATTTATTCATATGCATGGTATACATGGTGGAAAGAAATGAATGGGTGTATGTTATGTGATAGTAATCCACCCTAACTAATACTAAGAGGCCTTTCTTGTTGAATAGGGCTATTTAAAATAAATCTAAACTTAGGATTAATAAAAATACATAATAAAATATTCACCAAAGAAAATTCATTAATGAATCTATCTTAGAAATACTTTAAGGTAGGGATGAAAGAGAGTTCTCTACCCTTTTCTTCTCTTCATAATATTTAGTTGTTAAGTGTAGGTTCGTTCAAACCAAATCAAATCATCAACTAAAATTGACAAATCAACTAAATCACTTAAACTAAAATTGTCATCTAAATTGAATCCTTCATACTTAGAAAATTTTAACTCTAAAGCCTAGCTAAGACATGCCACACAAGCCTTAAATGGCACACACATTAGGCTAAGTCACCATTTCTAGCTTTATGTTAGAGCATGGTTTTGATGCTTGATTTTATTTTGTGATGTAATATGACTAGTGGGGTGTATATGTGATTGGATGATGTAGGCGATCTTAGCCTAATCATATCTTATGTAGGGGATTGTGCAGAAGGGGTGATGTAATAAAGATATAAATGCTTTTGTTGTGCAGGTTACTTATATTCCTAAGAATAATCCAAACTAGGACAGGTAGGCTTGGTTACCCATGTGTGGGGTGCTAAGTCCAAATTATTCATATAACTGCTTGGGCTGTGCGGTATGTTTAGCTAACCTTTATTTTGCAGGTTTAGTTAGATTTATCTTTCTCATTTTGATGTAAATTTTGCAATTAAGATTTAGAATAAATGTTATGAGGGATTAAGATAAACATTGGTTATAAGACTAAGTCTTATGCACCATGTGATGCTTTTGGAGCAACCATATTCCAATCAAGCCAAGAAGAAAGAAAAGAAGCAAATCAAAATGAAGAATGAAGAAGAAGAATGAAGACTCCCATAACATGAATTCTTTTAATTGTAATTATTCATTTGTAATCCGAGTTGTATAAGGGTAGAACTCGGCTACCCATTTTCCTTTTCGGGTTTGTGTAATGGAGCCCGACCACATTTTATTATTTTGTGCCAATTTTATAAATTGAGTGATGTTTTATTTATGATTGCAATTAAGATGGCATGATCTTCTAGTTTCTTCATTGTTTGATGAATAGCCTAGATGCAATTAGGCTCTTAGGGAAAAATAAATTTTCTATCCAATTAATCAATTCAAAATTAAATTAAAATAACTCATAACTCACCTAAAACCTAGGACATAAATCAAGATAAAAAATATTTAGCAACCCCTTAGCTGGATGTTGTATGTCTCACATCATGCATAAATCATATTGCTTCACTCTTGCTAATGGAGGCATTTACCTTTGCAAGAGAAAATGGGTTGACCTTTAAGAGTTATGGTGAAAACACACCTCATTCTTTCTGATTTTGGCCTATAACCAATTTCTCATGTATTAGGCATATGAAATCCCATGGACTGTGTCAAATAACAATGTCCAAAATTAAAAATAAAACTTAACAAAAGTTGCATTATATTAGGTCATTATTTATGTTCTTCATGATCTAGTCTCTTAGGAAGTGTGTATAAGGACTTAGTCTCCTTTCTAAATAAACAACAGCTTAGTCATCTTGCAAAGCATAAGACTTGCCTACATGTATTTAAAATCGTAGGAGGAGTTAGTTGGCGGCCACCCGGTTGTAAGTCTAACAATCAGGTGGTTTATTCTCTCTTGTGGAGGTAAACCATATGCCCATTTTTACCTTAGATTTAGGTCGCTTTGGCCCTCATCAAAGCTCCATAGATTTAGGATCTAAGGTTATTGTTTTCCTTTATGGGTTATAAGCATAAATTCTCACATCTTAGGTATTTCTACAATCTTGTGTTGTGGAATTGTAAGGCCTAGATTTCTAATAAAAATTCAACTCAAACATATAATTCTCCCCAATTTAAAAAATATAAAGCCCAACCATAGCTTAGTTTGGGATGCTTAAGTTTCTTAGTATCATAAGCATCCCCTACTCATCTTCCTTTGGTTTTGATATTAACTCCCTCCTTTTGCTCAATCCCACTTGATTTTCTAAAAATAACCAATTGATTGATAGTCCTATCTTTGAAATATTTGGAGACAGTAATCATTTACCTTAATCGAGAGTATTCCTAAGGGATCTCATTTCTTAGGATGTAATTAACTATGGGGGCTCCATAAGGAACTTAATGAACCCAACTTAAAATAAACCCTACTTTACTTTTCCATGTAAAGTGGGAAAGATCTCTGGTACACTCGAAGACCCATTATCCTTAGGAGTCCTTATTAGGTGATTAGGTCCATTGTAGGATGGTGACTTATGTCTCTTGAGATAGTACATCATTCCTCATTGTCATACCTAATCACCCTAATAAGTACATCTACGGATCTACGTGGTGTCAAACTCAACCTCCTCTCTCATAAAATAAAAAATTCCATGGATTTTTTTAGCAACTCTGCTAGGGATGGTTCATCTCTCCATCTTTGGTAAATGATCATTGTCTCCAAGTATCGATAGTGGATTTGTATTTCATATGATTCCGAGACTATCCTTCTTTTCCGTTGGCACTTAGCTCTTAAGCTAAGTTATTAACATCCTTTAGTTTTAGGACCTCCATGTAGGTCTTAAAACCCCTATTGGGTCCCCCAATAGGTGAAAACAAAATTTAATCAAAAGAGATGACTAAAGACCTTTTTTTTACCAGCTCTATGGAAAGGTAAAGTTCATTCCAAAAATAAAGAAAAATAAATCCTTTATAAAAATATCGCTTTTCAAAAGAACTTTTCCAAAATTCACACAATAAAATATTTGCACAAAAATTCTCACAAAATATATATAATTCAACCTCATCTAACAATCTTCAAGATTGTTACATGTAGGATCTTTTCAAAATCAAAATAAAAAATTATCTTTTCAAAAAGCACATATTTGAAAATAAACATCTTCATTAAGCATACCCAAATTTATTAAATGAAGATCTCTTTTCCAAATAAAATCATTTCACAAAATTGAAACTTCATTCAATATATCTCACATATGTTGAAGTTGGAGTTTCTTTCTTTTCAAAAAGCACATATTTAAAAATGAACATCCTCATTCAATATACCTAAATTTATTGAATGAAGATCTCTTTTCCAAATAAAATTATTTTATAAAATTAAAACTCCATTCAATATATCTCACATATGTTGGAGTTGGAGTTTCTTTCCTTTTCAAAAAAGCACAAATTTGAAAATAAGCATCTTCATTCGACATACCCAAATTTATTGAATGGGGTTTTATTTTCAAATAAAATCACACCATTTGAAACTCCACTCAACACATTCCATATGTGTTAAGTTGGAATTTCCTTCTTAATCACACACAAAAATTTCATCTTTGAAAAATAAAATATGATTGACTTCCATTTTACATACCCAAATTTGTTAAATGGAAATCTACTTTGCAAAAATCATGAAAATCAAAATACATTGGAATTCCATTTGACATACCCAAAATTTTCAAATGAGAGTTTCAAAAAAAGAAATTTGAAAAAATAAATTGGCTTCTATTTAACACACCATGTTTGTTAAATAGAAATCCCTCCTTTCAAAAATAACACAAAACAAAACAAAAATCAAATACATTTGGGCTTTATTTAGCATACATAAATTTGCTATGTAAAGATCTCATTTTTCAAATTAAACACATTTGGACTTTATTTAGCATACACAAATTTGCTAAGTAAAGATCCCATTTTCAAAACTAAAACACAAAAATCAAACACATTTAGACTTTATTTAGCATACATAAATTTGCTAAGTAAAGATCTCATTTTAAAAATTAAAACACAAAAACAAAACACATTTGACTTTATTTAGCATACACAAATTTAATAAGTAAAGATCTCATTTTCAAAAATCAAAATAAAAATAAAACACATTTGGGCTTTATTTAGCATACACAAATTTGCTAGATAAAGATCTCATTTTCAAAATCAAAACAAAAATATTACATTTAGGCTTATTGACCTCAATTTTGGAGTGAGCTCTCAACCCCATCCTCTTAGACTTAGGAATCTTCTAGACACTAAGATTTCCTTAGTCATAAAACACATCTAGTGATTAGTTGAACACTTAACCTAAGCTAGAGACTTGTGTTAATCATAAGATTTTAGGCTTAAAGAAATTACATATCCATAGCTCAACACCCATAATTTTTCAAACCCGATTCAATTCTCAAACTAAATCTTAAATTCAAATTCAAATTCTAGATCTAATTTCAAATTTGACTCCAAGTGATTGAAACCCAAAATCAAATCCAAATCCAAAGACTCTTCATAAGCCATATGAACCACATTAATAAGCTTAGCCAAAACTCCCTTAAATCAAATCAAACTCAATTGATCTCTTTATAAATCAATTATTTCTTCATTTATATTCACAAATATAAATGAAATCCAAATTCAAATGACCAAAACTATATAAAAAATCAAATACAAACTCAATCTAAACCCTTTTCTTTGGACTTAGCCAAATTATATCCAAATCAAGTCAAAATAATGATTTTCTGAATCAATCATTCATTTGATCATTTATCCAAATATAAATAAAATCTATAATTATCAAACCAAATTCAAGTCAACCCAAGTCAAGCCCTTTTGACTTAAAACTTTCAATTGAGCCAAAACCCATTGGACTCCAAATTGATTATCATTGGATTTATATTTCAATCTATGGCTCATATATAAGTTCAACTAAACTCGAATAAAACCAAAACCAAATCAATTGACCCACTTAGGTCCAATTGACCCAAAGTGACCTAAAGGACCCATTTGAGCCAACTTCTAATCCAACCCAAATTGGATTGAACCAAGCTCACCAAAATCTTCCACCATGATTGTTGATCACCATAAGATGATCAATTGCAATCAATTGGGTCAAACCAAGCCTAATTGGACATTTGATCCAAATTGGCCCAAATTGGCCTAAAGGACCAAATCAGGTCAAATCATGATCTAACCCAAATTGATTGCAACTAATGACTCAAGTTTATTCCAAATTGATTATTGAACTTGACCAATGTCATAATTAAACCCAATTTGATCAAGGATTGGTCAATTACCCAATCTAGCCTAAAATGGCCTAAAGGGTCAATTTAGCCTAAATCTAAATCAAATCCAAATTAATTTAAATCAAAGACCACATTCATCTTCAATCAGCCAATTGAACATGAATCAACCCATAACCCAAGCTAATTTGGCCAATTTTAGTCAAATGGGTCAATTGACCCATTATGACCCATATGACCCAAATTGGGTCAAATCCCTTGAAACCAAGCCAAGACCAATTGGGGGTTAATCAAACCTGACCCAAACTCATTTGGGATCAGCCCAATTATCAACCCAACCCATTTAAATCCCACATAGATCCTCCCCCACATAGGATTCCACCCAACCACATTTAATTCTCCCCCATCACATGCACTTAACTCCTCTCCAATATTTGTATTGAATAGAGCTAATCATATGGCAGCAAGAGAGGATTTTAGAGCAAAAATCTAAAGTCTTCAATCAATCCATCATCCATCCCAACCACCCCAAGCAATGGCAATTTGGAGCCAAAAATTCAAAAAAGAATGTATTTTTGGCCATTAAGGAGGAAATGAAGCTTTAGATCTCTTGCCCCACCACCATTCGTAAAAGCTCCCCAAAGCAAAAAAAAAAGGAACCCATCCCCACCTCTTTGAGCCATTTTGAGCTCAAAATATAATATTTGTTTTTTAAGGACGATAAACATCGGAGAAGGTGACGTTCTGAAAGGAGGTAAGGGTTAAATATCATTCCAAAGCTTCCTCATGTACCTAAGAGTTCGCACGGATCTTCACCGCCACCGGAAATCATCCCCGGCGATGTAAATTTCACCAAACTTTAGTCGGTCTTAGGATTTCCCACATTTTGTGTTAATTTTCTTCAAATCTTAGGAATTTTCTCTAGATAATCTCACATTTTTACTTTAAATCATCCAAATTATAAAATAAAATTTTTTTGGTGTGAATCGACGTGAAAACGGGTCTATTTTAACAAGTTTTCACTCAGAAATCCCTCTTTTAAAAAAAAAAGCTTGAAAACATTGTTCACCATCGGCTACAAGAGTCAATCTGTGGTTTGTGGGATCACGCTCGGATCGCGGATCCGCCTTCGATCACGATGCGACCAAATCGTCGATTTTAGGATCGGACATCCAAATGCCGCCGATCACGGATCGCCTCTGATCACGTTATCGATTTGGATTTCCATCACGACATCGTGAGAGCCGCTGGTCATTTTCCCTTCCCACCCAACTGACGCCATATGATATTTCTTTTATAAAACAATTTAATTTAAATTACTTGAAACTTTAAAAATTTATAGAAAATAAAATAGTTAACCAAAAATTACAAACAAGGGTTCATTGGATTTGTCTTTTCGAGAGGAATCTAACAAACCCAAAATCCCCAAATTTTATTAAGTATTTTAAGCTTAATTTAAGTTTTAGTGAAAATAAAACTACACTAATTAAACCAAAAATATATGTCAGATTAAGTTGAAATTTTTAAAGATTGAAACTAAGGCTAAAACACACCACCATAAAAATTTCAAGTGAAAAGGACTTCTAGATTAAGAGAAATTAAATTTTGAAGTTCAAATTATCTATTTAATAAATAAATTAAATTCCATAAATTTACAAATGGCTTAAATCACTTCAATTAACATCTAGGACTCTTAAGAAAATAATATTCAATCCTAATGAACCCCAAACAAACACTTAAGAGTTGAGTTTAATCAAGGAGTTAATTAAAATATAATCTAAAAATAATTTAAATATCAAATCAAAATAAAATGAAATAGCACTTAAGCAATCATTAATCAAATCTCAAATGAATAACATCCTAAAATTAAATATGATTAGACCAAAGTTAATAAAACTCAATTAAATGATAAAATCTTAAATCAAACTCAAAATTCAATAAATTTAAAAACTTTAATATGGGTCAAACTAATATAACTAAACCTACACTAAGCATGGAGTCTTAATCATATGAAACTCAATGAATATAAATAAATAAACCGAAAGTAATTAATCATTAACTAAAGATCAAATTGATTAATAAATCAATTCAACATAATCATTTGATATTAATCGAATTAAACCAAATAAAATTAAAGTAAACTTAATTAACATATGATTAAATCACATTCATTTAGAATAAGATAATTAATTAACCATTAAATATTTCAACCTAATAACTAAATGAACATGTTAATGAATTCAAACAAACATAATAAATGAATCAAATCAAATAAAACTCTAATCATAAATAATCAAACTTAATTGAAATAAAATAAATAATTAATTCACTTAATAACAATGATGGTAATAACAATAATCCTTTAATCAAATCAAACTTAAGGAAAAGCATTTAACTAAACCAAATCACTCACAAGTGGGAAATTAAGTCATTACTCTATAATTAAACAAACCCTTAATTAATTTAATTTTTACCCTCTTAATCAAACTTAAACATCTAATTAACCCAGACTTAATAAATTAATTAATCATCTTAATTAATCAAATTAATTTAAATAAGTTACATTAAAGCTAACTCTAAAATTAAGCTTAAATCAAACCCCTAATTAAATTTAATAATCACCCTAAGAAACCAATTAAGTTAATCAAATTAAACATATTAAACCTAAGCTAAATCAAACATAATTAAGATGCAATTAAATACTAATCAAAACCTAAATTAAACCTAAATCATTAAGTCATTAATCTCTAATTAAACAAACCCTTAATTAATCTACCAATTTAAATTGTAATTACCTTAATCAAACTTAATTAATCAAACATCTATAATGCAAAAATAAATTAATCCATCATCTTAATAAACTAAATTAATTTTATATAAATTAAAATTAAATCAAACACTTAATTAATCACTAATTAATTTAATCACATATATTAAATAAACTAATTAAGTCAATTAAATTAATCATATAAACGAAGCTTAATCAAACATAAAATGCAATTAAATGCTAATCAAATCCTTAAACTTAAATCATTAACTCATTAATACATCATTAACCTAAATAAATATGAAATCAAATTAAAATTTAAAAAAATCTTTATTTAATTTAATAATTAATCGCGCTTCTTAAATAAAATAATTAAGTTAATTAAAGTAATCACATCAAACATAAATGCAATTAAATACTAATCAAAATCTAAATTAAGCCTAAATTATTAAGTCATTAATTACATCATTAGTCTAAACAAATAAAAAACTAAATTGAAAATTAAACAAACCTTTATTATTAACATAAATACACTTCTTAATTAAACTAATCACATAATCACATTGAACCTAAGCAAACCCATAACTAATAAAGCTAAATCAAATCAAATCAAATTAAAAAATACTCTCATCAATATGTAATCAAATTAAATCTCATTCAACCTACTTAAATAAGATAAACTAATCAACTATCCAAAGTATGAAATCAAAATACAAACCAAACTTTGATGAACATGACAAATGGATGTGATTAAAAATAAAATCATAATTACAAAGAATCAAACTAAATTTAAATCAAATTTCAAATCATAATCAAACTATAAAATAAATGAACCACAATCAAATAAGCATGAAATTAAGTCACATAACCATAATCAAAAAAATAATTAAATATTAATTCAAAAGGATATTGAATTATCAAGATTTAATTAAACCAAAAACATCTAATCTGAAATTAATCAAAATAAAGAACATGAACTTAAATAAACTTAAACTTCATCAAAGATCAAGGATATTGAATTATCAAGATTTAATTAAACCAAAACATCTAATCTGAAATTAACCAATCAAAAACACATGAATTTAAACAAACTTAAACTTCATTAGATATCAAGGATATTGAAATATCAGGATGTAATTGAACCAAAACATCAAAATCAAAATCAATCAATAAAATACTTAAAAAAACTCAAATTCTAAGCTCTAAATCAAATCAAATAAATTACACAAATTCAAATGGAATTAAGATACTGGGACCTTAGTTAGATTCTTGGAATTAGGATGTGAGTTCCATCTACTGGAATTCATTCTACTCTTCATTCAAAACTCAAATATCATTTTAACCAAATAAAAGTGAAATAAAAATGAAAAATAAATCATTAAATTATTTAAATTGAAATCACCCAAAGGTAAAATTTAAACAAATTCAAACTCCAAATTGAAACTTAAACTAAAGAAGCTAAGTCTTACCACACAAGCCTTAAGCACACACATTAGAATACTAAGTCACTTCTAGTGCTAAGTTGTAGCGGTATGTATGATGTTGTGTTTATTTTGTGATGTAATGTTAGAATTAGGGTGTATGTTTAGATGGATGTCGCGTATTATTTAATCATATTTTTGCAAGGGTCAGTAATAAGAAGACCCCATAACAAGTATTATTTTTTATATAATCCAGTTAAAAGCTGCTACCCATCTTTTTTTTTTTTTTTTGGGTAGAACTGACCAAGACTGGCCTTTTATTCTTTTATAGTAGTCTATAAAATTATTTGATGTTGTGTTTAAATTGCGCAATAGAATAGCATGCTTTTCATAGTTTCTTTATGATTAATGCTTGAATATGTGGCCTAAATGCGGTAGGCTCTTAAGATAAAATTAAATTTTCTATCCCACTATGAACTCATAACTAAAATTTTAAAATAACTCATAACCTCACATAAAAGCCTAAGAATTAAATCAAGATAATAAAATTTTTAGCAACCCCTTATGGATGGATGAATATATATCATGATTATTTCACTCTTGTTAAGAGGGACTTCCATCTTTACCAGAATGAAGAACCTGTGAGAGAGCCTTTGGTGGAAAAACACTCATTTCTCTCTTGATTTGGCCCATAATCAAGTTCTCATGCATTTAGGTACACAAAATCCCATAGCTTGTGTCAAAACAAAGAGTTCAAAAGAATCAAATAAATATGATAGAATTTGCATTAGATTAAGTTATGATTTCATACCACTCATGCTCTAGTCTCTTAAAGAGTGAGTTTAAGGATTTAGTTTCCTTTCTAAATAAATAAATAAGACTTGTCTACATGGATTTAAAGGAGGAGTTAGTCGCCACCCCTGTGCATAAGTCCAAATAATCCAATCGCTTATTCTCTTGTGGAGGTAAACCATATACCCATTTTGCCTAGATTTAGGTGCCTTTATTTTGTACCAAGGCTCCTTAATTTAAGAATATATGAGGTTATTGGCTACAAGCATAAATCCTCATTTCTTAGGCATTTCCATAATCTTATGTTATATAATTATAAGCCCTAGCAATCTAATAAAATGTCAACTCAAATAATTAACTCCTTCAATTTCAAAATATAAATCAATTATTGGGATTGGAATGCTCACAGGCTTCTAGTCATGAGCATTTCCTACTTTCTCCATTTGGATTCCAAAATAAGTCTTCTCCTTGATCTATCTCATTTGATTTTCTAAAAATAGTCAATCATTTGATAATCTTAACCTTGAAATCTTTGGAGACCCTAATTGTCTACTTTAATCGAGAGTATTCATAAGGAATCTCCATTCCTTATGATGTAATTAACTATGGGGCTTACCTCTATAGGGAACTTAATGAACCCGGCTTAAAATAAACTCTACTTTACTTTTTCATGTAAAGTAGGGGAAAGATCTCTGGTATATCTGAAGACCCATCATGCCTTAGGAGTCCTTATTAGGTAATTTTTATCTTTTGAGATAGTACATCATTTCTTAATTTTATACCCGATCACTTCAATAAGCACCTCCTAAGATCTATGTGGTGTCCCACATCTCAAACACCACATGGCTTTATTTGGCATACACAAATTTGCTAAGTAAAGATTTCATCTCTAAATTCACACATGATATACATCATGAGCAAACAAGCAAAAAGAAAATTATTTTTAAACATCTCATCTAGCATACCAGAATTTACTAAATGAGTAAATCCCAAAATCAAATCTAAAACAAAATCAATTGACCCTCTATTGAACATACTTAAATTTATTAAATAAAGGGTCCCTAAACATAAAAATCAAAATAAAATATGAACCAATTGAAACATCAAAAGTCTCTCCAAAATATTTGAATCCATTCAACATACACAAATTTGCTAAATGTTGATTCTAAAACTCAAATAAACTCAAAATCTCTCCTTCAAATCTATTCAAAATCTCTCCTAAATTCAATGAGCCACTTAACATATTCAAATTATTGAGTGTGGGTTCAAACTCTAAATTAAATATAAAAAGATGGCAGAATACCAAAGAAAAAAATCTAATTTGAGTTTATTTTCAAAAATTATAGAATTTGAGTTTAGTCTCGATCAGCTTTTACTTAGTTCAGTGCAGTGTGAATGGATTCTCAAAAGTATGTGTTCACTTTCCCCTTTGGGATGGATTTGGCCTTGGAGGTCTCCCCCAAACTAATTCTCTTATCATACACTTTGGCCAAGGATTCTGGGGCTAGATTACTTGTGAAGGGGCAACCCTCACTACTATCAAGAAGAATGTGGTGATAGAAGTCACCATCCATATTGAGATGCCCTGATGATTTTTCCTCAAAGAGAAGGAAGTAGGTTCGCAATGTAGTTCCATTGCCGTCTGAGTTGTTTCACTCCCAAGGCGGGCTAGTACCCACTCACCGGCTTCCTCTAAGGGGAAAGCTACCCTGGCTTCAGGGTTAGTCTCCCCTACCTTTGAAGAAGGGTCTAGCTCACTCCACATAACTAGACCCAGCACCGCAATAAGAGTCACAAGATCAAGCGGCATCATGTGCGCATTTCCAAGGAGATGGAGATATTGTCTCACATTGCAGTAGAGGAATCACCTAGGGTAGTTTCTCCTTTGCTTATGTAGAACAAGTTCCATTCTCTTTCCAGTTCTAAAGGGGAGAAAGATGTCAGGAGGATTATGGTGCCACCTCCACCTCCAGTTCATCATGAGATACCTATCAAAGATAGGAGAAGGTCATATGCTGGCCTTAGGATAGTTGCCATTGTATGGCTTGGTCAAAAGTCCAAAGCCCATTTGATCTACATCGTTATTCTTCATAGCAAAGAGAGATCCATCAGAGAGGGCTAGAGGCCCATAAGTTCATGTTACTAGAGAGAGACTAAGGTATGCGGCATGAGCCTCCACCCTCATAGATTTGATTGTCATGCTACCCTTATACAAAATTGTATTGAAAGTACTCATCATGGGAAGAGAGCCCCCGTGTAGAGGGAGTCGGTGTTGTCTCCATCACACCGCTCTACTCCATGTCCGCCATCACCAATATAAGTTCCATCTTCTATAGTTCCATCCAAAGCCATGAAAGCAGCATTAGGGGAGAAGAAAGCCTCAATGGTGATCCGCCTATGGCCAAGGGATCCTATTTCATCTACGATAAAAGGAGAGCTCTCTGAACCTCTACGTTCAATGAAGAAAGAGTGGTAATCTCATAGCATCATAGTCGTGCCATCACCACCACCACATTAGCAAATCATGGATATAGCAGCATGAGAGGGAGAAGGAGATAGTTCCATTATCCCCATGGTGATAGATCCTCCCAGGAGCAACACTCCACCCATGGCAGTTGACAGCCATGATCATGTATCCTCCAATGAGCATAGCCCTCACAAGGTTAATAGGGGAGGTCAGATGTATTTCCGTTCATAAGCATGATCCCACCACCGATCAGCCGCGATCATTTGTGCCTGCACAGTTGGACGGCTCCTTGGATGATATCGTAGCACATTATCTAATTGAGAAGAGAGAAATCATAGGGTATGATTGGTCTGACCTCGAAGAGGAGAAGGTTAGCTTTGACCCCAACGAAGATGATTTGTTGGAAAACTTGACAGAGGTGCATATGGTTGATACTAGAGGCTCCCTCCTTCGGGATCACCAGAGTTTGAAAGGTGTTGCGATCGAACAGGATGATACAGCCTATTCGACCCAACACCTCCTTCAACAACTCAAACAAAAAGATGAACAGATTGATAAGATGGGAAAGAGGTTTGAAGATTTGTTAGCTGCAATTTTAGCACTTCATAATCAAGCTCCAACAGCACATCCTACCATTATGGAGACTGGTCAGCCTGAGCTATTGCATGTCTTGGATCAACCCAAGAGTTTGCCTCCAGAAAGAGGAAGACATATAGGAAGGTAGTGGACAGTACCTCCATACAAGAAAAAGATATCAAACTCATGGTTGAACAATAAGTGAAAGAAGCATCAGCGTAATCCCAAGGTGGTTTATCAGTTCCAAAGGGTAGACTCTACCCAAATGAATTCGATGTTATCCAATATCCTAAGGGTGTTATGCCTCATTCTTTCAAGAGTTTTGATTGCAACGGGAACCCTCGCCAAAGATATGGTCACTTGGCTATTGCATGGGCCGATGCATTATTATTTCATCTCTTTTTTAGTAGTTTAGCGGGCATAGCCTTTGATTGGTATGTTGAACTCCCCAATGATTCAGTGAAGACTTTGTTGAGTTGGTGCAACTCTTCATTAAGAGATTTGCTGGAGTTCAGCAAAGGGTAATTGTGGGTGATCTCATTGTAGTACAACACCCCGATGAGTCCCTCGTTGATTATATTCTTAGATGGTATAATTTGAGTATGAAATGCAAACCACAACTGTTCAAATAGCATGCTATTGAAATTCTATTAAAGAATATTCATGTCCGTCACCTTCATGCTTAAAGGTTTCACCATCAAGACATTTGAGAAGCTAATTAACAAGATAGCTAGTCTACAAGGAGAGGCCAAATAATTCAAGATCAGTCATTAAAGCCAAAACTGTAGAAAGCCTATGAAAAGAAGATAAGGGCAGTAACAACATTCGATAAAGGGAAGCAACCGGCCAAAGATCAGTATGAGAGATCTCGAGCTCCATAGCTTTCATTTTCATCTCCTTTACCACCGCCTAGGCCATCTTATCGGCCACCAATAGCCTCACATTTTCACCTCTTCTTAGCATACTCAATAGGGTATACATACCACCCAAATAGCTATCATCCACCAACTATTTTGGATAAATTAAACAAACTTTATTCATTAAAGAGGGAGGTAGTCAGAAAAATCTTTAAGAACCTCTTAAAGAAACCTTATTTTAAGTTACCTGAGCCTAGAAAGCCGGAGAAAGTGGGCAGGAGTAATGATCCTAACTTTTGTTCCTACCACCGCATGCTAGGCCATGTTTTGAAAGATTTCTTTACATTTAAGGACTAGCTTGAGCATAGCTACAAGTCGGGCACTATAGTTATCCTTAAGGAATATCTAGTGGAACAACCATCCAGTTCTGTTAGGCTAATCCTTGGGAATACATGTGATCCTCTCAAAATAAAAGAAGGTTGTGATATCTCATTATCCCAAACCTCTAAAAAGATTATTTCTAGAATCAAGAAACTTTCCTTATAGGCAACCTCAACATCAAGGAAGGTTTGTAGTTGCCAGAAACATGGGAAAGTAGAAAGAACAAGAATCTTTGCCCGATAGCCAAGTAAGACAACCCAACACCTTCCATCTTACGAGCTTACTACCAAGATTCCTACTTCAGCTGGTTCTTCTTCTAGTAGACATCTTGTATTGGCAGATGAGGGCATCAAATCCCTCACCCCACTTATTTTACTAGATTTCTACTATATACCTCCTTTTAAATCTAAGAAATCAATAAAGAAAGCTAGTTTGAATTACATATGTATTGATGAGTTATCTGATTCTACTCTTTTAGAAAATACTTCAAGTTTAAATAATTATAACAACTTTGATCATCCTCTTTTTGATTCAGAAATGGACTTTCCTTTTCTAAATACTGCAGGTTCACCTCTTGAGATAGACTTGGAATCATCGACTCATCCTATCAAAGTAGGTATGCGGTAGAATCTTTCACTAAACCACCACAAGAGGTCACCGAAGTTAACCTCCACGTGGCAAGGTTCTACCTCTAGCACTCACAAGATAAGGAAACAACAAAGCAAAGAAACCCCTCCATGATGCTCCACCCATGGATATGCTTGAGGATTACAAAGTTGATTATAATATCCTCACCACCTAAAGTTAGTTTAAGCATATATGATTCCCTTATCTTATCCAAAGAGATGAGGGAATCATTAATCAAGACCCTTCTTGATCCAGAGATATGCTTAGCTCAGCTGACCATTATTAGAGAGGAAGCACATTATTCAAGAGAAGCTCAGGGAGTCACATTCACTGACGAAGACCTTCTTCTGGGGGACATGGAGCACAACCACCCCCTCTACATCACGGTGGATATGAAAAGATTCAGACTTTATAGGGTTTGGTTGATCCATGTGCATCAGTAAATATTATGAGCCTGAAAACCCTTGCTTATTTGAAGATTGACATCTCTGAACTTCGAGGAGATCGGATGATATTGAGAGGATTCAATGAACAAGGCGAGAGGCTTTAGGCTCCATAGTTACCTGACCGAAGATTGAAGCCAAGTTCTATATAATTGATTCAATACATCATTCACTTTGCTCGAGCCTTGGATACACTAATAAGATGATTTCATCCTCTTCAATCAAGTTTCAAAGAAGTGGAATAGAATATTGTATCAAAGAAGATGAAGAGTCATTTTTAGTTAGAGAGGTCGAGATATATGAAGATGCAACCTACTATCTTCCTCAAAATTAAAGTGTTTATTCTTGCGAACTTCGTCAAAATTAAATTACAAAAGAAAAAGAAGAAAAAGAAAAAGAAAAGAGAAAAGAAAGTATAAGTGCATGAGAAAGAGACGCCAAGGAAGAGGTAGAGCTGCATGTCACATTTCACCCACAGTTCGTTCCACCATATGGACATATGGGTACGATGACTCGACCTCCACCAGGCAAAGGCAGAGGCAGATATAAAGGCATTTCTAGAGGTGGAAGACCCCATGGTTGGCGACCAGCCAATAGGGGCCATGTTCCAGTTCACAGTGAGTACTCCTATTCACATAGACTTAGAATCCAACTCGAGGATGAGTCTCATGTGATTAGTAACCTCCTCGAGGTCTTGGAGGTGACACAAGCTGACAGATGAAGACCAGGCCTCCAAGCAAAGCACAAATGTATTCAAATCAGGATTATGTAAAACCATTAGGCGAAGCTTGAGAACTTTAGCTCCCCTCACTTTCTTCAAAAGTTGAGGTAGTAAGGAACCCCCTGTCTTCCATGGATGTCAAGCCAAAGAGATTCCTATTGGGATCATCATCCTCAAGTCTAGAAGTAGATGTAGAACTTGAGGATAATTCATATAAAGATTTAATGGAATTACTTTTTGATTGGTACTCACCTTATGTTCATAATCTTGCAAAGAATGATTTAATTCCTTACACATGGTCCAGGCACAGGTCGGAGTATTTTGAGATGTTGTGGAACACTAAAGGTAGGGAAGCACAATCAAGACCATGATTAGGATTCGATGGGGTCAGATGATGCAGTTGTCACCAATCATCGAGTCCGATAGATCTCTCAAACCACACTAACTCTTATAAGGAAGTGTGTTTAGAAACTTCAGATGATCCTGATGATCTTCAAATCAAAGATGCACCTCCAAAATTTAAAGAGGAAATCCATTCAACTATCGATAAGCTCAAAGAAATTAATCTCGAGATAGAAGAAGATCCACACCCTACATACATCAGTTATCTGCTGAATGAAAAAGTAACTAATTACTTCGTTAGGCTATTGATTGAGTTTAAGAACTACTTTGCATGGAGCTATAAAGAGATGCCCGGATTATCTCCTGGCATAGCAGCCGCAAACTAGCAATAGACCCTAATGTTAACCCTATCAAGCAAGCTCCAGGATGCATGCAATTAGAAATCGAATAATAGGTCATTTTTGAAGTCAAGAAACTGATCGATGCTGGCTTTATTAGGAAAGAAAAATACCCTACCTTGTTAGCGAGTGTCGTGTTAGTTAAGAAAAAGAATGGTCAAATTCACATATGCCGATTTTAGGGACTTAAATAAGGCATGTCCTAAGGATGAATTTTCACTTCCTATACCAGAATTAATGATGGACATTGTCTCATCTCATGTAGTATTCTCCTTTATGGATGGGTCATCTGGCTATAACCAAACCAAGATGGCCCTCGAGGATGAAAGAAACATTGTATTTATGCCTTTATGCCTTTATTCCTTTTTCAAACCTCGATCAGAATCTATTGTTATAAGGTCATGCCTTTATGCCTTAAAAATACTGGTGCTACATATCAGCAAGCCATAACTCAAATCTTCAACAAACTCATTCATCATCAAGTTGAATGTTATGTTGATGATCTAGTTATCAAAAGCAAAGAAAAGGAAGACCATCTCTTTGACTTGAGAGTTCAAGCTAATTCAACCTCAAAATGAACCAAGTGCATTGAGTAGCGGGAATTTTGGGTTTTTTTCTAACAAATGAATAGAGATAGACCCAAAAAATATCAAAGCTATCTTAGAAATGCTACCCCCTAAAAGTCTAACCCAACTCAAATCATTCCTAAGATGGTTGGCGCATCTAAGACGCTTTATCTCCAATCTATCGGGGAGATACAAACCATTTTCAGCACTTGTCAAAAAAAGATGCTAAGTTTAAGTGGGATGACAAGTGTCAACATGCTTTTGAGGACATTAAATAGTATTTAGTGAAGCCACCATTCTATCCCGCAAGTTACTTATCCTATACACCGCTATTGGATGACTCCTTGGCTTTGGCCCAAACCAACGATGAAGGTAAGGAGAATACTCTACTACCTCATCGATCCTAAAGAAAACTACCCACCTAAGAAACATTCCTAGCTTTAATCTTTGCATCCCAAAAGCTATATTACATGCTTTCATAAGGTAAACTTGATTTCAAGAATCAATCCAATGTAGTCTCGACATACAACGTTATTTGGTTAACACATTGGTCGCAGCTTGATATCACATTATACCTTCATGCGATGAAACGATAAATACTAGGATTTCTTAAAACTTCCCCACTCCGCTTAGTGATGACCTCCATGAAAAATCATGAACTGGGGGATAAGCATTCACCATTGGGAGATGTATTTTGATGGTGTAGCTTCCTTTCAAAAGGAAGAAGAATCACCTACTCTTCCGGAAGAGGATGGAATCATCTTTTAAAGACAATGTGATGAGATTCTCATACTATCTCTCCACCCATGCACCAACAATGAAAAAGTATGAGGCTTTGATTATTGATCTGGAGTTAGCTATTACAGTGTGTCAAAAGCATCAGCATCTACGGAGATTCTCAGCTGGTCATCAACCAAATTGTTGGGTCCTATAAGGTTCTAAAACCTAAGCTTTGTCACTACCATGAGTACACCATGAAGCTGTTGGCCTAAATCTCTAAGGTCACCATCTACAAAGTTCCTCAATGAGAGAACATAGCAGATGGCCAAAACTTTAAGGATTCAAAGATGAGTCCATTCTAATAAGGGTCCGAAATAGACAAGTCATATCCCTTATTGACGTTGAACTCATTGAGAGACTTTCTCTTGAAGAGGATATTGTTGTTACCGAAAAGAATGAGAAGCTGGATTAGACGCAACCATTCATAGATTACTTGACTAGAGATAAATTACCTCAAGAGAAATCACAAGCCCATCAGATGAAGTAGAGACTATGCTCCTGGATGGCACCCTATCATCGCCCTTTGATCAAATGTGGTTACGGTGTTTAGACAAACATGAAGCCCATAAGATCATCAGGTACATATCTGGTAGCATCAATCCATCAAGATGAAAGCAAAGATCAAGAGACTAGGATACTGGCCGATGATTACAAACGCATGGATGTAGCTTGAGATGTCATCATGTCGTACACATGGTCCTACAACCACCCAACATTCTACATCCTACATTGGCCTCATGGCCATTTGAGTGTTGGGGTACCACATAGTGGGTCCTATCTTCTTCCAAAGGGTCATCTTCATCTTAGCCACCAACTATTTTTTCCAAGTTGGAGGCAATCCCACAGAGGTCAGCATGTGCTCCAATTTTTTAGGAACCATATTGTATATAGGTTTTAGGTGCCTTGATGAATTATATCTGATAATGGTACTGTATTCAAGAGCACCAAAATCAACAACTTTACCAGGAGACACGGTATAGATTGGAGATACTCTACTATCTACTATCTCAGGGCGAATGTCTTAGCAGAAGCATTCAACAAAACTCTCATCCAGATACTAAAGAAAATACTTGATGATAACAAGCGATAGTGGCATGAGCAACTAGCTTGGCATACCACACACAACTCCAACCCAATCTACCTTGTTATCCTGTGTATGGGTTCAAGTTGTTCTACCATTAGAAGTTCCCCACCCATGATAAGAAATGGCAAGTAAAATCACTACGTAGAATGCCAAGTTTAGAAGAGCTCAAGGTTTGGAGATGCCTAGGCATAAAAATCTCGAGTTATACAAAGCCAAGATGGTTCAAGCTCACAACAAGCTGATCCACTCTGGACCTTTTCAAGTAGAAGAACTTGTTTTAGTTATAAGGAGACCAATTGTTACCCTTCGAAAGATGGGAGGCAAGTTTGAACACACTTGGAAGGCCCTTTTGTCATAGAGAAGGCCTACCAAGGATGATCTTATCAACTTATTGATTGTAAAGGGGAACACCCGATGCTTCCAATTAATGGGCTCTATTTGAAGAAATAGTACCCATAAAATCATGTTTGAAAATAATTATCTTCAAAAATTTTATACCAATTCATCAAAATATTCTCTTCTTTCAAAGCATTGTTTGCTTATTTGTGAATCTTCCATGACGTGTTTAGGGTAGGTATAAGAGAACCCAAGAGGCATCTTATCCTTCTTTCACAACACAAACATAAATTAAACATAATTTCCCAAGTGGTACTAGAATAGGTGTGAGAGAACCCAAGAGGTATCCTATTTCGACCAAGACAACTAAGAAAAACCCGGCATCCTTTCTTGGTGGGATCACAACTGTCATTCATGACACCATTTCATAAACTATTAAGGTGTGGGAGAACTTGCGCCCCTATTCCTCAACACAAGCACAAAATAAATATATCTTTCAAGACTATTTTGATGTGGGAGCAAGCCCCTCCTCACTCACTCTGTTTCTCTAGACGCTAACATGCTACCTTGTTAGTATGTCACCCCAGTGGTCACTTATCCAATGGATGTGAGTTCCCGCACTTTCTTCCTGACTTGACTATTATAAATTGATGAGCGCATTGTTAGTTTGGTAGACCTTACTGTGCTGCCAGTAAGCTACCTCATGTTGACTCTATTTAAGAGGATGTAAGCCTACACGCTTTCTTCATGAACTAGTCATCATGCACTAACTAGGTTGAGTATATTTGAGGCTTAGAATAAGTCCCCCAGTGGCTCTTTTCCTCTTAACTACTTTTGAGTTGATATAAGTCCCCCAGTGGCATTCACTCAGACGGATGTGATAAATTAAATAACATATCCTATCGTGCCACGTGAAAAATGTGCCGCGTTAGCCGCCACATGGCCCGACAGGATTAGGGGTTAATTAAGCTTAATTAATCCAATTTTAATGTTGAAACTTCTAAAATTCATAACTAATTGTAGAAAAATCTAAAAAATACAAACTATTAAAGTGATTTTATGCAAAAGTGGGTATTAATGAACTTGAGTTAATTAACTTTTCATGTGGTTGCATATCATATCAGCTTATTATTAACTAGTTAATTAACTTAAGGTGATATAGGTAAGGGTTAATTAATTAATTTAATTCTTACCTTAATCTAATAAAAATATAAAATCAACTTAAATATCCTTCATTAAACTAAACCAATTCGTACATGGGGGAATGGGTTAAGATTAGCAAATATTTCTCACATTTCTTAAGTCAAATCAAATTCAAAAATAAAAATCTCCTTAAAGAATTTTGATTCATTTTAAATGATCTTATTTCATAAGATTGTGGTTAGGAATTAATTGAAATTGCTTTTATTTCTTTCCAATCATGCTAAATATTGTTTAACATATGAAATCATGCATTCATTTTTTTTTTAAATTTAATTAAAGAAAATGTTTCCTTTTATGTCAAATTACATGTGTTGGCTAAAATTAAGAATATGAGTAGCTATTATCATTATTAAACCAAAACTTATATTCCAAAACTTATAAATCAAAAATTATAAATGAAGTGATGATTGGCTATGAATATTTATAAGCTTGCATGTGATGATAGCATAAGATGTGTATTATGAAGTTCTCTTTCCTTTTCTTGATATGGATTTATATAGGATTTTCAAGTGTGTAATTCATTTGAAAAGAATACAACAATTACCTAAATTTATTCCTATGCATCTCTATATTAAGACTTAGAAAGGCGCTTCATATTACACATGTAAATTTATAATCAAATCAAACATAAATCTCTTGCATGATTCTTCATGCATTTGGTTCTTTTTGTACATCTACATGTATTTAAGAAAACTGGTATATTAGTGGACTGGATTGGCTTTAAGTAGCCTGTATTACACGTGGTAGAAAATAAGTCGACTCACTTATAACTTTTATATATGTGAATGTGCATTTAGCTAATGCATAAAAGAGTCCCTCTTTTCTACATAACAAGGACATGCATTCATGGAATATCCAAATTTTCAAATCATATCTCTTTGCATCCATCATCAAGGTGTGTTAAGATTTGCATTGCATGTATAGCTATGTTTAGGATTATTCATATGCATGGTATACATGGTGAAAAGAAATGAATGGGTGTGTGTTATGTGGTAGTAATCCATCCTAACTAATCCTAAGAGGCATTTCTTGTTGAATAGAGCTATTTAGAATAAATCTAAAATTAACATTAATAAAAATACATAATAAAATATTCACCAAAGAAAATTCATTAATGAATCACCTTAGAAATATTGTAAGGTATGGATAAAAGAGAGTTCTCTTCTCTTTTCTTCTCTTCATAATATTTAGTTGCTAAGTATAGGTTCATTCAAACCAAATCAAATCATCAACTAAAATTGACAAATCAACTAAATCACTTAAACTAAAACTATCATCTAAATTGAATCCTTCATACTTAAAAAATTTTAACTCTAAAACCTAGCTAAGACATGTCACACAAGTCTTAAATGGTACATGCATTAGGCTAAGTCATCATTTCTAGCTCTATGTTAGGGTGATGCATAGTTTGATGCCTGATTTTATTTTGTGATGTAATATTTTTAGGCTAGATGTTAAGGTGCATGTGCGTAGACTGGATGATAGGGCGATCTTAGCTGAATTATATCTTTTGTAGGGGATTGTGTTAAGGGGCGATGTAATAAAGATATAAATGCTTTTGTTGTGCAGGTTGCTTATACCTCTAAGTATAATTCAAAGTAGGATAGGTGGGCTTGGTTACCCATATATGGGGTGCTAAGTCCAAATTATTCATATAACTACTCAGTAATATGTTTAGCTAACCTTTGTTTGCGTTTAGTTAGATTTACCTTTCCCATTTTGATGTATGTAATTAAGATTTGGAATGAATGTTATGGGAGATTAGGATAAACATTGGTCATAAGACCAAGTCTTATGCACCATGTGATGCCTTTGGAGCAACCATATTCCAAGCAAGCCAAGAAGAAAGAAAAGAAGCAAATCAAAATGAAGAATGAAGAAAGAAGAATGAAAACTCTCATAACATGAATTCCTTTTAATTGTAATTATTCATTTGTAATCCGGGTTGTATAAGGGTAGAACTCAGCTACTCATTTTCTTTTTCGGGTTTGTGCGGTGGAGCCCGACCACATCTACCTTTTATTCTTTTACACCAATTTTATAAATTGATTGATGTTTTATTTATGATTGTGTAAATAGGATGGCATGATCTTCTTAGTTTCTTCATTATTTGATGAATGGCCTGGATGCAATTAGACTCTTAGTAAAAAATAAATTTTCTATCCAATTAATTAACTCAAAATTAAATTAAAATAACTCATAACCTCACCTAAAGCTTAAGACATAAAATCAAGATAATAAAAGATTTAGCAACCCTTAGTTGGATGTTGTATGTCTCACATTATGCATAAATCATATTGCTTCACTCTTACTAAGGGCTTCCACCTTTTCCAGAAAATGGCTTGACCTTTGAGAGCTATGGTGAAAACACCATCTTCTTTTCGTATAACCAATTTCTCATGCATTAGGCATATGAAATCTCATGGCCTGTGTTAAATAACAATGTCAAAAAATCAAAAATAAAACTTAAAATTTGCATTAGATTAGGTCATTATTCATGCCCTTCATGATCTAGTCTCTTAGGGAGTGTGTTTAAGGACTTAGTCTCCTTTCTAAATAAACAACATCTTAGCCATCTTGCAAAGCATAAGACTTGCCTACATGTATTTAAAATCATAGGAGGAGTTAGTTGGCAGCCACCCCCAAGCGATTATAAGTCCAATAGTCGGGTGATTTATTCTCTCTTGTTGAGGTAAACTATATGCTTATTTTCGCCTTAGATTTAGGTCATTCTTCGGCCCTCGCCAAAGCTCTAAAGATTTAGGATCTAAGATTGTTATTTCCCTTTGAGGGCTACAAGCATAAATTCTCACAATCTTGCGTTGTGGAATTGTAAACTCTAGATTTCTAATAAAAATTCAATTCAAACATATAATTCTACTCAATTTCAAAAATGTAACCCAACCATAGGATAGTTTGGGATGCTTATTAGGTTTCCTAGTATCATGAGCATCTACTACTCATCCTCCTTTGATTTTGATAATAACTCCTCCTTTTGTTCAATCCCACTTGATTTTCTAAAAATAACCAATTGATTGATAATCCTATCTTTGAAATCTTTGGAGACAACGATCATTTACCTTAATCGAGAGTATTCCTAAGGGATCTCATTCCTTAGAATGTAATTAACTATGAGGACTTGCCTCCATAGGGAACTTAATGAACCCTGCTTAAAATAAACCTTGCTTTACTTTTTCATATAAAGTAGGGGAAAGATCTCTAGTACATTTGAAGACCCATTGTCCTTAGGAGTATTTATTAGGTGTTATGTATGACTTCTATCTCTCGAGATAGTCATTCCTCAATGTATGTTATCACCAATAAATACATTTGCAGGTCTACGTGGTGTCCAACTCAACCTCCTCTCTCACAAAATAAAGAACACCACAAGGCTTAATCTGTTTTCTTTGCTATTTAATTATATAATTGATGAAACTTTATTTAATATTACTAACACTTATATTCAAAGATGTCCCATTTATCTTCATGATTTTTGGTTGGGAAGTAACTATGGTGGCTTGACTAGCTTCTATAAAAATTTGAACAGTTTTCTAATCTTTCTTTTCATACTATTTTATTTGTAAAACTTTCTGAGCTACTTAAAATGTATACATTGGAGTGAAGGTATGGATTATTTGGTGAGCATGAAAATTTTTTTTTTTGGTTCATATTTTGAGCGTTGGAGGGCAGATATCAATTTGCAACCAGCTTATTTTGCAATATATGATCATTGATTTTTTTTATGTTTAAGAGAATTTTTGTATGTTTTTATGGCAATGATGATTTCCATTCAATATGCAACATAGATGATTGCTGGCTACCCAAATTATGAATTAGTTATGTAGGATTTAATATCAGTTGTTATAAGTTTTCCATGTGGTTGCAGCATGGATGATTTCTTTCAAGCTTTCTTTATACTTTTCAGATAAAATTGTGTCTTGTTAGTGCTAGAATACTTTGCTGGAATATTCTGAAATTGTGTCTTCATGGTTACGGGCCTTGCGGCTTACCAAAGTCATGCTAATAGTAGGGATATACTTTGCTACAAGTTATGTTTTGCTGAAATTTTTATTTCTGCTAATAGTAGGGATAAATCTTGCTAATAGCTCTGTTTTTTAGATGAATTTTTGGGCCCTAAGGGCATATACTTTGCTACCTAATAAGTTATGAATAATCTGATTTTTTTATGTTAGCTGCTAGAAAAATGATTTCTATTCAGGCAGCCTAATCTCTGTGATAGCATCTTTGCGTGGACAATACCTGAGCCCTTTGTTCTAGTTTTTAAATTTTTTTTTTTTTGTTCATGTATTTTGATTTTCACGTATACACATTCTACTTTGAGTGGGGGTGCTTGGGTTGGGAGCACTATATTGTTTTTATACAAGTAAACATTTATATGATGTTTAGGCATTTCAAGGAAAATGTGATCATCAGCTACAAGACTACATTCTGCATTTTCATGATATGTTTGGTTTAGTAATCTCTAAATTGAATCAATTATATATGACATCACTTTTAATTTCTCATTTTTAGTAGTTATAATATTTCACATTTTGAATGTAAAAGGTAATTTAACCATTTTTTGTATTCTAAATTAGTATTTTTATTGAATCCATTTTTTTCACAATTTTTGGAGATTGATTTTGGTATTATTATTATTATTATTTTTTCACAAGCAAGGGAGCTGTGAGCAAAAGCACATACCAAATATTTAATTTTGGGAGATTGACTTTGTACCTGATGCTTAAAAGTCCATTGAAGCCTTTGAAGATATTGAAATGATGCAATGAAAGATTCTGCATTTATGCTTATAGAAATAATGAATATTTGTAAATCTAAGATTACTTAATAATGAAAGAATCTGCATTTATGCTTATACAAATTGCGGTTATTAACAAAGTTAGCAGAATTCATATAAAATAAGAACTTATTAACAGATTTTTACTTATTAATGGAATTCAGCAAAACAAACTCATTTAGCATCATTTTAATCATTTATTTGTACTTTGCTCATTTAATAGAACACATATTAGTCGACTATAGCATTCTTTTACTTATTTAGCTTATCTCAAATTAAAAACTAGGATTTTTTAAGTACTTTTTATTTAGCAGAAACATTAAATTTTATACCGTTTCGCATAGAGAACTCTATATCATAAGAAAATCCTAATACATTACAGCTTATATTTCAGAACACTTTTTCCATAGAGTATACTTAATATTTTTATATTCAGCGGACTGAAATTTCTGAACGCTTTTAATCATTACAGTTGTAGCAAAATATACTGAAATCATAAACTGTATTTCACATATATGTTTTCATTCAATCAGTTAATTGCATTTCATATGTATATGTCAGTATAAAATCATTGCACTTCAAATTCTTCGATAGGATTTATTACGGTTAACTACATTCAGAAATACTTTGACGAAATAAGAATGCGAAAGCAGATTGCTCATTAGAAGAGAAAGAGAGTTTTAAACTTCACACGCTTTCATCGTAGGACGTGAATAGGTCTTCATTAACTTCACGAGGTGGGGTTTCGTGAAGGAAGACGAAGAGGGTCAACGGAATGGTATTTTCGTGAAGAACTCCTCACACATTTAAGTTTCCTTCATACACCAAATATATTCCTTCCTAAAGGTGCTCTATTAATGAGCTTCCACTTATGGCTGAGATTCTAATAACTATCCTCACTTGGATACAGTTTAGATGATAACTTTGTCAGTCAAATATAATTCAAATGCTTCACATACGCACACAAATAAAAAGTTCTACACATTACAATAAAATGCTCCTAATGATTACAAAGCCACATTGTATTATTTGGCCAGTCTTAATCTGATCAAAAAATATCATTATTTATCACATATCATCAGAAGGATTAAAAATGCAACTTCACTGAATAAATACGGAAAGAAAACCCAAAAATGGTTTTAAAATCAGATACATAATACCAAGTTTATTTGCAAATCAAAAGCCCTCCAAAGCTGCAAGTGACATTTCTATTGTTATTTTGAAGCTGCCACTGCAAGAATCTCATAGCTGCAGGCTGAAAAATATAAGGCAAACAGCACTATAGTTACAAGGCTTTTCCTCTTGAGCTATATATATATATATATGCTCTTTAAGGCTGAATCTTAAATTAAGCAATTGTTATTTCATATATCCATGCAAAACACAATCTTTCTAAAATTATAAGAAAAGTATCAAATGATACAACAAAAGTGAAGAAAAAGAAAATACACCGCCACCATAAAAAGTACAACAGATACTTCACACTTGCTAGAACTCTTGAAGACGCAAATCAAGTCACTGAGAATTGTCAGATTTTAAGGAAACTGATCATGTGCTTCTGATAAATCAACCGTTATTAACTTCAAATTATAAGACTTATCTTCAAGATATCCACTAACCAAGAGAAATCAATCATAAAATAACAAAACACCAGCAACAAATTGGAATGATTTGCTGACAAGCATTCCATGAGGCCAAAGGTTCGGATCAATTTAGAATAACTACATTAATAAGCAAGCAGTAGTGAAAACCTCAGTATATATTTCCCAGACAATTTCCTGACTCAAACAGGTGCCCACTTATTATTTCTCTACTCCATAGTTGTTCAACAACATTAATAAATTTATTCTCCCATATAATCTCTCTTTACATGCATGATCGCCCAACCACATTTCACAAATTAGAGACAATGTTGAGAAGTAAAATAATTTGAACATACTTAATAGCCACAACAATTAGTGCTAATTGTAGTTGTTGAACTAAAGAAAGTATATAATAAGCTAACTTAATATTTTTAACATTTTCAATTCATTAAACTCACCACACATCACTTGCCCAATTTTCTCATCAAAACCTTGGCCACACAATCTTGTTATGCTCAACACATGCTTTGAGAAATGTACTTCAACTGCTCCTTTAAATGTTAAAATAAATGTATCAACAATATTTACAATACCAAGAAAGATCTTGATCACACCTCTATAAGGTGTAATCACCACTTGCTCATTCTCGGATACATCTTGGGACTCATTCAATGAAATCAAAGATAACTCATTGCCTAAATCATCAATAATTACATTAAAAAACTCAATAGTAGCAAAATGTGTAAAATCTTTTTGATTTTGGGCATTTTAATAAGTATTTCCTTGCATTTAAAAATTAATAACCTAAAATTTAAGAAAGTTTGTTTAGCTTTATACAAGGATTTCTTATCCTTGATTTTAGTTATTAGTAAAAATTTTGAATTATAAATAAGAGTTATTAGATGTAATGGCAATCAATTTTAGTTTTAAAATTTCAAGTTTGGGGCATTCTCTCCTCGCCAAGTCAACACCCCTCTCTCTTCCTCTCTCAGCCATCAACTTGCCCATACCCTTCCTCTTTCCCTTTGATTCTAAAGATCAAAAACCATTAAGATTAGTAAAAGTCACCAACTAGATTTCACTTTATAAGATTTTGATTGGCTAAAATCCATCTAGAAATATTAATTTTAAAGAATGTACAGAAAGTTTCTATTGTTTCGAGAGAAATTCAAGTAATTGTGAAGAATTAAAGAAGAGAAATCCCCATTATCTTGCAATCTATTATTTTATAATATTGCATGTAAGACACTTGAATCTTTTAATCCAACTCTTGTTTAAGTGATTCGCTGAGAGTTGGATTACAATAAAATGAAATCCTTCTGCCAAATGCTTCCCCTACTCTATTGTGATTTCAAGCAAGAAATGATTTAATCATGCATCTAAATGTAAAAGAAAAAGAGCATAGAAAATAAAATGGTCAAACAATCACTGCAAATTAACAAGGAACAACGACATGTTAGTATCAAGTTCATTGACCTCCTTGAGTATGGCCCTTATTCTCCCACTTTGCTCCTCCTCCCCAATGGCTATCGTTGACTCTTCCCATTTGTTGCAACAACAGCTCTTTATAGAATCATTGGTCATAGACATTTGAGGATAACTTAATTAACGTGAGTATCAAGATTAACAACCTCCTTAGAGTTCTCTATTCATTCTCAAGTGGCCCTCCTAATTTTACAATATCAATCCCTGATCGTCAACCCCCTAGCCTTGTCACGCTCACCTAACCTTAGTCACGATTCATCAAACGTATTAAAATAAGACATGAAATCCCAAACACTTGTAAGTTTATTAAAGCTTATGGGATGGGCTAGCACAGTCATAAGTCTCAATGTCCCTGCTATGGATTTGTCTATGGTCATAACACAAGCTTTAAACTAATATTATAAGGTTGTCATCTTCTATTTTTTTTCGCTATTAGGTTGATACCGATGGCTCTTCTCAAGAATGAAATTAATTATACTTATGGAGGTAAGATTCTTGATTTTCAAATAAGAACCTCGAAGTGGTCAATGAAAAAACACCAAGCTGATTTTTTTATTTTATTTGTTATTTATTGCATCTCTATTTATACTATACGTTATGTCCTTTCACACATTTGCTCAGTTTGAGTTATATGAATGGTAATTGTTAGAAAGGTTCTGATCAAACATTTAAATCTCTCATATGTTGTAGCAAAACATGAGGACATGAAATAATTTGTGCTCTTATGGATTTATTTTTTAATTAGGCTTTTCTGTACTTTTTCAACTATTGACACTTAAGTTCTAAGTAGATCTATTTTAGATTAAATTTTCTATTCTAATAGTTTGCTTCTAAAATTGTTTGCATATTAGATTATACTTTTTAAGCATCATTTGAAAAGTGCCAAAATAATTGATGCACGTTTAAATTATTTACTAAAGGTATTGCATGCTAGTGAATATATAATGTTTATTTGGCATCTCATATTAGATTTCATTACCGAATTGCATCACAAGCAATACCATGATTGATGTTACATGAATGATCAATCAACACAAGAATCATTATTGAAGTTTTATATCTGATGTTCGAAAAAATGATAATTTTTGGTACTTTCCACATCAACTAAACTCAAAATAAGCCCGACAAAATCACATGCTTCATGAGCTCATCATGTCTGTGATATTGTTGATCTCTTTGATTTTGCATTGCCACAATGCCCATGAAATTGATAACAAGCTGACAATTTTGGGTATCATCCTCAAAAAAGTATGGGCTAACATCTTGTTATTTTGAAGAGAGAAGACAATGATCTGAACCAAATTAAGGCACTTATTATTAAATTGGAGTCTTATTTAGATATTGACTTTGTGGAACAATAAAAAATTTATCCAGGTATGAACCATTTGGTTGAAGCTCCTATGATAGTCACTTTTGTGAAGGTTGATCTTCAAAAGCACCAACCCCGCATTCTTGCATGTATAAAATAAACATTATGCTAGTTATACTCTATGAAAATGTTTGAGTATGATGTGGACAAAAACATTGGAAGATAATATTAAGATGCCTTCATTTCAAAATAAGCTTGAACCAAGTCATTCTAATTGCATGGGAAATAGGGATCACTATTTTGAAAATATAATATATCTAACAACTATTTTGATTCACTAAAATGAAGTTTGAGCAACAAGTTTAAAGCCGCTGAATCAAGATGGAGAGGCAACTAGCTGGCTGCTAAAACAGTCATTAGTTCATGGACGAGATAGAAAAATCTCAAAGATTTATAGTTCCTAAGAAACTAGTAAGAACGTCTAATGAATAAGTATTTGATTTAGAGATAGAACACCATGTCAATCATTGATTGCATAAGCTTCAAAGTAGCCATAGAAAGATGCATTAAAGCTTGAAACCTCACTTGAAATCATATAAGATTTTGGGTCAATATAACTTCAATGTCTATCATCATCTAATCACTATTGCCTTCTCATACAAACCATTTTTAACATGACATCATGTTCATGAATATCCTGTGTTTTTAGATGCCGTAGTTGTATGTCATAGCCCAATTTGGAAGGTCAAACACTCCTGCCTTGAATCACATGTCAAGCAGATTGTGTTGAAATCCTTCCAAACCAAACAACAACAAAGGGTTCCAAGGAGTCCGGTACCTCCATTCAGCAAAATAAACCCCTCCATATTTGAAAAAAAAAAAATGCAGTTGTAGAAAGGAGTTATCTATATGATAGTAAACTTCATATGAGATCTAGTTCAAGATTTATGTGATTGATAAATAGTCTCAAGCTTGAAAAGACAGGTAGAATCATGTCTAGCTGATTTTGTTCTTCTAATTTATTAGTTGTTTATTCCATTATCTCCATTTTCAGTATTTTGATACTTTAACTTGCTCTCGGCTTAGCATATATGAAAGATACTATTCCATGCACATTTACCCATGAAATATAGGATCTCACATCATTCGCAAGGAAATTTTAAGAAACTAGAACTGATCTAATCTCTTGTTGCTCATTACTTAAGAATTGGAATTGTCTTCACTTGCCAAAATCCTGATTTCTTATAGTCATCTGACCTTGCATGCTGGTGAATTTTTACAGTTTGGTGCTCCTACATTATATCTTGATACCATCCTAAACCAACGAAATGCATAAAAAAAACTCTTGGTGCATTAGATTGTAAACTAGCATTCACATGTTGCATCATAGTTTAGAATGAGCATAGCTTATAAAAACCATTAAGACATGCTGCATCAAAATTAAATATACCTATTTAATTAAGTTCCTAATTTCTAAATGTAGGGTGATACAAAGTAAGATTCAAAATAACATACCAGCAACAGCAAGAATTGTTAGCACATTTCCAATTTTTGATGCTTGCTTTACAGTTTTCTTGTAGGATTTGAACCTTTTCAATGCAGGATCTTCTTCCAATAGCTGCAATTAAATTAATTGGATAACATGAAAAAATGAATGAGAAAAGCAACAATGAAAATTAAAAGTGACATCACACATCAAAAATATCAAAGTTAAGATCAAACACTGGATAAACACATAGAACAGTCCTCTATTCAAAAAAAATCCTTAAAATCAATGATATACATATCACTACAAAAAAGTGCTGGAATTTAAAAATAGCATAGTAGTTTTGGAATCGTAATAATAGCAGAGTTGTATTTTAAGTAACTCTAGCAGGCATTTAATCTCATTAGTAAAAATATACAAGTCCTAATTATACATCATTAATATTTCATTTAAAATTTAAATTTATTCAATTTGAATATTGTACTATATTATACATTTAAGAATTGGTATAGTCAATATTTCAATCGTTTGGAAATAAAATAATATTATTATAAAGAAAATCAACAAAATTTATTGGACATTTACTCGATACTGAATTAATTTATGGATTTTAACACTGAACTCTCACAATTTTTTTATTTAAAATAAAGTTAATAGTTTTTAAATATTCAAAATAGTGTTGCATGCATTAATATTAATATCTAGAATAGGGTCACTCAGAATAAAATAACAAAATGACAGAAGAGTATAAAAATATTTAAAATCTTATTATGAGTTCCAAATCATATTGATATTTAATAAGATTGATATTTCAAAATGAATTATAAGTTGTTTAGAATATTAAAAATATATATATATATATATATATAATTAAGTTTTTGAAAGATAAAAAGCATTTGGATGCAACGTAATTCAAAAAAAGTAAACTGTGATAGAAATTATGAGATACAGAATGATTAAAAATTTTAACAAAAAATATATATATATTTAAAGAAATTTTTACACTCAAATAGAATGGCTTATCATCCCAAAATGATTGCACACGTATATACAAACTTCATAAAGATCGTTACATACAAAACAACTCTAAAAGAATAAAACATATGGCAGGTGAAGAAATAATAGTTTAATAAATTCTCACCGAGTGCAAGCTATATCGTAAACTGAACAAAATGTTCAACTTTATCACAATCACTTAAAAAAAAGAAAGGACATAATATCACATTTAAAGTCTGGGAAAAATATAAGATATGTTTAAATTTTATTTTAGTAAAAACAGATCATATAACTTCCAAAAGAAACAATTAACATACAAACACACCTTACAGATATTCCAATTCTAAAAACAAACAACATCACCTTAAAATGTTACCTTGAACAAAAAAAGCATTTGTTAATTTAATAGGTCAAATTGACTCAGCCTGCAAGTAACTTCTTTAGAAACAGTAAAAGTATTTGTACACATGCTTCGTTTTGTGTCTTAGTAGCTTTGTTTTGTTTTTAAAAATTACACTCATTTGCAATTCGTCACCGTGGACATACACTTACCGATTTATGTATTTATGCAGTTTAGTGTAACTCTGTAACTATATTCATTTATGAGCTCATTTTATTGCCCTCGGAGAGCATAACGATTGAAGTTCATGAGTCTATGACAGAATTCCTTTTTTTTTTTTTTGATAAAATAAGCTTCTGCTAGAAATTTCTGTTGACCGGAGAATCAAATGATAAAATTGAACTTTGCATACTACTATTAAAACATTATTTTTTTTTTCTTTTATCATTATAATTCATCTAAATATGAAAATGTTGGGAGGTATTAAATTATGTGAAGTCTAGTACAGATTGTTACTACGTCTTATGTTTTTAACTCCCTCCACCAAAAACATCTAATTTATACTGCAAGTATAAAATACCTTAGATTTTTAAGCATACTTGTGATGATGAGTTCAGTTCAAATTCATTAAAATAAAATTTAACTCATTGAGTAAAAATATTAACTAATGATTCTTAGATAAGTTTGTTGTGACTCCTAATTATTGTATTTAGAAATGCTGCATGGAGCCAATTACTTGTAGCCCTAATCTCCAATATCATTTATCTTCAACATATATATATATATATTACTATTTAAGAAAATGACAAGTAATTCTACCTATTTATAGTCCTAGTCTAGTAATTTTGCAAAATAATCTGAATCATTAATTAACTTCCAACAATATTAAATTCTTATCTCAGAATTATGAGGAATGAAAGCATAAATTATTTTTACGAATGTATTACAAATAGATCATGGATGTATGAAATATACAGTCATGAGAATGCCAAAAGTTAATCCCAATTTTAAATAATGATTCTCAGATAATTTGTTTTGACTCATAATTATTGTATTTAGAAATGTCCATAGAGCTCAAATATATCCATAGGGTCATTTTAGAATAATAAGCCAAACTATGTGAACATAAAAACTCATCCAAATTTTCTATTTATTATTTTTTTTGACATTCTATTTCCAAAAAAATTTAGTCATTTATTTAAGTAAAACACATTTTACTAGCATACTTTTTATTTTTTAATTTTGTGCAATCAAAAGCAAGTAATCCAAATCTTCTTTATATATAATTAAATTGTAATGCTATAAACAACTTGCAATTTATGTTATGATCTGAATTTAATCAAATATCAATTTAATATATAACTTATAATAAAACCATAAATATTTTTTTCTATACTATATCGGTTTTAATTTATCCTGAAAATATTTATGCATATAATTCTATTTTAGATATTTCTAATTTATTTGCTTTAGTACTACATTCCAAAAAGATTGTGAATGTATTAATTCAACATGCATTAAAAATAACAACAAGAATTTAATCAAAATTTAAAATATTTTAAAATTAAATGAAAATAATTTAAAATACAAGCATTTATTTAATTTTAATCTTGTTTAATAGTTTGCAACTTTGCATCACTTAAATAAATTTTATATTATTTTGACAGCATGCATTTAAGGCAACTAGAATTTTGTTAGTGATAGGCTAAATGTCACCTCTTCAATCAAAAATACAAATTTAGGTAAACTCCTCGGCACAATCTAACTTTGAATTTTTTTATTATTAATTACATGTTAAGATTAAATGGTAATCAATGCTCTAAATACTCTTTTAGCGCATCTATCCAATACATCACAATTAAGGCTGCCAAAAAAGCACATTGTTTGTGAATAACTCATGTTCGGCTCACTCATAAAGTAAGTGAGCTTAAACATAAATATTTAATTTGATTTATAAACAAGTCAAATATGAACAATCCTTCGTTCGATCGTGTTCGTTTTAACTTGAAATAAAAAATTATATATATAAATAATAATTTCATACTCATGCGTGACAGTGGTTAAAGTTTAGACGTACAAATTAGCCCAGTTCAAATCCTCCTCCATATATTTTTTATTATTAGTCATTTCAACTTATCTTTCAAACAATTTGAGAAAACGTGAATATTGAAATTTCATTTTGACACATCGAATAGCAGTAATTTTCGAATAAGCTGAACACGAACAAATGTTCGACTCGCTCAAGCTCAGCTCATTTACACCCCTAATCACAATTGTTCAATAAGATAATCGAATCATTAAGTAAAACCTCAATAGGCCAAGTTGCCACTATAAGGCAACTTGCTAATTGCCCCTATAATACAACTAGCATCAATTTTATAAAACCACCATTAGTCTCATAAAAATATTCAAAATGCATAACTCACTAAAAATTTATATATTTTTAGCCAATGCATGATCAAATCAAACTAGTACAATGAAAGGTGACATTTTTTCATGGTCTTCTGTGAGCTCTCTGATAATCCGATGAAATACCATAACAATTAACAAAATGGATTTAAGGCTACAGAAGTAAATAAACTGCTTGATGTGGCATTTGAAATCTATGGCCCTAAAGGGGGTAAAAAACTTAATTAAAAGGAAATAAATCATTCTCCTCCTGAGAGGAAAAATATAAACCTCCCACCCTCCCTTCTTAAGTACATGGCATAAGGCATTAAAAAAAGAAACAACTGAAAAGGTACTTCTAGTGGACATTCATAAGGCATAACATCTTTTATATAGTTCTATATATTTGCAATAGGTAAATGCTAGGCACAAAATCAAAAGTTAGATTAACAAAAGGTCTCCTTTGATCAAAACATTACATGAAAGAATTGAAAACGCTATATTTAATACAATAAACAAATAGAAAATCATACCAAAAAGAAACAAAAATGGCATCAAGGAGCATATGAGGAGAAAAGCCTTTGGGACAGAAATAACTAATAAAATCACATGAAAATAAGATCACTGGGGTTTCAAATGCAATCAAGGGAGGACACTGAATGCGTACAGCATAAAGCATATTTTCTCATTAGAAACAAATACAAATTTCTTATTTGTCTTGAATTTCCAAATGTTACACTGCAGAATGCGTCATTATAAATATGATACTAGTTCCTTCAAATAGCAAAGGAAGTCCTTTCTTTTTAAATAATCTACTTTAATCTCATCGGTGATTACAAGGTCATCACAACAATATCCTAATTTTCAAAATCCTCATATCTATTATTTACAAGCATTCATTAATAATTGAAGATCTAGCAACCACTGACTTAATATCCTCAACTGGTGAATCAACTCTTGCACTTCTTTTTAGAATTTCAAATTACTATACTTCCTTTAACTCAACTTATCCACTCATGTTTTCTTTACTATAATTTCTGCCTAAGATCCCTCCTATTCTATCCCAAACTTCTAATCAAACATCAAGTTTATTAAAAATCTAAATCAAGATCATATGCTCAGCTGATGTTATGAGCATTCCATGATCTGCATCACGATGTGTTGGTAATGTTCAACTTTGCTTTATAAAGTAAAGTTCATGGTCTAAGCATATTCTGTCAAAATGAAACAACAAACTGATGCTCTATATCATTTCATCTCTAATCTATATGCCACAAAAATGAAACTAACTAGCTAGATAGATTAAAAAAATTAAAGGCGATTAAAGTTCCATGAATAAAAATTCCTTTAGTAACTATTTGGGACATAGCCAAAAAGAACTTCAAATGCATAAATTGAACTCATTGCAGAATAAGGAGCATTTCCTATCAAGTAAAATGTATTCCAGTTGCGTTGGCATGAAGTGATGAAACAAAGAGAAGCAGCAAATGGAAGTGATCGATAAGAACAATCATTTAAATCCTTTTAGAATGCAAGAATTTACAAATATGGTAATCTTTGCATGGTGAAACAGAAAGTCCAGCAACCTAAATAAGCTGAACTTTATTAGAAGCAATAAAAATTATGTTTTTTTTTCATCATCAAAGAAAAAGTTCAGCCTATCAAAAAATTTGTAGGTGTCGGTCATTCCTCTTTTTCATAAAGATATTGCATTTATTCATTCTTTACAATAACGCTTTACATTACATATTTTTTTAGGGAAAGACAAGTTTTAAAATAAGTTAATTAAAATATCAATAAAACTAGGAAGTGTGATCTTCTTTCTCAGTAAAAAAAAGGAAAAATGAGGAATTGTTCTAAATCCTTTCCATGTCCCCTACTTCTATGGGCCAAAAATACCTGCCCTTGGGCTAACAATGACATAAATTAGAAAGATAAGAGCTAGAAACCTCACATGATATAAAATGTAAAGAAATGAAGAATTGCAGGGTGTACAGACTATCAAAGCAATCATGAAAAGAACATAAGAATCAGCATACTATATAAGCCAATAACTATAAACTAATTCAACTTTTCCTTCTCTTCCAACACCAAATGATTACCAATAATTCACATTCAGTAATGTACAAGGTTCAAAATGCAAATGATAATAGACACAATTTAATTTCAAACAGGGGTTATGATATTTTTAACTTATAGAACAATCATATCCCTATAACATTTCTTGTATTGCACATTCCTATCAAAATCCAAACTTAGAACAATAACCTGTTCAAACAAACACACATTTTCAATTTTTTTTCCAAAAAGTAGTAATTTTATTTGTAGCGTATCTATTACTAGGAATTTCTCAAAGGGGTATCGGGATTCATTATTTTGATCAAGCTTGGACTAACATATGATTAAATTTTCAATAGAAAAGTAAAAAATAAACATCAAAATTTGAGAACATACTAATAAAATAAGCTTCTAGTTAGCATCTCAGTTTCATAAAACTACTAAACACATAAAACCATCTAAACTGTGAGTAACTGACAAATGAATGGCTAAAACGGAGCATACCACAGCTAGAAATATACAAAAGAAAGGGAAATGTAAAAAACCCAAGCACCGCATCCTCCGTTTGGGAAAATATCTTCTTGTTTTTTTTTTTTTTTTGTTCGTGGATGTGTTTGCAAGCATGGTGGAAAAACCTCCGATCAGAAGCTTTTCGAAATGAAAATAAACTTCAATTTACTGATCTGAGTTGATCAAAGAGCATACTTAACTACCGAATAAAAAATATTCTAACTTATGTCAATGAATCGGTGAAACATGATATGAAAAACTCACTGCTTTCTCACGAACTCCAAGCTCGATGTGGTACCCACGCCGCAGGATATTATGCGGTTCCTCCTTCTGCATTAAAATCGTCTCTGAGACCTAATTAAAAACAAGAATCGGCCAACCCAGAGACGGGGATGGTCAAGAAAAGAAGCTTCACCTGGAAACGAGATCGAATGCTGGAGAGAACGCCGGAGTTGGAAAGGGGCAATCCCATGCTTGAGGTGAGAGAAAGATATGGGATGATGTATCTTCTAGGATAGTGACGACTAAGATGACTTTAATTTTTAATGAACTCTTTTAATTTATATATGAATCATAGAATTTTTATATATTTATACATTAAATATTTATTTACATAACAGTTTAATATTTCAATCATATCAATATATATATATATATATATATATAAAAGCTTATTTAAAATAATAATTTTTTATATGATTTACAATTTTAAATATTATATAACTAAATATAAATTTTAGATATTAAATATATAAATACATAAAATTACATAATTAATATAAAGTCCCTTTTTCGAGAAAATAAACTTCCTTGCAAAAAAAAATTTAAAAATAATACCTGATTTTAAAATTTATTTTTTATCATATTCTTAATCATTTTACTAGTAGATAAACAAACTAGATTTTTTTTTTTTTACTCAGATGCCAAGTTTAATGAATAAATTTGATTTCGCTATTATATTGGTAATTCTGTTTTTGAATTTATTAATTAATATATGGATGTTTTATTTATTTACACGTGATTTTCATAATACTTTGTTAAGGGTTTAACCTATACATAATTTTTCACTAAAATCTAAATTATATGAAATTACTTATAAATTAAATTTTAACTATCCAATTTTATATGACTATATTTTATAATTGTTATAAAATATTAGATGTAAAGTCATTTTACAATATAATATAATTATCAAAAATAAATTTACATCATATGACTTTATTGTTGATAGGGCATATGAAAAAATCATTTTATATTTATTTGTGCATAATAGGCAATAAACTCCAAATATTTCATGGGCTCTATGATGCTCCACCCACTCTTGTAGTCTCTACTATTATTGAATATAACTAATAGGATTGACTATCAATTCTGATTGTATGACTTTATTATTGGCAAACATTGCATTATGTCGCTATATTTTATCATATGAGACTCCTGCATCATTAGCTCTCCTCAACATTGTGAAATAATTGGAACCACAAAATTATATATATTTCTCTCCTCAATATTGTGAAATAATTGGAACCACAAAATCCTATTTATTGATCTTTCGTGTCAATACCAACATGCGCACTTGTTAATATAATCAGTCCATTTCATTCTCTCGTTAGATAGCATTGAAGTTGTGGCTAATTGACATTAATAATAGCATTAATTCATCCATTTATTTAACATCTCTTATTTCACATTTTTTCTAAACGGTGTGAGTATTGCTCTACTAATCCCATGCAAATATCAAAGATAGCCTTATATCTTCTTCCAATAATCAAATCCAAACACCAACCCTCAGTCAATAAAGTAAGCACATTTGCATACAGTCCTACACAAAAATTGGATATGATTCAACAAGCATATAAGTGCTCAATAAATCTTTATCATTCATGTGCATATAATTATTTGCATTTGTATAATGTAGCTCTCATTGTATACATCATCATCTATAACATATCATGTATCAACAAAAAGTTCATGAATTTTCACATGGATAAGTTGTATGTAATGCATGCAATCATTTTGTATTATATGACAATTATATGAACAAGGCATGTATAGAATCGAGTGAGATCAAATATTAGTATAAATAGAAAATATATGTTGGTTAAAATGTGAAATACCATATAGATCAGTCAGATTATTGTGTATTATTTATATACATATTGTGTACTCACTTATCTATATGTATATATAGTGTACACAATTATTGTGTACTCACTCATCTATATGTACATATAGTGTACACAATTATTGTGTGCTCACTCATCTATATGTACATATAGTGTACACAATTATTGTGTACTCAACAGAGACATATTATGTACACAACTAATACATAGAAATCTGAATGATTAAGACTCCGCACATAATAATTTATCTAAGTATTATATCACAATCAACACTGCTCAAAATGTCACCTCAACTTAAGTCACTTCTTAACCCACATACATCAAGCTGATGAACTCTTCAACTTTCATACAAGACATAAAAAATTATTGGTTGGTGAAGTATTTTATAAATATTCTTACATAATTATATATTTTATTATTTTAATTAAAGTTAAATATATTACTTTCCATTCAGATTAATAAAATTAGGCATCTTCTTTGATCATCCATTATAAAATTTGAATGATTAATATTTCAAATAATTAATTAGTAGATACAAATATATGAATTCTAACAGTTCTAATTTTATAATTATTCATGAAAATTTGAGAATTGTTGCGTGCTAGAAAATCAATTATGGTAGAGTAAAAGTTTACGCCTTAGTCTTGTTGTGAGATCCAGCACACATAGGTATTTAAAGAGTGAACAAGAAAACTCCAGAAATTTTTAGGTGGAAAAATCTCGAAAAGAGGGAAAAAAACTACGGAGCCTAGCCCAGCAAAAATCTTCCACTATGTATTTGTTTCAGGGTACAAAATTTCCGATAACGGGATTATAGAATTGTATATGAGAAAGGAACAACAACTATGTAGTCATGTTCAGGTGGTAACATTTGTTAAAGGTAGCAGATGATGGTGAATAGCGAGGGACATCGACTGATGATGAAGGTCGTCATGATGGAGATCGACAGAGATTGACGATGGCGAGGATCAGCGGCGGCGGCTGCCGACGGCGGTCGGCGGCGGTGGTTAATGACCGTCGAGTGGTGGCACGATTATGCTTGGAGGATCTTCAAGCTTTAGAGCTCTCTCCTCTCTCTTGCTTCTGGTCCCCTCATATGAGAAATGAGGGGCTATTTATAGATTAGAGGAGTTACATTTTTATAAATACATGCAAAATCTGAACCACTCCACTTCATCAGACAACACAAAATGATTCCTTTGATCATTTGATGTATTTTAAGTATTTGAATGCTCAAATGAAGTCGGAATTGTGAGATATTGGGCTTGTTAGATCCGGCTCGTCGAGACGCTCGATTTGAATATAAACACTCCATGTTTGAAGGCTATTTAGGGATTTAACTTATATCCCAAATTTTTCAATGATATTTTAAGTGCTTAATCTCGACCGGTTTTCATTAGTTTACCACCAAGATTCGGTGTTTAGTAGAATTTTTGATGTCATGTATTCTATTTTTGGATGACATTATCTCAATCATCCAAAAATATTTATGTCATATACTTGAAAATAACAAATTATTTAATGAAATTTGCGAGTCCATTAACTATACATTTTGAGAGAGCAGATCTTCATGTGAGCACAAGATTATGATCAGCGGAGGTGCGGCGGATGTGCAGTGCAGCATGACAGATTTTGGGATTATGGACTCCAGGCACTGGTGCTTGTAGACATCTGGCCTTGTATGGGAAGCGTCTTGGCGGAATGGCCAGGCCATGCTTCTTGGCTGAGCAGCAGCGGTTGGCGTCTGAGTGGCCAGGTCTTTGGCGCAGTCTGCTGAGCCCAGCGGTCGCTCGATAAATTTTTTCGTTTTGTCCGTTTCCATGATTTTCTATGATTTCCGGTTTGGCGGTTTTAAGCCATTTTTCTTGGATTTTTGACATTTTTGCCTCTATAGGGGATCTATAAAACCCCCAGGTCAAGAGGAAGGCACACTTCTCCACCCTAATATTTCTCTTCTTCTTGGGTGAGGGTCATTGGACAATCAAGGCACATAGTTTATCTGAGGTTTTCTCTCGAAGAGGCGTTATTGCCCTTGTGGGACCGACGGGTTTGGGCGATCAAGCCCGTAGTTCATATGGTGATGCTCGGTTTCTCTCGAAGAGGCGTTGTTGTCGGACCGAAGGGTTTGGAGGCGATCAAGACCAGTTCATCTGATGAGGCTCGGTTTTCCCTGAAAAGGTGTTGACTTGGGACCGGCCAGGTTTGGAAGGCGATCAAGGCGTAGTCATAAGGAGGCTCGGTTTTCCCTCAAAAGAGGCATTGACTGCCCTTGTCGGACCGACTGGGTTTGGAGGCGATCAAGGCCCGTAGTTCATATGGCGAAGCTCTGGTTTTCTCTCGAAATAGGCGTTGACTACCCTTGTCGGACCAACCGGGTTTAGAGACAATCAAGGCTTGTAGTTCTTACTTCTTGTAGAAAATTGGATTTCTTGAAACTTCAATGGATGGTTCAGCAGTTGATAACCGCCAAGGTGGCGAAGAAGCGTTAGCTAGGAACCATCGTTCGAATGACTCAGAAAGTTTGGCAGGTAATTTATGAGCATCATTAGAGGGGAGTATCTCTCTCTCTCTCTCTCTCTCTCTCTCTCTCTCTCTCTCTCTCATATGTATGTGTATCTTTTTTGTCAGATCGTAGGCAAAAAATTTTATCCCAAGCTATCCGTGAGCGAGAGAGTCAAAAGGATACGCCCAAGTATTGGGGTAAGTAAGTTGCTTCACAAAATTTTCAGATTTTTGTCATTTCTTCCTCTTTATTTATCATGTATTTTCACGCGGGGTGAAAACCTATAACGTGGCTTCTGATATATCATCCACATCATCGATAGTTTAATGGTGTTCCGCAGAAAATTTCACTTCCCTAATGAGTTGGTGCTCATTGTTGCTAAAAAGTCTAATCGAGCCCGTTCACCTCCACCAAGGTACTTTACTATTTCTGAGATGATTCTTCGTGCGGGATTGTGATTCCCTTTGGCTCCCGAGTTGATTGAGATCTTCAAAATATGTGGTGTAGCTTTGTCACAATTTTCATTTCGAGCTTTAGTGGTCATCGTTGGTTTGACTATCTTCTTTAGAGAGCGTGGTATTACTTTGAACATCAAATACTTGTGTCAAATGTAGATTCACATGTGATACTGACGTGTTTCTTATCGGACTATAAAGAATTGGATAGAATTTTCAGCATGGGATCCCTCTAAAAATTGGTCTACTGGATTCTTTTTTGTGAAAAATGAGTGGGGCCTTTCTGAGTGATGGGGGAGATTGAATGACCTTCCAGATATATTACTGATTGAAGAGAATGAGATCTTGACAACTCTTAATATTCCTGATGTAGAAAGCTTACAGCATGAGTTACGCCACATTAGCAAATATATAGTTGAAGATAGAATGTTCAATGTTGGCCTTTCCATCCAGGCAAGGAGATCTCATTCTTTTCCACTAAAGAGGTCAAGTAAAAGTGATGAAAGGTCTCCTCGTATTCATAGGGTTCTTTCAAAAAGCTTGTCACGAAATCAAGGTGGTGGCAATGTTTCTTCCCTAAAGAAAAAAAAGACATATGCCGAAGTGACTATGTTAGATATCTGCGAAGAAAATGTTCACCCTCAGTTGGCCTCTGAGAGTTTAGCTGTTTGAACTCATGATGGGAGAGTTCATTTCTCGAAGCCGCACATTCCTGAAGAGGTGTTAAATCACATGTGCGCACGAGATGAATACGTTGTCTTCCCCTTCTTTCTTCTTTTCTTCTTTTCCTCCTTCTTTTCTTTTGTGTAATATTTATGATGATTTTTTTTTTTTATAGGTAACTCAAACATTAGGGCTAATGACCCATTTAGGTGTCTCTTTAGATGAGTGAAATATTGAATTTGTGAAGGTAAAATATCTGCAAGGCAAGTATGAGAGAAAGATGAGTGTTAAGGCCAAAAAAGTGGCGACTTTGGAGGATCACTAAGAAAGGCGAGCTAGCAAACATGTCGACTTCTCTTTCTCTCCAGTGTCAGGAGGTGGAGAACACTCGTGATGAGCTGATTGAGGTGAGGACAGAGACTCACCAATAAGAGAAAAGACTCAAGGCACTTGCAGCGGAGAAGAGAGCTCTCGAACTGGAGAAGAAAGCATTACATGATCGTCTTTTTGAGAATTAGCATATAATGTTAGAAGCAGAAACAAATAAAATCTCCTTGAAGGCAGTGGAAGACTTTAAGAACTCCTTGACTTATCGCTGTATAATCGAAGACCATGTCCAGGAAGCTCGTAATCATATTCTTGATGTTGAAGTGAAGGATTTGGAGCACCAATGTTTAGAGGAGGGCTTCATCTAAGGGTTCCTAAAAGGAATCTATTTAGTGCATCGCAAAATCGGAGCTAGTATTGAGGATCTATCTCCCAGCCAAGTATCTGAAGACTCTTCGTTAGATTCAGAAGATGAAGGAGTTGAGTGTGAGCCCAAGGGAACATCTCCTAGTGGTGAGGAGGACGTTAATATCACCAACTGATATGATGTAGCGTCACTTGAGGATGCATTTTTTTATCTATGTATTGTTATTTGTGTGTATCAGAATCTTGATTCTTTCCTATATCATCATATTAATGGTGTCAATGAATTTTATTTTTTTTAGATGATACGCTCTTGTTTTATTTTTACCTATCCGGGGTAATTGGTCGGAATATTACGGCTTCGTCTGGATGAGGTTGAATTGAATTCGAGGATGTTTGACCAATCCAAGGTTATTTGTCAAAGTGTTACTTGATGATATTAACCTGTATGGAAGAGGTCACAGGATGTCCACCAAAGACCTTTTGACTATCCTATCGGTAAGTGTTACTTGACTTCTTACCTATATGGAAGAGGTCCGATCAAGTCCCCTTGGGATTGATTATGCCCTGATTAAGATACAATGTGAGTTGTATATTTCTCAAGTGGGAGGATTAAAAAAGAAGAAACAAGCTTGTAAGGAAAAAGCTATAAATTCATTACTTTGATAAGTTCGGTGATACACTCATAAGATGATTTTAACACGGATATAAGTTTCAAGAAGAAATGATGACAACAATAATAAGTCTTCATCCCACTAAGAGGGGTCGACTACATGAAAAGGAAATGACAAACGAGATAAAATAAAAGTTGCAATAATTATGCAGTAGGAATTACTGATAATATTTTTGGAGATTCTCAGTATTCCAAATTCGAGATAAAGTTTTTCTCTCTGTATCCTTGAGCTTGAATGTTTATGGATTTACCATAGCTATAACCACATATGGGTCATCCCAAATAGGTGAGAGTTGCGTTGAGGGCTTTTGCCTACAGCTTCGAGACTTCGTAGGACCAAGTTGCTGATAGATATGGGACGAGATTTTACTCTTCTGTTGAAGTGACAAGCTACCCTTTGGTGATAGGAAGCAGTCCGAAGTAAGGCCATGTCATGAGTTTCGGGGAGTAGGTCCAAGTGTTGTCGGAGCTTTTTCTTCATTACCGCCATGATCGAATAATTGAACTCTTGGACTTGGAACCCCGATATCTACTAGTATAATAGCTTCTGTGCCGAAACACAAGTTATATGGTGTCTCACCAGTCGGGGTGCGTGATGTAGTACGGTAAGCCCAAAGCGAACTTGCTCGATCTGTTCAATTGCGACCTTCTAATGCAATTGCATTTTTTGCTCCAATTGCTTTTTTGTTTCTGTATTCCTTCTTTATCCAGGTCAATCTGGGTTGGGCGGTCTAGAAGGGGGTGTCGAGAGTGCGGGGCGACAGGAGGAAAGCCCATAGCTAACATAAATATCTATTCTAAGTGTTATCTCTTTCTTTAGAATCTATTCCCGACTAGGCCGGGGCGGGCCAAGAATCGGCGTGACCAGATATATGATATGGCTATGTTGAGCATAGCTCCCTATTGTCTTTACCCACCATTGATTGCCCCAAATATTTGCATGTTCTTGAGTGAAAGGGGTGTTCTTGATGGTCTATTTTGGGGTATATATCTCATACTTTTCATTCTATTTGAATCCATGGGGAGGGAATGAGCTATCGACAACTTAAGCAAACCGATGGAAGGGCTACTAACTAAGCTAAGGACGGTGGGGAGAATGGCTAATGCACAAGCCGCTTCGAGGACTAGAATAAAATAAAGGGAAAAATAACGAGAAGCCTCGCTGAACGGCGCATTGAACTTGTAGAACAAGGGAAAGGGGTAAGCGTATTGTTTATTTCTTTTCAGAATGTCTTCGCTTTGCGTGTCCTCGTCCGTAGCAGTTCTTGTTCAATGAAGCTACGCACCTCATCCTAGCCTTACCTTAACTGAGGGTTGAGGGTCAATAGGCATGAGAAATGAAAGTATGAAGAAGGTTCACATTCCATTGGTTTCAATCTCGGTTCTAGAAAGCTCATCAACCCACAGCCTTCTCAAACGTGTTTTTAGTCCTTTGAGTATAGTCCTGTTGGTAGCTTCAGTCTGTCCGTTAATTTGATGATGTACTTTGTATACAACGGTGAATGTGAAGATCTTTGCAAAAGGACGTAAAGATTTTTCCAATAAATTGGGTTCCATTGTTAGTGATGATCTTTCCAGGAAGACTGAATCGACATACTATATTTTTCCAAATAAATTATTTAGCATTTGCCTCCGTAATTTTAGCGAGTGATTCAGCTTTCCACCCAATTTAGTGAAGTAGTCGACAACTAAAATGATGAACTTTTGTTGTCCTGATGCTATCGGAAAATGATCTATGATATCGATTCCCCACTGAGCAAAGGACCACAGGCTTTGAACGGATGAGAGCTCGGTATGCGGCATGTGAGGTAGGTTAGAGTACAACTGACAATTTGCACATTGTTTTATGAATTCCAAGGCATCTTGTTTCATCGTAGGCCAATAGAACCCTTGCCTTATAATTTTAAGGGCTAACGCCCTTTCTCATATGTGTTCTCCACATATCCCCAAGTGAACCTCTCTTAATGCGTAATCGGCCTCTGATGGTAAGAGACATTTGAAGTATGACCCAGAAAAAGCTCGTTTGTATAGTTCACCTCCGATGATAATAAAGTTTAAAACTTGTCTTGAGAGGAGTTGCAGTAGTTGGTTCTTCAGGAAGGGTCCCTTATTGTAGAAAAGACAGGATGTGATTCCTTTATCTCATTAATTGCTTGGATTACCCACGACCCTTGGATACTAGGAAAATATATTTCTTCAACATGCCTTATCTTAAATAGATCTCCAATAGCAGATGTAGCAAGCTTAGCCAGAGCGTTAGCTCGAGTATTCTTCTCTCGCAGTATGTGAATGATTTGATGTGTCCTGAAATGGGCAAGAAGAGACTTTACTAAGTGGAGGTATTGTGTCAGCCGATGATTATGAGTATTAAAGTTTCCCTCAACTTGGGAGACGACAAGTTGAGAGTCAGTGTGGATATCTAAGTCTTGAGTTTCACAATCAATGGTGAGTCTCAACCCTACGATGAGAGCCTCATATTCAGCCATATTATTAGTTGCAGAAAATTTTAGGCGAAGTCCATACTCTAAGGTATTCTGCTGGGGGAAATAAGTAAAATTCTCACACGAGCACTGATATTTTCTGAAGCTCCATCAACATAGAGGGTCCATTGAGGAGACGAAAGGCGTGTAGCAGATAGCTTTTTTGGAGTTGGGGTAGTGCATTTGCAATCATTTTGTATTATATGATAATTATAATACAAAAAGTTCATGAATTTGCACATAGATAAGTTGTACTTAATGCATGCAATCATTTTGTATTATATGATAATTATATGAACAAGGCATGTATAGGATCGAGTGAGATCAAATATTAGTATAAATAGAAAATATATGTTGGATAAAATGTGAAATATTATATAGATTATTCAGATTATTGTGTATTATGTATATACATACTGTGTACTCACTCATCTATATGTACATATAGTACATAATTATTGTGTACTCACTCATCTATATGTACATATAGTGTACACAATTATTGTGTACTCAACATATAACATGTATATAATTATTATATACTAGATACATATTATGTACACAACTAATACATAGAAATCTGAATGATTAAGACTCCGCACATAATAATTTATCAAAGTATTATATCACAATCAACACTGCTCAAAATGTCACCTCAACTTAAGTCACTTCTTAACCCACTTACATCAAGCTCATGAACTCTTAAACTTTCATACAAGACATATAAAACTATTGCTTGGTCAAGTATTTTATAAATATTCTTACATAATTATATATTTTATTATTTTAATTAAAGTTAAATACATTACTATCCATTCAGATTAATAAAATTACGCATCTTCTTTAATCATCCATTATAAAATTTGAATGATTCATATTTCAAATAATTAATTAGTAGATACAAATATTTGAATTCTAACAATTCTAATTTTATGATTATTCATGAAAATGTGAGAATAAATAATTTTAGTTTTTAAATAAATGTAAACATAATTATATATCTCTAATTATATTATTTAGAATTTAAAGTTTAAATACATTACTTAATTAAAAATTAAGCTGTAATTTATTATTTATATTGGGCTTAAATATAAGTCTATATATATATATATATATATATATATATATATATATATATATATATATATATATATATATATATATATATATATATATATATATATATATATATATATATATATATATATATATTGGGAAAATTTTAAATTAGGCATAATTATAAGTTTAATTAGCTAATTAGGCAGGAAAAAAATTAACAAAATAGACCTTATTGTTACAGACGGCCAACGTGGCATCCGTCGCCATCGTCGTTCTTTCTTAATTTTTTTTAAAAAAACTTGGGAGCGATTGATATTTTGCTCATATCTATATCATCCGGTATTGAAATTGAGTGAACTTAGTATCATTAGAATTGTAACAAATTTCTCACAACTTTTATGTTGATCAAAAATTAAGATTGTGGCTCAATAAGCAGCATGTTTTGTAAATGGGCAAAAAAACTGCGGCATCGATCAAAAATTTTTGAGCAAGTGCCTTTATTTATTTATATCGGACTCATCCGATGTCGGAATCAAGCGAGCTTGATATCGTTGAAATTATAACAAAATTCCTCACAACTTTCATGTTGATCATAAATTATGATTGTGGCCCAAAAATTTAATAATTTAAGGTGTGTTTATAGCCTGTATTGTTAGCTTATTATTATTTTGATGGATTACATGTCACAATAATTAGGCTGGATAGAAAAAAAAAGTAATTAGATAAAATCTGAATTATTTTATTATTTTTTAGAGAATGAGAATATTCTAAAAAAATTAATAATAATAATAATAATTATTATTTTTTGTGTTAGTTTCATTAGTTTTGTTGATCGAGTTATCTGAAAGTTTGGTTTTGATGACTTTGATTGTTTCGATCTGTAGCTTATATTATTTTATGTGATTAAATATTTATTAAATTATAATTTTATTTTTTTATTAAATTTATTATTGTTTGCACTATTTTTAAATAATATTATTCTATTTAAGTCTATGTTTTAGTATTATAATTAATTGTATTATTACAAATTTCTTAAAGAATAAAAAATACACATACAGGTTTGAGAGCATATGATATATGTATGTATATATATGTATTATGTATGTATGTATGTATTATATTTTAGTATTATAATAATTGTAGCGCGTATTGGGTCATAATCGTAATTTATGATCAACATTAAAGTTGTGAAAATTTTTGTTATGATTTCAACGATACTAAGCTCGCTTGATTACATGAGTTCGATATAAAATAAAAAGCTACTCTAAAATTTGGTCGGTTACTTTTTTAGCGTATTTGCAAAATTAACAGCCACAGTCTTAATTTTTGATCAACATGAAAGTTGTGGGAAATTTCATTACAATTCCAACGATACTAAGCTCACTCAATTTTGACACCATATGAGATAGATATGAGCAAAACACTACAGCTGCTCCCAAATTTTTAAAAAAAAAAAAAAAAATAAGCGAGCGTCAGATCCAGCGGACTTCGTGGATTCTTTGGCACCGGTAGTGGTTCAATGGATGGCCTATTTTGATTTATTTTTTTTTGATAGCTAATTAATCTTATAATTACGCCTAATATAAAAATTTTTCTTTTTTTTTCAAATGAAGTCCTAGTGTGCTTACTTGTTTTAGTCCACTCGGATAGGATATCTAGGGGTGTGCACTAGACGGTTCAAACAGAAAAACAGAACCGAATCGATGTTAATTGGTCGGTTTGGTTCGGTTTTTATGTTTATTATTCGATTTTTGGTTGAAATTATGGGTTATTGCGGTTTTATGGTTTTTGGTTCGGTTTTACTTTAATAAAATTCAGTTTATACGGTAAAACCGATTATTTGATTACATAGGGCCTTGTTAGCCTCGAGTCTCTCTGCGGAGGCATGGACCGCTTGAGTCGATTTTAGCGAGTTGAGTTGAGGCTCGGCCTTTCATTCCTCGATGGCGTCGATGCCATACACTTCTTGAGATGGAGAGTCTCGACTCGATTAGGGCATAAGGCATTGGTGGCATTTAATTTGGTTATTGGCGATTCGAATCTCGATCTTGGCTTTCATCACTTTCCTATTTCTTACTCCTTCCTTTTTATTTTTTTTGCCTAGCGGATAGCTTCTGACTAGGTTCTGACTTATGTCTTTATTCTTCACTTTCACTCTTCACGTCTGATTTCAAATTTAAGTCTCTTTGAGTCTTTGAGAGTAACAGCCAACAGGTAAGAACTAAATCACCATTATCTCAACTCCTCTCTCTCTCTCTCTCTCTCTCTCCTTCCTTTGTTGTGGTTGTTGATGGTTTGAATCATATTGTGAGCATGTGTGACTGTGTCATGGACTTTATGGCTTAAAGTAGGCTGAACTTTGAAGAATTGGCTTTATCTTTATTATTTGTTGTGGTATCCCGTATAACATGTATGTTCTCTGTGACTAACTTATTCCATTGGTTTTATCTTTGTTGTCATTTGAGCGTTGTTGAATGTTGATTGTTTTCCACGGACGCTTCTTTATTCATTTCATCGGTTACCATGGTTTGTCGGTTTTGAATTTGATTGTAGGGTGTCATTGAATTTCAATTAGATTTCACGATATTATGTTATGCTTATCTAACTATTTAGGGTTTAGGGCTTTATCTCTATCTTGTTAGTTCTTGCCTTGGAAGAGCCCTTTCTTTATGGTATGTATTATGTATATGTTCTCTATGCTAATGCCATTGCTTTTAAGCCTTTTATCTTACGCCACGACCCACACCTGTAAACTATTTTGGCCGTGAATATTGTCTGCTTTAATTTGCCCGTTAAGAATGCCTTTACTCTCTGTTGGAGTATTGGGTTTCTTTGTCTTTTAGTGCTGAAGTATGAACATGCTAACATGGAATTACATTCCCTTTAGTCTTTACTCTTTACTCTCTATTTGATCAAAATGATGAGTATACATTCAATTTTCGGTTTATACTTTATAAGGAAGATAGTAGTCATGATAATTGATAATCTCAATGCAAAGAATTTTAGGAACATATATAGTATAACATATGGTTTGAGCTATTATTATCTCAATTCTCAAGGATAATCGGTTCTTATGCTTCATTCCAGTATGACATGTAGATGCATGTCTTGAAAAAATAATGTAAGCCTTATGATATATATATATATATTTTATCTTAGTATTTTTTTAATGCAGCTATGCAAGTAATAATATTTATTTATTAGGATGGCTTTAATGAAAATAATATTGAAGGTAATGTTGAGAAATGTGACATTATATTATAATATTTGGGATACATTACTAGATGGATGATGGAGTTGATTGAGCATTACAATTTGTTAACATGATTCACATGAATTAACATTGTTCAATTATGATTCATGTCTTTTTTTCTTCTCGATATTGTAGTATCTGGCGTTCTTTAATTGAAGTAAGTTTTGTTGATGTAATTTATTAAAACATGCTTTTTTCATTCTTTTTTTAATTTAATTTTTAATTTTTAGAAGTAGAAACATGTGGCACAAGTTGGAGATAGTTCAAACATTGTTAGTTCCTCAGAGCTATGACGATTTTCGACAAGTTCAAGTTACGGAGATGCCAATGTCGGTGATGAAATCACCAATTTCAAAAGAAAAAAGAAAATCTCTAGATCGATGTTTGGGATCACTTTGTGAGGTATACTAATGAGGAAGGAGAACAAAAATGAGCAAGTGTAATTATTATGAAAATCATATCACAGTGATCCAAAGATTAATGACACTTCAAACTTAAGGGCACATCTTTCTTTGTGTCAGAAGAATCCTCTTAAAAATGAACCAAATCAAACTAAACTTGCATTTCAATTTGGTGTTAAAGGTGAAGAGCTTTCTGCAAGTCTTAAGGCATGGAGATTTGACCAAGAAAATGTAAGGAAAGTTTTAGCAATAATGGTTATTGCAGATGAATTGCCTTTCAAGAATGTAAAAGGTTGGGGTTTAAACATTTCATGTCTCAGTGTTGTCCAATATTTCAAATACCTTCATGATGGACATTGACACATGATTGCTTTAAAATTTATCAGGATGAGAGAGCAATTTTAAAAAATCTATTCAAAAAGTCTTGCCACAGAGTTTGTCTTACTACTGATACTTGGACATCCATTCAACGAATTAACTATATGTGTATCACTGCACATTTTATTGATGATGATTAGAAACTCAATAAAAGAGTTATAAACTTTTGTCCCATCTTTAGTCACAGAAAAAAATTACTTGGTCAACAAGTTGAGAAGTGTCTTGTAGATTGGGGGATTGAAGCAATTTTTTGTGACGTTGATAATGCAAGTTTTAATAATGGCATCATCACCTACAAAAAAATTTGGCAAGAGGGGAGGTAGTATTCTAGATGGTCACTTCTTACATATGAGATGCATAGCTCACATTGTTAACTTAATTGTACAAGATGGGCTGAAAGAGATAACTGAATCTATTTATCATGTTCGAATAGCAGTGAGATGCATAGCTCACATTGTTAACTTAATTGTGCAAGATAAGCTAAAAGAGATATATGAATCTCATCATGTTCAAAAGCGATAAAATATATTCGTATCACTTAATGTTACAAAATTTAAAGAATGCATTGAAATTGAAAAAATAAAAACTAAAAGCATATTATTCTTAGATGTTCTCTGAGATGGAATTCCACATTTTAATGTTAAGTCGGCGATTAAGTTGAAGAGCTTTTGAAAGGTATGAGAAGATTGATACTCAATTTAAATCGAACTAGAAGGATGATGATGAAAGTCATATTGTAAATGGTGTTTTAAGTGATGATGATTGGAATAATATTAGAAGATTATATGAACTCACTTTAAAATTTTTGGTTCTTTGTATGTGACATCAAATACTTTTTTTCATGAAATTGCGAAGTTATTTGTCTACTTCAAAATTGGCAAATGGATGGTGATCCAAATGTGAGAAGTATGATTTCCAAAATGATGACAAAATTTGTTAAATATTGGGGTGCCATAGAAAAAATGAATTTGAATATATATCTTGTTGTTGTTTTGGATCCCCACTTCAAGCTTCGTTATGTAGAGTTTACTGTTATGAATATGTATGAAGGACCTGATGGTGTTGCTCTAGCAGACTTATTAGGTCATCGTATATGATATGTTTCATGATTACAAAATAAAAGTTCTTGGTGAAAGCTAAATAGGAAATGGTCTCCACGAAATCAAATTTTTACGAAGGGTCAGTGTTTTACAACGCAATCTTAGGACAAGATATTCAATGATAGAGAAATTCAAAAGATCCAATTTTGGATGATGTAGATAATCGGATCTAGATAAGTATTTAAGCGAGAGTCAAGATATGATGATCGGTGATATTTTAAATTGGTGGAAGGTTAATGCGATTTCTATTCTCTCATTCAGGTGATGTTTTATTTCAATTTGTTCTTAATAAGTTTTTAGTATAGGTGATCATATTCTTGATGCATTTTCTAAAGTTATGGATCTTTGAATGGACTATAAATCAGTGGAATGTGAATGTGACATTGACAAGTTTGATGAATGTATTTTATGCTTAAATTTACAATGATTTATTCTTTTAATCGTAATTAGAAATTTAGAATAATTAATGATTCATTTATTTCTGATTTAGCAAAATTAACAAGTGAAACACAAACTTCTTGGCTTGGGTTATGATGAGCATTGAATCTAATATGAGATATAGTCTTAAAGACTTTTGATTTCAAATTTCATTGGTCTAATCTTCCTTTCGGTTTATCTTATGTTGCTATTTTTTTTTTGCTTACATCTCTTATATATTGCTGTTGGATTGTAATTTTAGTTTGGATGTTAGTTTTATCTTAAGGTTTTCAATACAAATAGGAGGGTTTAAATGATTTAATGATCAATGTATACATGCGGTGGTGACTTTTTTTTTGGTGTTATTGTTTAAGTCATAAAGGCTTAGTCTGATTTCTCAAAATTATTGATGCCATTGTATATATGATGATCATATTTTTGGATATTGAATCTTGATAACAAAAGATATTTTTATACTTGAGACCCAAAATCCAAATTATAAATATATGTAAGTATATATTATTTATTCTTGTAAACTATTGGGAGCAGGATGTTGGATGACACTAAATATTTGTAATCCTTTTCTTGATCAAATAGAGAGTAGGTGATGGGTTTAGGTTAATTGAAATAAGCTGATGGCATCCTTTTCTCTACCTATTTTTATTAGCTATTGTTGGTGTTTTGGATTTGGTTTGTCTTTTAGACTTTTACAAATCTTTCATGCTTCTTTGCACTGGTGGTCGAGTGGCTCTTTCATCGCCTTTGCTATATCTTATTCGGGTGTTTGTGATTGGTCTGTCAGTATTGTTGGTTACTTGGTTTAGTCTGGCTAATTTGTATTATTGTTGGTGCTTTGGAATTGGCTTGTCTTTTAGACTTTACAAATCTTCCTTCTTTATCTTGTGGTGGGTCAGTGGCTCTTTCCGACCTTGATGTATCTTCTAGGTGGTTTGGGTGTTTGTGATTTCTTGATCTAAATTATTGGTTACTTGGTTTTTGAATGTTAAATTTCTTGTGTATTTATTATTATTTGTTGTTGAATTGGCTTGTCTTTTAGACTTTTACAAATCTTCTTTTGTCTTGGCGGTGGTGACCTTTGAGTTCTATGGCTATTCTTACGGGTGGTGGGTGTTTTTGATTGGTTTGTTATGGCATTTGTTGGTTATTTGGGTAATTTGTATTTCTTTGTGTATGTTTGTATATGCTTTGGAGTTTGTAATTGGTTTGTCTAAGTTGTCTTTTTCAATTCTTCCTTTACTTCCTGTTGCTGGTAGCCTGGTGGTGGCTCTATCAGCGACCTTGTATCTTCTTATTTTATTGGTGGTGTTTGGGTGTTTGTGATTGATCTCTGATTTTTATTTCAATTTAGTATTGGCTCTTGGCATTTCTTATTCTTTGTCTCTATCTGGGTTAAGCCTTTGGGCTACTTGTTTATAACCCGGAATGAGACCACCAATACGACTTACGACCTTGCTTCTTGTTTGCTATCTGAGGTTCATGAAGGCCTTTGCTCATTTTTGAGCAGTGAACACTAATTGCTTAAAATTTTGTTATTTTTCATGAATTCTTATCTGGACATAGAGGTTATGAATGCTTGAAGAAACAAGAAACGATCAGATGGAGATGAAGATATTATTTTATATATACAACTTGAGGAGTGATACACTTTGACATCAGCGTCTAAACTTAACTGTGGTCTTTGTATAGTTTATCCTTGGATTCCTTTTTATGCTCAATAAAATTGAATTATGTTGTATTATTTTTTTTCTTTTTTTTGTTAATTGTTTATAATTTTTATTTGTACATTAAATTATATCAATATGAAAAACTATTTACATTGTACATTAAATTATATCAATATGTATAGAGTTAGTTTAGTAACTTTAGTTAATAAAATTTCTCTATTATTTATTTGTTAACTTTAAAATCCATTTTTTTAATTTATCTATGTAATTCAATTTAGGAAAAACCGAACCAAATAAATCAAAATCTAATTTGATTTATTTGATTCAATTTATATAATTTTTTTATGTTACTTTGATTAATTTGATTTTTTCAAAATAACGATTTGATTTATTTGATTTCACCAAAATCCCGACCGTAATAAACCAAAAACCGACCGAATGCTCAGCCGTGGATATCACCTCCTTCGAATTCTATCCAGCTTCTCGCTTGATTGTCTATGCTTTACTATCACTTTGTTTGGTTTACTGCATTTAGAATCACGGTAAAAAAAAATCTGATGTAAAGTGAATACGGTGAATTAATACTTTGGTTGTTTGGTTGTGTGTAAAAGTAAATGTGGAAACTATTTTTTGTTTGGTTGGATGAATGTAAAGTGAATCTGATTGAATTACGAATATACACTTCTATTTTTTCTATTTGTATTACGAATACTTTATTAATATATAAATTAATTATAGAATTTATTCACTAATTAATGTATTCAATTAAAAATAAATATATATTAAAATATAAATAAATTATAAATAAAATTTTTTTCTTGACTAAAAATAAATAAAATCAAATACAAATATAATGTATTTGAATATTTAATTATTAATAATTAATTTATAAATTTTTTAAGATATTAATTATTAGTGTTATAAATAAATAAAATTTGAATATTATCATTTTATATTAACATAATAACTCAAATTTAATATATATATATATATATATATATATATATATATATAATTTTATTATTATATTAAACATTAATTAATTAATAGAAATTTTTATTAAATTAATTAATCATCAGTTATGATTTAATATTTATTTATTAAATAATTTTTCTTTAATAAATAGTTTACTCATTAATTATTTTTTTACTAAATAAACTAAAATCTAATAATTATTTTAATTTTTTTTGATTTATCGTGAATTATTTATCATTAATTTGAATAAATATAATTATATTTATTAAATTATAATTAGGAGTTATTTTAATTTTTATTATTTTAACGTTTTTTATTCCTTCAGCTTGAGCGAGACTAAGGAGTAAGACTATAAAAAAATTGAAATCGAAAAAAAATTCTGTTTCAAAAAAAAAAAAAATAACGTCTGGAGTCTCCTTGGCCAAAAGAAAAAAAAAAAAAAAAAAACCTTTTCCCGCGTTCAGCTCCGCTCCGCTCCGCGTAATCGATAAATACGCTCATTTTGAGCGTATTTAAAAGTCACGCAAAAAAGCTATTGTGGAATTTAAATTTATCTAAAAAAATTACACTAATTTTAATTTACTTCCATCCAAACAACAAAAAGTAAAAAAATATACTTCCAGTGCATTCCGTTTACACGGAACCAAACAGGCCCTTAAGCCTCAATCTCCAAGCCTCTAACACAATCGCATTCCTACATGCATTCTCTTCGACACGCTCTCCTCGGCCATCACCTCTACCCCACTCTTCCCGCCGCCGGCCACTTCGGGTTACGGCGGTCACTCTTCCTCTTCGGCCGGGCTCGCTGCTCCACCTCTTTACATCAGCTGCGCTGGCATTTGATCGCACGAGCCGTCTCCACTCAGCCTAAGTCCGTAGAAGAAGATGCGAAGGACGGAGGAAGCTTTTTCGCCGAGGAAGGTGTCTGCTGGCAGTCACTGAAAATCTCCGACCATCTTATCCGCGCTCTCTCCGGCGTTTCCATTCACAAGCCCTCTACCGTCCAGGTAACGTGCTCTTCTTCTCAAGCGTCTTTGGGATTAGGCTGGGTGTTTTCTGTGGCCGCTCGGTGTCGCACTTCTAATGCTCGACGTAATGCCTGCGAAATAATTGGATTTCCTCGGGGCCGTTTGGTTGCTTCGCATATGCCATTTGATTTATATTATTAGTATCTGCAATTATTTTGTTTTGGTTGCATGCTTAAATATCGATTGCATTAATGATATTTATCCGCGTGCATTTTTGCGCATTCCTACGCACCGTCATCCAATGTTAGCCAGGGATTTCAGTGTTTATGCATTCCTATCCTCTTTAACTTTACGAATACATGTGTAGAACTTTGATGAAGTGGCTATTGATCATGTTGACTTGTACTATATATATTTTGTTGAACTAATGAGGATTTTGATGTATGTATGTTCCTGCATGTTCTATGATGTTGTTTTTACCTGATTTTATATATTCTGTAATATCTATATTTCGGATTATTAAGGATTTATTATTGTATCATGTCCCCGGAATACCACTTAATTTTTTTTTTTCAAATAATCTTCCATTAGTTTATTATGTGCAAGGGTATTCTTGTGTAGAAGCCTGTAGTGTTAGTAAACATTTGAACTGTCTGTATACTCTTGATCTGGCATACTGTTTTCTATGGTTCTCTACGTGTATGATTATCTGTATTATTTTCATATGTTTCTTACATGTTAGGGTCGGTTAAAAATGTTCTTTTATTTAGGCAAGGGAACATCATGACTGTCCCCTGCACTCCATTTACCATTAGTACGGGAGATGTTAGCTACAATTTTGATCTCTTACATTGTCCCGACATCTTCTTTAGTTTTGGGGAAGGATAACCCTTTGTAATCTGTAACTATAGCTAGTGGAAACTATTTCAACTGATCTAGACCTCATTATTTTTCGTTCATCTTGTTTTTTTAAGTGGAAATTTCATTTCTTTTGTGCGTTGTATATCTACTCTCTGATTGTGTGTGGAATATTCATATAAAGTTAAAGACATTAAATTAATGAGAAATTTACATACATAACACGATTCTTATCTATTTAGATATCTAACACTTAAAGTTTGATATTAACAAATATAACACTTTTTCCATGCATATGCATAAAAAGGTGTATTTCATTTTGAAAAATTAATGATAATGTTATTTTTTATTATTTGCTTTATTCAGCCATTATGTCATGCCAAGCAGTTGCTATAGTCATGAACAGAAATATTGATATGCTTTGTTATAATATTTTGATTTTCTAATGCCTTTAAACTATTATCTTTTATTCTGTGATGCTTAAACCTTTTGATATTAGTTACAACAACAACAACAACAACAACAAGCCTTAATCCCACTAGGTGGGGTCGGCTACATGAATCCTTCATCTCCATTGAGTCCTATTATGTGTCAAATTCTTATTTAAATCAATATACTAAGATCATTTTTATACATCTTAACCAAGTCTTTTAGGTCTATCTCTACCTTTCTTAACATAAGGCAAATCTAATGCATCTACTCTCCTGTCGGGTCATTGGACGATGCTTTATGTGTAAAAAATCTCTCTTCTCTAATCTGGAGCTACTCCAACTTTTTCCGAATATACTCATTTTGCATTCTATCTCTAAGAGTAAAGCCACTCATCCACCAAGCATCCTCATCTTAACACTTAACTTAGTCTTTATGCTCTTTTATTACATTCGCACTAAGTCATTCTTGGTCTCACCATCTTATAAAATTTTCCTCAAGTTTAAGTGGAACTTTTCCATCATAATAGCCGATGCATTCCTCCACTTCAACCATCCAACTTGAATTCTACTAATAACATCTCCATCTATTTCACCATCATTTTGAACAATGAGCCTAAATATCAAACACTCACTCTTATTAATGATTTGATTCATAATACAACCTTCTCTAAAACTTCTACAACTAAAATTACACTCCATATATTAGGTTTAGATCTACTTAAACGAAAACCTTTAGACTCAGTTGACCTCCATAATTCAAGTTTGTTGGACTCCTCTCAATCTTATCAACAAGAAGAATGTCATCGAAAGCATAAGGTACATCTTCTTGTAAATGCTAGTAAGAACATCCATAACTAAAGTAAAAGATAAGGCTTAAAGTGATCCTTGATGTAATTCAACTGAAATAGGAAAATATTTTTTCAATCCCCTTGTGTGGACACAAGTAACAACTCTAGTATACATATCCTTAATGACTTGAATATAATCAATATTAACTCTTTTATGTTCTAGAACTCTCCAAAGAATATCTCTTGAAACTTTATTATAGTTTTCTCTAAATCAATAAATATCATATGTAGACCCTCCTTACTTTCTCTATGCTTCTCCATCAAACCCTTAACAAATGTATAACATCCATGGTAGATCTACGGCATGAAACTTGTGAAACATCATATCACATCGTAACTTGTGCTTTCGATTACTCTTTCCCATAATTTTAATGTATGGCACATTAATTCCTCATAATTTCACTCTTGTGCATCACCTTATTCTTAAATATAGGAACCAACAAATTCTTTCTCCACTCATCGATATCTTTTAGTCTTTAAAATGACATTAAAAGATTTGTAATAATAAATTCCTTGATCTCTAAACATTTCCACACTTGTTGGAATATTATCCGGTCCTACGCTTTTCACATTTCATTTTCTTTAAAGCTTCACTAACTTCATTACTAATCTGACGATAAAATGAAATTCTATTTTTTGTTAGGATATTAAGGTTGTTAAAATCAATCGTCTTTCGGATCATGAAAAGTTTATCAAAATACTTCATCCACCTATTTTCAATATCCTTTTCTAAAAAAATATTTTATTATTTTCATCCTTAATACACCTCACTATGTCTTTACTTCATCTCTTTGGTTGGCTTATACATACATTTTTCACCTTTTTCTGTCATTGTATAAATCATTTAAAATTTAAATTTTTCAGATCATATATTCTTTCTTAGAATCTCTATGGCCACTTATATCTTTCCCAATTCTCAGGTTTTTATATCTAAAGTTTTATAACAATACTTCTTGTTTTTATTTTTCTTTCTTCGACTCACCACTATTCTTATTAAAGAAGTTTTTCTTTTGTTCTCCAACATCTTTATGACTGCTTAATTTCACTTCTATTTTTCCCACATAATGTTAGCTTCCCGTGAACATCTCAATTAATCTCTTGTAGCTTGCTCTTAAAATATTTTTATTTGTGTTCTTTAAGTTATCTAATTAGACAATAATTTGATTTATTATTTCTCTTACAACCTTTATTTTAAAATCTAAAAACAATCAGTCGATGAGTCTTAGATTTTCACTTGGCCTTCTGATCTTTATAATCTAAACGATCTATTTTTCTTATCGAAAATAATCAATCTGTGTTTTCTTAGATCCATTTTATAAGTAATAATATGTTCATCTCTTTTCTTAAATAAAATATTAGCAACTACAAAATCATAAAGCTAAAAAAAAATCTAATATAGTCTCTTCTTATTACCCAATCCATAACCACCATGAATCTTTAAAATCTTCTACCACTCTACCTACTGTTTTAAATCTCCTCCAATAAATACTTTTTTTTCTTGAGGGTATTTTTTGTATTAATCCTCTTCATTCTAACTACGCTTACCTCCAAACCTACTTGAGGGCATGATAACTTATAACGTTGATAATCTTGGTACAACAATAATCTTTAAAGTTTATAATTCTATCTTCATCTATTAATATTTATAACATTATCCTTCAAACTTTTATCATAATCACACCTACACCATTTCAAGTTCGACTTTTAATCTAAAGTTTAAAACCTAAACTATAATCTCCTTGGCTTTCTCCCCAACCCATTTAGTTTCTTGAACACATAAAATATTTATCTTTCTATGGACCATAATATCTATTAATTTCATTAATTTACGTAAGAGTACATATTCCAAGATCCTAACCTAATTCTAGTTTCATGGACTAACTTCTTTTGCCCTCCATCCATAATGTGGAACCCTTTATTTTTGCGCAGGCCGATCACGTGACTCAGCAATTTTTTTTATTTATCTGTAGGCGTCTTCGGGGACGCTACAATGATTTAAATGATTCATGTCGTGATTATTTGACAAATTTTATCTACTCACTACTAACATAACCCTCCACTTTTCACATCCGGACTTGGGACCGGCAATGGTAGTGTTATCACATTTTAATGCACTACAAGAATAATTATCATGATTTTAGTGCACTATAAAACCATTCATTCTGTATCTCACATTTTACCCTTCGCATGGCTGAAGGACTAGCACTGCATTCTCTTGGGTGCACATATTTCCTCCCACTCAATGTGAACAACGTTCGAAGGTCTCCATTTTTTTTGTCATTTTTAGATGTCCTTGCTTTTCTTCTTGTTAATTCTTTTAGTATTTACTTTCTTGCGATGAAGTTAACCCATTTTTACCTTTTTTTTTACTGATTTGTATATTATATGAATTGTTCTTAATTAATACATTACCTTGGGTTTGGCAGGCTGCATCCATACCACATATACTGACAGGAAGTGACGTTATAGTTGCTGCAGAAACCGGTAGTGGCAAGACACACGCCTACCTGGTGCCTTTGATTCAAAACTTGTGTGTTGATTCTGATCCTGAAACTCGCGGTGCTAAAGAAATTACTGAACCACACAAAATGTCTTTGGTCCTTTGCCCAAATGTGATGCTATGTGAGCAAGTAGTTGAGATGGCAGACAATCTTGTCAGCGATTCTGGTAAACCACTCCTGAAAATTGCTGCTGTATGTGGGCAGCGAGTAAGTTCAACTGCTAAAGCTCTCTTTAGATTGATGATTTGATTAACATAATCTGTGATAATATATTTGAGCACACATCTTGTTGGAAGTTTGCTTCATATGTTTTAAGACTTAATTTCTGGATGAATTGCATGTTCGATTTTTCTTCTAATTTGTTTAAACTATTCTTCTAATATCTATTACTTAACTATAGGGATGGCCTATTGCTGTGCCCGATATTCTCGTGTCCACCCCAGCTTCTCTTTTGAACTACCTTTTTGCATTTGACCCCGAAGAAAGGCTCCGGGACAGTTTCTTGCGCAATGTAAAATCTGTGGTAATTGCTTCTCTTGATTCCTTGTAATGGGAAGACCATCCTTAATCCTTTCTTGCAAGCTGTTACATCTGTTTTGTTTTGATTTTGCCTTGTTCATCATCCATATGCATGGTCTACATAGCTTATTAGGTGAAATATACACTTTGTATCATCACTCTACTTTGAATACCTGTAACTTTTTTGCTCATTTTATATGAATTTTTCATTGCTGCCTATATAAGAGATCTGTACAGTAACATCTTACTATTTGTCTTGTGGTCACAGGTTTTTGACGAAGCGGATTTGCTTCTTTGCGGAAGCTTTCAAAACCAAATTATTCGAATAATAAATATGCTACGTTTTGACGAGAAGCTGTTGTCTCAGATGCAGAGCTCTGAAAACCATCTTTTGAAGGATGTGAGTAAAAAACATGAAACAAATTTTCAATCTGAAGATGAGGAACAGATGCAGCATGCTAGCAACCAGGATGATGAAAATGAAAATGACACACTTGATCTTGAGAGTTCTATGATCAGTGTCAATAAAGCTGAGGCTCCAGTTAAGGACTGGCGGAGAGTTAGAAAAGTTTATGTCCGCAGTAAGCAGTACATCTTTATTGCTGCCACCCTTCCAGTAAATGGTAAGAAAACTGCTGGTGGGCTGTTGAAAAGAATGTTTCCTGATGCCATTTGGGTCAGTGGGAATTTTCTTCATAAACACAATCCCAGGTCTGTATTATTTCTTGTTATAATGTTAAATTAGTGACACAAATTTCTATGGGTCTCACTCACCTTAGTAGGTAAGTATAAGTACATGGATTGAAGTCCTCTATCATTGGATTGATTTTATTTTAGCCTTCGGATTGCAATTCGTGCGCTCTTATTTTAGTTTGAAAGTAGAAGCTCATGGATTAAGAGACTCTACTGCTGGATTGATTTCATTATGACTTTTAGATTGTAATCCATATACTCTTACTTTATTGGTCCTTTTTTGACTATTTTTTTTTGTAAATGGGTCTTACAAAATTTTATAAATACCCTTCACTTGGCACAAAGAACTCAACCCCATCAATCCCTTTCTTGTGAGATTTGTAGTTAAAGTGTGAGATTTATTTTTGGTCTTTGAGAGAGTATTTTATTTATTTATTTTTAAGCCACCACTTCTCTCTTTTGCAATATCTTTTTTGATTAGTGCATTTTTGTTTTCTTCCCGTGATTTTTGCCCTTGTTGAGGGGTTTTTCACGTAAATTTTTGTGTGCTTTTTTGTATTCTTACTTTTATGATGTATCTCTTCTTACATTGTATTTCTAAGAAGTTTTGCTCATGATCCTGATTGCACTTTCAATACCTCATTTTCTAACAAGTGGTATCAAAGTGTCAGTTTCTTTACTTTTAGAGTTTTGAAGATGACGACCGTGAAGTATGATGTTCCACTTTTGGATTGCAACCAAATTTTTGATGTGACAAGTAAAGATGCGGGCTATTTTTGCTTAGATAGATCTGGATGATGTTTTATTGGGGCTTAATCATATGCCTTCAAGTTGGTCTTCGGAGGACAACCTAAGGATTGAAAAGTACTTTCTGTAATTCATTTGCATCTCTCGAATTAGATCTTATAAGATGTTTTGAAGGAGAAAACTATTGCTGCTCTTTAGGCGAGATTGAAGCAGTTATGCACAACGAAGACCTTAACAAGTAAGTTATATTTAAAGCAGCGACACTAGTCTCACCATTTGTTAGAAGGTGGTTCTTTAGAAGATTATTTGACTATTTTCAAGAACATCATCTCAGATCTAGAGGTGAAGTCAAGTATGATGATGAAGATTTGAGGTTAATTCTCCTCTGTTCGTGGCCTTCCTCATATTCAACCTTTAGAGATACTATTCTTTATAGCCAAGACTCATTAACATTGAATGAGATGTACGAGGCTTTGTTTTTCAAGAAAAGTTAAAATCTCTAGTTATTGGATCTGAACCATAAGGAGAAGGTCTTCTTGTTCACGGAAGAACTCATGAGTTGAATTTTAACGATGAAACATCAAGAAAATTTTATACCAATAATATAGATAAAGTCTGATGATACTGCAAGAATGAGGTGCACATTAAATTGAGTGCTTTAAGTTACAAAATAAGGAGATAGCCTTGACTAATCAGAAAGGACAAATATTTGGTGAAGCTGACTTTACTGAAGTTTTTTTTGATGGTGATCTTGTTGCTAGTACTGATGGCCATAAGTTTCGCAATGATTGTGTCCTCGATTTAGGCTATTCATTTGATATATATCTCCATCAGGATTGATTTTTAACATATGAAATTATGTCTACATGCAAGGTGTTTATGGGAATAACACATCTTGTAGGGTAGCTGGTGTTGGTACAGTCAAATAAAGATGCTTGATAGCATCATCAAAACTTTAGGTGATGTTAGATATATCCCAGTTGAAGAAAAGTTTCATTTCCTTGAGTGCCCTTGATGCCAAAGGATACATGTATACTTGTGAAGGTGGAGTCCTAAGGATTAGCAGAGGCAACCTTATCGAGATGATGGCAAAAGGAATATGCTAGTTTGTATATCTTGCAGAGTCACACAGTCATTGAAGACGTCACTTCTTCCACTGGAGATGGATCTACTCAGTTATGACATGCATCTTAAGCATATGAAGAAGAAATGTTTAATTCAATTTTGTAGAAGCTCTTCCATAGGCAAAACATCGAAGGAAGATTGAGAAGCATAGATAGATCGATGGGGCGTTCTTGGTATGGAAGGAGCCCATGCTTGTGCCCGATCTGATCTATTGGGACCGTTCAAAGGATATTCATTTTCTGTTGCTAAGTCGAAGCATTGCTTAGATTGTACAGGTGGAAAAGGAGAGAGATTTTTATTTCAAAGATTTATATTTTTAGCCTATAAATTCATGTCAAAGTGGAGATTGTTAAATTAGTGACTCGAATTTCTGTAGATCTCACTCAACTTAGTAAAAAAGTATAAGCACAAGGATTGAAGGCCTCTACCTTTGGATTAATTTTATTATAGCCTTCAGATTGCAATCCGTGTGATCTTGCTTTAGTTTAAAAGTACAAGCAACCATTGGATTGATTTCATTATGACATTTAGATTGTAATCCATGTGCTCTTATTTTATTGGTCTTTTTTTTGAGTATTTTCTTGTAAGAGGGTCTTACAGAATTCTATAAATACTCCTCACTTGGCCAAGGAACTCAAACCCATCAACTCCTTTGTGAGATTTGTAGTGAAAGTGTCGGATTTATTTTTGGTCTTTGAGAGAGTTTTTTTTTTTTTTCTTGCTGCCATTTCTCTCTTTTTGTAATATCTCTTGTGATTAGTGCATTCTTTTCCTTTGCTCATTGATTTTTTCTTTTTGAGGAGTTTTTCATGTAGGTGTGTGTTTTTTATATTTGTACTTTTGTGGTGTATTTCTTCTTACGTCGTATCTCCAAGAAGCTTTGCTCATGATCCTAATTGTGCTTCTACTGCCTCAATTTCTAACACACATTATTGATCACGTTGCCTTTATGATCTAGCTTTTATGTGTATTTTCAGTTTTTTATCTTATTTAGTTGTTCATTCTATCATCTCTATGATTGTGCTAATTTTCAAGTCTATTGCAAATCATTTTAATATTGACGTGCCATTTCGAGGAGCTGCTGCTTAAAACCACTTCAAAAAAAAATATATATATATATATAATTTTTTTTTGGCTATTTTACTTATTCTTTTCTATATTTTTCTGGAGTAAATTTATGTGGCTGTCATGGTGGATAATCTGGCCAAAATATAACAAGATTTTTAAATTCAAAATTTTTTTTTGGGTTCAACTCCAAAATTGTCTCCCAACTAAATTTTGTGGCTAATTTTATTCATAAGTATCACATTTTTTTAATTTAGTCTCACGACCATAAAAAGTTGATTTAAAATGGTCATTTAGCAACTAAATTGGGATCAATTTGGATCAAATTTTTATATGAGAGGCCATTTTCGATTAATTTTGCATTGATAAGGGACTAATTTGGAGACATATTATACTCATGTACAAAATTGTCGAGGGATTATTTTAGGATTAAATCTTTTAAATTCTTTCAATCTAAATTGTTCTTCTTGGGTACCTTTTGCAAGTGATTTGGTTTGAGGCATCTATTAATAAAATTTGTGCCATGTTAACCAGTGGTTTGGGTTGAGTAATGTTTAGTCTATATAATGTAGGGTGATCATTGAACCTTACTCTAGCTCACCATATACCTGTTTTAATAATAAGGCTTTCTAGCGCCCATCTGGTCCACTGCTTCTGGCAGGATGTTATATGGATAAGTGAATGAATTTGTATAAAATATTGCCTAGGCATAGGTATAGGTTCATTCGGGTCAAGTTAGTTGGGCCGTCTAGTTCTTCAATGTGATGTCAAAATCATGTACTTATATTTTCCCGTTGTTATGATTGTTGACCTCCACATATAGTTCAGTTAAATGAATCATGAAAGTTAAAATAAATAATTAATGAGAGGAACATCACATGAATCGGGTTTAAAATGCCATAATTGCGATCAGATTCAATCAAAATTGCCTCGATTCAAAATTTTGGCTTTATAAATGCGGCTAAAACTATTAAAATTAATTAAATAAAAAATATCGGATCAATTAATTAAAATCAATTTTTAAAATTATGCGTATATCGAGGTCAGGAAGCCCCGACGACATCCGAACGACTTATTTTCACAAAATTGACTACGCCGTTGTCACCGAAACATCAAAATCTATCAAACGACGCTTTCCGCGATCAATTCGGCAAAGTCTACTCGAACATTGATCGATTCGAGCACGACGTCGAGTAATTTAAGCCCAATTTTACTCCGATTATTGCCGACATGGTTCAAACGACCTCCGATCGCGAAATCGATTGCGCCATTATATCCGACACAACGAAAATATCTAAAATTGACACTCATATTGCTGGGGTTTATTATCGGGATGATTCACTAATATTTCTACGATTATGGCTATCATCTATGAAGAGTTGCTTAGCTTTGCTTTTGTTTCTTTCTAGCAATCGGTAACTTGCTATCATGCAAATTCATTTTTAGTTGAAAACTCCATATTTTGTGGTGATGATTTTGTTAAAGTAAAATTTTAGATTATTGCATTTGTCAAAATCTAATATGGTTGTTTGTCCTATGGGGGTTGAAGTTTGCTTGAATATCTTACAAACAATTGTTTTAGCTCAATCTGAAATTTCAGGTTTATATGTGTAAGCTTAGCATGTTGCTCACTTCCTTGTACTAGTTACTAACGGTGGATTTTGTTCTCACTTAGTTTCATTTCTTGCAAGTGTTTTCTTACAAAATCTGAAATTTCTTGGCTTGCATGTTATCAAATCTAATATGGATGCTTTGCTTTTGTCACCAAGCATTCCTATGATATGTTTATTTGAGTTACCAAACAGATAAAAAAATATAAAATTAGTAAGGTTGTGATCTTTCATGAGAGTTATCTTGCTTTATTATGTCTCTTTCCTTTATTTGATTGCTTGCAATCATGAAAATGACTTTCTTATTTAGGCAAGATTTCAGATTTTTTGGACTTATTAAACTTAGTGTGATTGTTTATCTTATGTGGCTTAAATTTCATTTTATTACCATGTTAAAGGAAGAGGATGAGGGGAGGGTTGATTTGTTTTGCTAACATCGTGTTTGTTTTCCTCTCTTTTGTGATCACTAAGTTAAAAGCCTTTGAAATGCAATTTGAAATGAGATTTTGTGCAAGTTTAAAGCTTTCATTTTTGTTGTTTAGCTTCATTAAGGTTACATTTTGCCTAGTGTTTGTTCATATTGTACTCACAAGCAATTGCCAAGTCTCTATCTTGCATTAAAACAATTATATATTAGCAAAATATAAAATATATGCATATCTCTTGACCTTTAATTGCTATGTTATTTGTGGGCTTTGAGAAATGTACCTCTTCCTTTACATTCAAAGTGAGAAGAATGGAATGATGCTCATATGTAATCAAAAGCTTATGTTACTGACTTTTAAATATTTCGTAAATTGGTTGAAATGGTGATGAAAATCATATTATAGCAAGGGGTTTTCAGCTGTATTTTAATTTCATGCACACATGTGAATGTAAATTTGTTAAATTACTTTGTGTTATAAATATCTCACATTGTTGTTAATGGCGGTGAAATCTACGGATAACTTCGCCATTATTATCGTGGGAAAACTTGTCTTATAAATTCGTTCATTATTCGTGTAAATTGTTTGTGATAAAGATCGCGTTGTTGTTCCAAATGTGGTGGAAATTTGTCTTTATCTTATCACATTACGTTGTTCCAATGTGGCGAAAACCTTTTATGATAAATTGCTTCATTGTTCCGATGTGGTGGAAAATATGTTATATAATTCGCTCAGTTGTTGCGAAGAAATCATTTTGTGATATAAATACTTGTTCATGTTGTTTCAACATGACAAGGAAATGCTATTGTTATGCAAACCCATGCACTTTCTGGTGGCAAACAAATTTTTTGGTGTGTCTCCACACTTTCTAATGACTTTCTTGGCGTGGTCTCAAACGACCCTGCATTGGGGATGGCCTGAGGTTGTCAAAATTTTTAGTAAATCAAATCTATGAAAAGTTTGAATTTGATATGATTTCAATCATACTTTTAAACTTGGCATAACATGAAAGGGAAGTGAATCAAAATTCAAATTATTCATGAAAATATTGATCAATTGATTCAATCAAAGAGTGTTAAATCTAAATCATAAAATATTTGATAATTCATTTACAAGTAGAAGATATGATTTGATATCTCAATGACGAACATGATTGAACATTTTCAATTACCATTTGAAATATAATATATTCTTCATTGAACAATTTGAAAGGAGCTTAAGGAAAATTGAATCATAAGCTTGAATGAACTTAAGTTTGATGACAAATGCAAATTAAAATCTTCAACATATGTTCAATGATATTATATTATGTGTTTAAAAAAAAATTGAGTGTAGACAAGTTCTTTTCTTATGAAGAGGATTAAGACAATTCAAACTGAAATATAAGAGCTTGCAAAAGCTTGATAACTGTTTTATGAACTTAAGTAATTGAAAAATTAATCAATGAATATGAATGAAGTGACTTCATCAAATATTGATGTGAAATGAATATTTTGTTCGAGACTAATCTAAATATTGGAATGAATGTAAGTCTACATTTAAACTTGTTGCTTTGGTTTATACAAATGTTCAAAGGAACTAAAGCACTTATTATCATGATTTCATGTGAGTTTATAGCTTTGTCGTTATGCATGTTTGGAGTATTATCGTATGTCATCCAAGTTAAACATACATACTTATATGCACGTAAGATGAATTTTATGCTTACTTTAAGAAGTAATATTTTGCTTAACCATTTGATTCATGCAAATACTTAAAATAATCAAATTCATACTCTACAAAAGAGATGCATGTTTGGTTTATTGTAGAATATATATACTTGCATTACTACAGGTATTTGGAAAAATCAAATTCATACCTCATTGAACAGATGCTATATTTGATCCATAACAAACATTTGAAAGATCAAATATGCACTTTTTATAGAACAGATTTATACTTGATTTATATTTGAAGGTATTAAAAAATTTGTGCTTGCAATTTGACATGTTTTCACATTAAACATAACTACACTTCAACTTAGACATCTTAATGTTCATACATCATTTTAAAGAACAAATACTTGTATATATATTGAAGTGTTTACCAAGTCAAACACTTAGGGAAATATGCAAGTCATATACAAAATAACATATATCTACATCCTGGTTTGATCTTAGGATCGGGTTCGGGTTAACAAACTTAAAAATATAATGATATTATTATAATATTTCAATTTAATACAATCTGAAAAGCTAATTTTGTTATAGAACACAAAAAGATAAATCTATCGTCATCATTGATGTATCTTTTCAAGTCACCGAAGAAAGTCAAACCCGATCCTCAATGCCGAAAGAAAAGGTTTGGAACGATAGATCTTGAAGTAATTAATTTAGATCCGATCATCTGTAAGAAGATAGTCAGAGTTGACAAGATCTACATTTCGATTTGGTCTTAGGACCGTGTCCGAGTTAATAAAATCTAAAAATTCAATAATGATATTATAATAATTTTCACTTAATAAAATCTGAGAAGTTAATTCTGTCATAGAATGATAAAAGATAAATTTATCAACATCATTGCTAATGTTGTTTCTCAAGTTCAAAATATCAAGAGAAAATATCAAACCCGATTCTTTATGCTCAAGCTAGAGTTGACAAGATTTAGAGGACTATAAATTTTGAAATAATGAATCATCTCGGTTTTGTTTTAGGATTGGGTCCGGGTTAACAAAACTCAAAAATTCATATCAAAACTTGCAATTTGACACATATGTCATGCCAAACATAACTACTTCAATTTAAACATCTAAATGTTCATACAATATTTTAAAGAATAAATATTTGTATGTATGTTGAAGTATTCAATAGATCAAACATCTAAAAAATATAAGTCATATGCAAAACAAAAGCAGATATCTACATCGGTTTTTAAGACGGTAACAAAACCTAAAAATTCGATTATAATATTATAAAAATTTTCATTTAATAAAATCCGAGAAGTTAATTCTGTCATACAATTGCAAAAAGATAAGCCTATTAACACGACTGCTCAAATTTAAACTTTCAAGAGAAAAGTTCCAAACGATTCTTCTTTAGAGTTGATAAGATTTGCTATAAATGTGGAAGTAATGAATTTAGATCGATTCTTCTAGAAGATGAGTTGAGGTGCCTACTACATTGGTTATTATTACTATGTTTTAAATGATTAATGATCACATATTCAAATCTAAATCAATTATAAAATGATTAAAATTCAAATAAAAAAATAATAATAAAATATAAATTAAATGAAATTAATTATTTAAATTTAAACTTAAAATCATCCACCCCTCCATAACTGTTTGTCTGGAGTGATAAATTAAGAAGACTTTTGCTCACAAAGAGTCAATTTCAAATCGAATGTATGACTATTTTCATGCTCAAATAATCTTGCTCGTAGGACGGAATCGGTCCTCTAATATTTGGTAAATTACAACATAATATGACATGTCTCGAGGATAGCCATAAAATGACACCACTAATATACGGCATGTATGTTCTCAACAACAACTTTGTTTTGAATGAATTATAACGACATTCTAAAAAATTCTGTTAGTAAGGTTGACTTACATTTGTCCTTAGACAAACTCCTTGCGACATAACCCATGTGTTTTAAAAGGATCTTCTAGTACGACCATCCTCAGACCAAGGACCGCGATGAGGAATAACATGGGATCGGGATCGTTCCCCAAACATAAGCTTTTAATTAAAATGATAAAGTTTATAATTTTCAAACTCCACTCACTGCTATTATACACTCGTTATTTAATGATTCATCGACCAGCCTTAATCGAAAGTGCTCTCTCAAGATTTGAGAGGTAATTAACTATAGGTTGCTATAGAAACTGGAACTAAAGTCCTCACAAAATGAGGGCGAAATCTCTGGGTAGTGTCTTATCTATTATTCCATCCGCCTTTTGAAATTTTTACCGACACTTAAAACATTCTTTTCATCAAAGAGGTCGGTGGTGAATTTTCGGATCCCACAATGATTATTTCTACTGATATTCCTTTTATCACCCAAATAATTTACGCCCCATTTAGAATTTTTACACTGAAGATGCTTTTTCTTGATGGAGGCGTGAAAGAGGGATGAAATTGTTCTGATCATCTGGTAGATTGACATGTCGGGTATACATATCTACGTGGCAACACATATTGTCTAATGACATAAACGAAGACTGCAGAACAGTTTGATCCATTCGCAGATCATAGCTATTCCTTAGTTGCGTCTTGTAGAAATCTTTTGATGTAACAAGGCATATCTAGTTATGTGTTTTGGATTAAATGGACTGTCTTGTGTGATGTGGCAGTATTACTACAGGGCTGTAGAGCATCCTTGACAAGTCTTGTAGCATTTATCGGAAGTCTTGTAAAAGCTATACTAAAGTCATTCTTTGATTGAGAAATCATACCATTTGACTGTATATCCTCATTTTTTATCAATATAAATTGTCTTGTATTTAATACATTTTGATCTCTGCTTTTTGAGACTGCCTTTAAATTGTATTTTATGGATTATTTGATTATATTTTCAAAACAAGCGATACTTTTCTAAAAACTCAATAAGAACTTCATCAATATTTAAATCTTTGAATTCACGCGCTAGGATTCTTTCATGTTCAAGTACTTCGCTCTCTTCTTTGATTGTGCAAGTGTTGTATCATTTTACCTCTTTTTTTCATCTCTTGTAGATTGGAACAGAGATGGGTAGAAGTTACTACTGATACTCAAGTAGATGCTCTTCTAAAGGCTGTAAATTCCTGTCATGTAAAAAAACTTGGAAGCTCCAATGATGATGCCTGTCGGACCATGGTGTTCACTAATACAGTTGCTGCTGCTGAGTCAGTTGCTAAAATACTACGCATGGCTGAAATAGAATGTTCTTCTTACCATAGTGAGAGTTCTTTTGAGGAGCGAACTGATACTTTGATAGATTTTCGGGAAAATGGTGGGGTGCTTGTTTGCACGGATGCTGCTGCACGTGGTTTGGACATACCGAATGTTTCACACGTTATTCAGGTAATGGATTCTTTAAAAATGTGTTATGAATTTTAACGTTGAATACATTCTTTTGTTTTTGCTACTTCCAGTTTTTTGGAGATTTGATTTCTTGCCAAAGTGGAGTTGGTATGCATGCATGAAAGTATGTAATGGGTAACTTGAAATGTGAATAATTTTATTTAATGGAATTTACTTCCGAAGAGTGCTTGTTTCTTCAAATCTAATGACATGCATTATATAGAGGAGTATGCACGGGGATCACATGTATGTTGGTTTTCTTTGATGTATGCAGCCTTACATTGATATTGAAGAGAGACAACATTTCATTTAGGCACACTAGAGGTAGCCTAATTATTGATCCAGATTAGGCAAGATATAGCTCCTAGAGAGATTTATTAATGGACTTAAAATTAAATCAAATATCAAGGATAGAATACCATCATAAATTAAAATTCTAGAAGATGAAAACTAATACATTTAGTTTAACAAAATCCAGATTTTTTTATTTTTATTTTAAATTTTTTTTTTAAAATTCAACATAAAGTAGTTGTTACCATTGACGAAACTACATTGGCTATAGGGTGGGCAAGCCCACCCTTTGAAATTTTTCCCTTGAGAAGATTCTAGCTCTTGGAAGTTTGCACACCCTTAATTTATAGTTTCACTCGATTACAACCACAACAACAACAACAACAAGCCTTAATCCCACTAAGTGGGGTCGGCTACATGAATCCTTCGTCTCCATTGTGTCCTATTATGTGTCAAATTCTCATTTAATTCAAGTATATTAAGGTCATTTTTTTATACATCTTAACCAAGTCTTTTAGGTCTACCTCACCTTTCTTAATATAAGGAAAATCTAATGCATCTCTCTCTCTAATCTGATCACCGACGCTTTATGTGGCCAAACCATCTAATTCTCTCTAATCTTATCGAGCTACTCCAACTTTTTTGCATTTTATCTCTAAGAGTAAAGCCACTCATCCACCTGAGCATCCTCATCTCGTAAACTTAACTTAGTCTTATGCTTCTTTTATTGGCCAACATTCGCACCATAAGTCATCAAGTCTTACCACCATCTTATTTTTTTCCTTAAGTTTAAGTGAAACTTTTCTATCACACACAAAGCCGATGCATTCCTCCACTTCAACCATCCAACTTGAATTCTACTAATAACATCTCCATCTATTTCACCATCATTTTGAACAATAGAGCTTAAATATCTCAATCGCTCTTATTATTAATGACTTGTTCACCTAATGTCACACTACCACTAGAACTTCTACAACTAAAATTACACTCCATATTAAGCGAAAACCTTTAGACTCTAAAGTTGACCTCCATAATTCAAGTTTCTCTTGACTCCCTCTAGTCTTATCAACAGAAGAATGTCATCGAAAAGCATACACCAAGGTACATCTTCTGTAAATGCCTAATAAGAACATCCATAACTAAAGTAAAAGATAAGAGCTTAAAGTTGATCCTTGATGTAATCCAAGAAATAGGAAAATATTTTGTCAATCCTCCTTGTGGACACAAGTAATAAATTCTAGTATACATATCTTAATTATTGAATATAACCAATATTAACTCCTTTCTGTTCTAGAACTCTCCAAAGAACATCTCTTGAAACTTTATCATAAGCTTTCTCTAAATCAATAAATATCATATGTAGATCCTCCTTACTTTCTCTATGTTTCTCCATCAAACCTCTTAACAAATGTATAGCATCCATAGTAGATCTACTTGGCATGAAACCAAACTGATTGTGAGAAACTTTTGTATCACATCGTAACCTATGCTCAATTACTCTCTCCCATGATTTTAATGTATGACACATTAACTTAATTCTTTTATAATTTGCACACTCTTGTGCCTCACCTTTATTCTTAAATATAGGAAACAACAAACTCTTTCTCCACTCATCTGACATCTTTTTTCTTTAAAATAACATTAAAAAGATTTGTAAGCCAAGAAATTCCTTGATCTCCTAAACATTTATTGGAATATTATCAGGTCCTACTATTTTTTCACATTTCATTTTCTTGAAAGCTTCTTTAACTTCAGATTTACTAATACGACGATAAATATAAAATTATTTATTTTTGGTTAGGGTATTAAGGTTGCTAAAATCAATCGTATTTTCAGATCCTTCAATGAAAAGTTTATCAAAATACCTCATCCACCTATTTTCAATATCTTTTAAAAAAAACATTTTATTATTTTCATCCCACACCTCACTAAACTACTTTACTTCTCCTATCTCTTTGGTTAACTTATACATATATCTTTCACCTTCTTTGGTATCTAATCTATCAGATAAATCACTAAAATTTAAATTTTCAGATCATATTATTTTCTTAAATCTCTACGCGCCATTTTATATATTTCCCAATTATCTAATTTTACATCTAAACCAAGTTTTATTACACGCTTCTTATTTCTTATCTTTTCGCACTCCTCGACTCCACCAACTATTTTATTTAAAATTTTTTTTGATTCTCCACACATCTTTAAGAACTGCTTAATTTCACTTGCTACTTTTTTTTCACATAACATTTTCTTATGAACATCCCAAATTCTAATCTCTTATAAGATGCTTCTTAAAATATTTTATTTATGTTCTAAGTATCCCCATTTAATCTTGGACAATAATTGATTTATTTTACTCTACAACCTTTCATCTTAAAATCTAAAACTAACAATCGATACTTAAATTTTCACTTGGAATGACCTTACAATCTTTAATCTAAACGATATATTTTTCTTATCATAAAATAATCAATCTCGTGTTTTACTAGATTCATTTTATAAGTAATAATATGTTCATCTTTTCTTAAATAAAGATAAGAACTACAAAATCATGTAGTAAAAAATCTAATATAATTCTACCTTCTTCATTACACCAAATCCATAACCATCAGAATACTTTTAAAATCTTCTACCACTCTACCAATACGTCATTTAAATCTCCTCCAATAAATACTTTTTCTTCAAGAGTATCTTGTTAATCCTCTAATTCATTCCAAAATTTTTTCAGCTTACATCCAAACCTACTGATAACATAAACACTTATAACATTGATAATCTTATCAACAATAATCTTTAAAGTATAATTTTATCTCCACATTTATTAATATTATAACATTATCCTTCAAACTTTTATTTATAATCACCCCTACACCATTTCTAGTTCGACTTCTACCGAATACCAAAATTTAAAACCTAAACTATCAATCTCCTGGCCTTCTCCCCAACCCATTTAGTTTCTTGAACACATAAAAATATTTATCTTTCTATGAATATAATATCTATTAATTTCATTAATTTACTTAAATATATTCTAAGATTCTAACCAATTCTAGTTTCATGGACTAACTTCGCCGATTCCCATAATGTGGGAACCACTTATTTAATCTGCACGGAGCGCATGCCCCTAACACATTTTCAATATATTCAGTTATATAGCGCGACGCTTTCGGGACCTAGATTAACACAATGATTTAAAAGATTCATGTCTTGATTATTTCGATTAGTTTTACGCTGGTTATCAACTACCTATCGCAACCCTTCACTTTTCATGATTCTTGTAAAAAAATACCCAACTTATTCTCTTAATCTCTTAATCTCAATGGAAAATTAATTAATTAAAAAAACTCATAACTTTTATATTTTTGTTTACTTGTATTTTTTTTCTTATAAATTTGGCAATATTGTCTTACTAGTTGTTTGTATTTTTTTTAATCTATAAATACTAATTTTATGAATTTTTATTTAATTATTATTATTATTATTTAATTACTAAAAAATTTGCCCACCCTACAAAAAGGGACTGATTTCACCCCATTGTTACAAATGTATATTAGGAGTATAACAAAATACAATTATAAAAAAATTATCATATGATGTAGTGGTGGAACTTTAAAATATGATTAATTGTTAATATTTCATAATAGATTGCTAAGTGAGTCAAATCAGAATCCTTTAATTGAGCCAAATCTGGTGTGGGATATGATGACTAGTTCAATTAAGAAGAACATCATTTGAAATTTAAGATTATCATTTAAGTTTTAGGAAAGTATAGAAATAAATCATACACAAATATTTTTGGTGGAGTGAAAAAACATAGAAGGTTAACAAAAAATATTATTTTTAAAGAGTGAGAAAATAAGTACTATTGAAACTAATAATGATTTTAAAGAAGCTAGATGTTCTGCAATATTGGTAGTAAAACAAAATAAAATATTCAACTATCATTTATTTATATATTCGATTGTATTAAGGGAAAATAGATAAACATCAGTGTAAGACATCCAGAAACTTTGATTATATTATGTGGCATTACAAGCAAGATAATAATATCTTTGTTAAATATCTAGAAAGTTACCTAAAAATATTATGCTGAGAAGTTATTCAACAGTTTTGAAGAAAATATATTTGGATAACATTAGAACAAAATAATTAGGTGTATTATAGATTGGTTCAAAAATGGTGAAATAAATTTTGATTTGAAGATGCATGAAGGTATGAGGTAATCGAGCCAGTAGAAAATTGATTGACTTGGCTTGGACAAATTAAATGAGAAGTTGAGCCGAGTTTTTGATGGATGTTGTGACGGCTTAATTTTATATATGTGCTCGATTAGATTGACTTGTTTGAATTAATCAAACCAGTATTTAATTGAGTTAATTAACGAGTTTTAAATGAGTACTTATATTTTCTCTAATTTTTTGTTGTTGTTATCCTCTTAAATCTCATGCAAATTTTACTTACAATATAAAATCTAGATTCTAAAAAGAAATTAAATCATGAAAAAATTATAAGGGTAAGTTTGACTAAAACATACATAAAATCAATATTAAATGTTTTGATAATATGATGGTATAAATTCATATAAAAAAATACACAATAATTTTCAAAATATTAATATACAAATTCATTTTATTAAAAAAATAATAGCCTTTTTTAAAAAAATATTAAGATACATCAAACTTGCTAACATATTTGAGTTATCAGATGCTCCCAAATTACAATAATTTTTCTCTAAAACAAGGCATCTGAAATAAAAAATAATAATAATAATAAATAACTTAATTTGAAGAAAAAAATACTAAAAAATAAAAGAGTACATACCCTAATAAGAAGCATTCTATATAAATTTTATCAACCCTCAAAATAGAAAATTGCTTCAAATTCATAAGAGAGTGATAATATATCTATTTTTCCAAAAAAAAAATGATTAACATTGAAAATACATATTCATAATGAATAAAAACATTCATAACACATTTAAAACTTGATAATAGTTCTTCCCAAAAATATACAATCATTCATTTATTTAGTGGATTAATAACAATGATGTTATTCTTCACATTGAATTGCACAAAAAATTTTATCACATTCTAAAACTCTTAAGAAAAGATTAATGACTTTGATGTCTTCTTTGTTAGGTAAAATTGAATTAATATAACTTTTATGTCTTTTAAGACTCCTTAAGATAAATTTTATAATATTTACTCATATTTTGAAAATAATATATGAATTATTATCAAATTTAATATTAATTATTTAACAAATTACTTATCGAACAATAAACGAGTATGTCATGAACATAAACAAGCGAGTAAGACGATGTTCAGTCGTGCTTAACATCCGAGTTTTCAAAATCGCTTTGTTTGTTAATTTGAACAAACACGAACGAGCATTAATCGAAGTTCGGTAGTCAACGATCGATTCATTTACGTACATGAAGGTAAAGTTTTAGGCTATTGATTTTACAAGTTGTAGGTGATATTGTACTAATTTTGTTAATAAAATTTTTTGACTTTAATTTTAAGATTAATAGAATGCTAAATGGTTAAATTTTTTTTCTATATTAACATTTAAGAACAAATGATATGATCAAAATTATAGTAATTACAAAAATATGAAATTTATGATTTATTCGATGAAATTATTGGAAAGAGTAATAGCATATAGATTTAGAAAAAATACACTGATATTGGACAATCAATTTGTTTTATGCATAGAAGATCTATTATTGCATGATTTTGATATTAAATTAATGAACAAATTGTAGTTCAGAGAATGATCTTCTTATAATTTTTATTGATTTTGAGAAGGCATATGATCTAGTTTTATAGGAAAATAAAAGTTGTTTCAATGATAAGATGAAGTTATTACACTAATCAGTGAGGCCCTAGAGGCATTGAAACATCTTGCATGCAAGATACTACCTTCACATGACAAGTTGAATGCATGAGAGCAAGACCTAAGATCCACAACCTTTTCTGTCTTCTATAGTCAAGGTCTGATAAATGCAAGAATCAAGGGATTTTTAGATTCCAATAGGAAGGATAAGGATGTGTTTAAAATAGAAATCTTGAAGATAGGAAGGAATTTAAACTGCAAAGTCGAAACCTCCTATATACATGGGGATGGTTACACTAAAATGATTAGATCTCTGAAATAAGGAAGATTTTCAACGAATTGATAAATAAGAAATAAACAAAGAGTAGATTTGAGAGACGAGAAAATACCTAGGAAAAGGCATAAGAATGTGGAAGAAATTTATTTTAGATGGCTAGCAAGACTAGAGGGCTCGCCTGATCCATGCTATATTCTTTGCATTTGCTCCATTGTGCTTTTTAATGTAAAGGAAGTACGATAAAGATAGCTGCCACAATTTAAGTACAGATGACATTTGCTGCTAAGAAATATGCGTCTAGAACTGGACGAGATGAGAAATTGCATACTAGGAAGAAGAATTTTTGTCCTTTTTTAATAGGAAACCATTGACTCTAACATGAGCTAATCTTATTGTATTGCAGTTTAATTGTGTTTCACGACTTAAATTTCATATAAAAAATGTCTCAAACATCAGATGTCATATTAATTTCAATAAATTACCATTAATCGAGCTGCAGCACCTAACTTATTCATGGGAGGAAAGTGATTCGTGTATGGGTTTTGCAACATGTTAACCGCTTTAGGCCTGCTAAATGTAATTTTTTGTGGGAGAGATACAAATATGATTAATGTAATTTCAAGTTCTTCTATATATCATGTTTACAGCAATGTAAATTTTTAACTATTGCCGGTGAATCTAGTGCAACAGGTCATGGCTATTATTGAATCTACGCTTGGAAGTCTTATGTTAATTATTTTCCCTGACAAGAATAAGGTCTTGCATATTTGCTTTAAAATAATGTCATTTTACTCCCAATTTTTTTATTTGGAAATTTAGGCTGAGTTTGCAAGCTGTGCTGTAGACTTTTTACATAGAATTGGTCGAACAGCCAGAGCTGGTCAATCTGGGATTGTCACAAGCTTATATACAGATTCAAATAGAGATCTTGTTGCTGCTGTGCGTCAGGCGGTGATAACAGCCAGCCTGTGGTAATCTTCTATTACATATACTTTCAAATCATCTGAGAATTTATTCCAGCCAAACTAATTTATAGCTGCTGAACCAAGTTTATTAGTCTAGCAATTATATTTAAAACCCTTTATGAGTAGTTATTTTCCTGCTGAACTGTTGTGGATTAGCCACAGGAAAAAAAGAACATAATTTCTGCAGTAAGTTACTATCTTGCTCCGAAGAAACTCTTAAGGTGCATTTAGAGCATTTTTGACTGCTTTGTTTTTTCAGGAAACAGTTAGAAAGCAACCATAGCTGTGTTTGCTACCAGCTTTTAGAAAAAATTTTGTGGTAAAAGTCTTTGAGAATCGAAATTAATGTGACGCTATCGAAAGTCATAAAATTTTTTCAAAAAAAAGATAATATTTGTAACACATGTAATAGCTTTTCAGAAAGCTATTTTCCCTATAGTGATTTTACAATCAACTTTTCATAAGGCTATAGTTGTCCGAGAGAGAACCTTTGTTGCACATTCCATGCGCTCTGAAATGTGAAGAAAGGATTAAAAGTGATATTCTTGACCCCCACATTGCTTTGGGGAATGCATTATGATGTTACCAACAATCTTCTAATACGTTCCTTTCTTCCTTCAATGTTTTTCAGGAGAACGCATTTAGTCGGAAGAGGAGCTTCAGAAATAAGATAAAGAAAAGAGGTATGCTTCTCAAGGCAAGCATTGCTGATCAAATATGGATGCCATACCTAATAAAAAGTGCTTCTAATCTGGGTTTTTTAACTATTGCCCGCATATATTGTGCACCAGGTTATGGCTATTGTTGAATGTAGGAAGATTTACATAGATACCAGTCAATTCTTATGCATTTACATATCTAACATTTAAAATTAGATATTTACTTATTAACACTTTTTTTATGCTTAAAAAGGTGTATTTCATTTTTAAAAAGTGAGTGATGATGATATTTTTGATGTGATATTGAAGATTGGGGTGTTATATATATGTAAAAATTGAATTTTAGATGTTAGATATGTAAATACATAAGAATTGTGTGGTATGTATGTAAATCTCCCTTGAATATATGCTTGAAAGTCTTATGTTAATTTTTTTCTTTGACAAGAATAAGGTCTTCCATTTTTTATTTTGAAATAATGTCATTTTGGTCAATAGTTTTTTTAAACTAGGGAATTTATGCTGAGTTTGCTTGACTTTTTACATAGAATTGATCAAAAAAGCTGAATCTATACTATGGTGTAATCTTTCAAAAAGATGTTGTTTATAAATGAGGAAAAAATCAAGATTAAGTCAAATTAACTTTGTTTAGGCCAATTCTTTTTTTTCTCTCAATTTTTTTTTCTTTATTTATGGGAGATGATAAGCTTTGGCCATGGGGTGTTAGAAGTGATACAAGAGAAGCTTAGAGTTGATTTTACGCAACTAGACCAAAATCTTTTTTAGGTAGTATTAGACTCAAGTGTTCTTAACTAGGTAGATTGTCCTTTAGTTGGCTGCTTAAACATTGATATACAGGCAATAAAACACCTTAAACAAATATCATCATCATCATTATTGTTATTAACCCCATTATAATTATTTGTGCTCAGATATGTGAATCCTCATTCTTCTTTGTTGGGTCCTAAATGAGGTGCTCAATTTACTTCCCGCAAGTTTTGTTCTGCAATCTTTTGTCCATGTTACGTTCATTATGCCTACTTTTAATTTTGATCCGTAGAAATTCTATCTTGTTTGTGAATCTTCGATCATTCATTATATAGACACAAATCCCCTATGTCTATTTCCAACTATATCTTTGATGGATGTTACTTATATCATCCTCTAATAAACCATTTATCAATCTATTATTCCTAATTCCAGTGCATATCTCTCATCTTATTTACTCTCAATTTATTTATAAATGATTTCTATTGCCCAATATTTTGATCCATACAACATAACTTAAAGATTTACATTCGTGTTTTGATGACATTCTTTCATTGCATAGCACTCTTGTGGTACTTCATTTTAACCCCATAAGCCTTTTTTACAAGTTTAAGATTTTTAAACTTATTACACATAGGTACTAGTTTATACTTTAGTAATGTTAACTGATAATTATCAATCACCTAAAATAAAATTTATACATCATATATTTGATCTTTGTTCTTAAGCCCTTTATATTTTAATTATTTTTTAATTATTATGACCTTTTACTGATTTTAGCAAAGACTTTATTGATCAAAATTATATTTTCCAATAGGCATACATCAATATACCTCTCTTAGAATACCTTTTGTAATCATCTCTATAATCAATACAAAAGAATTCATGCACAATGGTGATACTTGATGTAAAAACATACTTAATAAAGAATCGGTTGATTATTTGACAATTACTTTTAATTTTAGTCAATGCTCCTTCCTATAAATCTTTTAATACCATTAACATACCTATGATGTACACTTTTTTATCTTAATTCACAGCAAATGAATTCGCATTATGCTCTCAATGCAAATTATCTTCATTACCTCCTTATTTTTTTATTTGTTTTCATAGAAAAAATCTCGTTCATGGTGGACCTTCCTTGCGTAAATTCTATCATATATATATTTTTTACTTCTTAATTGTGGCTTCTGGCATATGATCTCATACATTCATGCTACCTAAACCGGCTTAACAAGCATTTGAACTACACCAAGAAATGTGAGCCTCTAATAGAATCTCCAAATGTGCCAGTTGTTGTTTATTGAAAACTAACAGCATTCTATGCTTGGTAAATTTTACATTTTTGTGCGAACTTTGATTAAATATTTAAATGAAAAACACTTTGAACTTCATAAAATCCACCTCAACCTCCTTAAATCCCTTGTAATAGTGTAAAACTTATCAGAGCTCAATGCCTTGAACTTTCCTAATTTTTGTCTGACCTTAAACTAAACCTCTTTCATGAACCCTGATATAATTTTTGAAAACGATTATGAAGGAATGTCATAAAAGTAACACCAAAAGGCTTCTGGCATTTTCCTCCATAAAAGTGACTCTTCTGCCATAGGTTTGTTGTGAGCTTCAGATATATTAAATGATCCATAAATATTACTAAATATTCTGTTCAAAACATCACCAAATCAGCACTGTAAAGAAAATTTCTATGAATGGGTGTTACAGTAGCATTTATTGTTTCTCTTAAAATTCATTAATCTTTTTGTCAGTATTAACTATTGCATTTGCTCCACAGGACGAAGCAGGGCTGAAGAAGCATCCAGAGTGCTAGCATAGGGCAGGCTTGATAGGACATCTCTTCATGTAAGTGCTTGAAAAGAAGTAATGAATAATAAATTCAAGATTAAATTCGCTCAAATTTCTCAAAAAAAATAATAATAATAATAAAAGAACTATTTTACAAGCAGCTTCAGTTCAATTTTTGGCAGTTTTTCTTAGCTAAATTTTAGAAAAGCAGCTCAACCTTTTTCTTACAAAATGAGATGTGTATTTGCAGCAGCTTTTAAAAAAAGGCCAATCAATGGAACTAGATTCGGATGATCTCCAACTATGATGGTAATTTGATCGTAAAATTCCCAATTCTCAGTCATCTAATCCTCAATTTACTTGTTTTTTTCATTCAAAATCACAATAATTTAAAAAAATATATAGAATTAATATAAGTAATCAAGTGTAGATTGCATGGTTGTGAAAACTAGATCAAATTTGTAGTTGGCCAATCCTTGCTGACTAAATCTGATTAGAAAATTATTTGTACCAAATTAGGATCAACTCATAGAAACTGAGAACGGTTTAGTGGTTTGGTTAGCAATTGCAATGATGAGATGAAGTGGAAATGTAATATTTTCTTGTATGATTTGATTAAAAGCTGCAATGGCTGGATAATTATATGAATAGCGCACAATATTTATGTATTTGTAAAATCTGCTCCCAGGTCAGTTTCTTAAATCATCAAAGTTCTTTATTTACATCTATTATGATCAAACTATTGAGATTTATGAAAGCAAAAAAAATATGATTTGGAGTTTTATTTCAAAAGAGACTATCTGCAACATGATGTTTCTTTTGTAAATAGCAATGTTTCTCTTTTAAATAAATTTAATTTTTTGTGATAGTATTTACAACACTGCAAGTTAAACCCTTAGTTGTACTTTTGAAAATTGAATTTCTCTTTCTTCAGTTTAATGGCTGATTCAATTCTTAAAACTTGTTACCTACCTACAATTATATCAACTCATTATCGTGTTTCAGATTCTTATCATTAACAAAAATGATTTTTTTTTTTTTCAGATTTGACTAAGAGAGGTAGCGCATCCTTCAATAACTGAGAATTTCATCTGATAATAAATTATTGGGATTTATGAAAGTTTGATGAGGAGCGGATTAAATGAAGCTCAGTAGCTCACCAGATGGCAATAGAGCGGTATTTAGCCTTTAGTGGAGGTTGAAAATGAAAGTTTAGGATTTTTATTGTATTAAATTTTATTATGATGAAGAGGTGATGATAATGAGAACGATCAGTCTAAATTGAACCGAGTTTATTTTGTATATTGTCTGCTGTAATATATATTTATCGATGCCTGAATTTTGTAAATGTTGTATTTGATATTTTTGAAAATGGTTAATCAGTTTATTTTTTTCTGTTATTATTATTATTATTTTTATAAGTTGTAAGTGTTATCTATGCAATTATCTTTTTTGGGGGTGATTGCATACATAGCACTCAATATATATATATATATATAATATATTTTTTTAAATTCACTCAAATATTAAAATTTATAGTAAAATCTCAACTCATATTTTTTGTTTTGTTGAATTTATAATGATTTGATCATAGTATGTGTAAATATATGAGATCTTTAGTTAAAAAAATAAATTGGGTATTAATTTTATAAATATATAAATTTTAATTGTTATATATGCAATTTTTTTATTTTTTTTCAAAAATTTAGTGATTTAATTGTCTTGTGTTTGATATTTATTGAATTTATTTTTTTTTCAAAAATGTATAAATACAAGGGGGATTTACATATATATCACATAAAATATTATTATTTATATATTTAACACTTAAATTAAATATTTTATAAATCTAACACCTATGATTGCTTAATATAACATGTTTATCACTTTTCGTCACCTCGCTCTAAACTTTGTAACCCTCATTGTAGTCCGTCATTTAATTTCATTTGCAACAGGACGCAAAGCTCGGTAGTCTTTATCGCGTTCTTCTCTTCCCACCCAGCTCCCGTTCTTCATTGCTCACTTCGTCATTACAAATTTTGGTCATTCCCCCAACTAACTTTATTAGAACAGTAAGAATTCGTTCTTTCTTCTTACCCTTTCTGCCGTGACCTCCTCAAGCGCTGTAATGTTTTGATTCATGGCTGAACTTCTTGTTGCCTGAGTGACCTCCACACTCTGAAGTGTCGTAACTCCTCATTCTACCCTTCTCCTGTTCATCAAGAAGAAGAGGTCAGCTACATAAACCCTCATACTTCCCTTCCCACCCAGCTCCCATTCTTCTCCTCACTTAGTTGCTGCACTCCAAGTCATTTCTCGTTTTCTGTGATATGTATGTTAAAAATGTGAAGTATATTATATAATAGCTAGCTCAGATTTGACATTTATCAAGTGAAAAGTATTGAAGATTTTAGGGATTGATCTTGTAGAATTGTAACAATTGATTGAACTTCTGAAATTTATATATAAACATATATACGATGAAAGGATATTTTAGAGACACAGTTATTCATTTATTATATCATTACGTAAGCCTTTTTTCTTAATACATTGATTATGACTTAGAAATATGTAATGTTGATTCCTAAAGCCACCAAGTCCTCTATAAATTATTTTCATCTTTTCGGTTGCTTAACCTCCCAGATTTTTTGAACACTGGCAACTTTTTTTTTTCCGATTTCTTTCATTTTATAAATTGGCATCCACCATTGGATTTTGGAGCAAAGAACAAATTTTAACATCCTCAAGTGCTTGAAATAGCGACTCTTGTTTTTTTTTTTTTATTTCCACAGGTTGATTATATTAACCTCACTTTGCTAAGAAATATTTCTCACAATCACAGGCACAATGGTCAAGCGTGTCTTTATAATTGAGAAATCATTATTTTTATACAGCATATATATTCACTTTTTGAAATAAACAAGTATTTCTATAGAACATTGATGAGAATTGTGTTGGTTATTATTTGTGTTAATGACTACTCGTGAGAAGTTGCTAATTTTGGGTTTAAATATAGATACGAGTCATTGGCTAGATGTGGCATTCAAATTTGATGGATATTGGGTTGATGTAAAGACCACAAATAGAAGATAATATGAAGATGAAAAATAAAGGACAAATAAATTCTATAAATACCAAATAAATTTTTCTGCTCTAAGGTACGAGGTGGAAGGCATTTGCCCATGGCTAAAAGATATGAATTTAAGTTGTACCATCACTTAATTGGGACATCGCCAAAGGAATATAAGCTCATTGAAAGTGATGTTGAGGTTTTGCAAATGATTGAGGATTACTTTGCAAGTGGCAATGTTGAGGTGTTTGTTACAACACAAGAAAAAAAAAGAAATATCATTTGGTCAGAAGGGGATGAGATTTGTTATCGTAGTGACATGATTGATTGCCAACATTCACATCCCAACAATATTGATAAACACAAAGCTTTTGTAATTTGTACATATTTTCAAGATTCAACGAGTTTTAAGCAAGCTCTGAGAACCACTGCAATTAAGAATAATTTTGAAGTTAAAATGAAAGCAAGTGATAGGACCCGTGTTATAGCTACTTGCTCATATATGTTGACCTATAAGTAATTTTCATATGCTTAATTACGCAAATATGTTGAAATTAACAAGAATTAGATGCATCATCATAAAAATGAGAGTCTAAAGCATATGAACCGTGATCAAAATTGATCGAGATGTCCTCCGATCATTAAATCAATTGCATCAATGCATTCAGAATATCAAAATCAATTAAAATTGATATTTCACATCGATCAATTATTATCCAATGATGGAAAATAAATTGAATAGGTAATTTCACATTGAAGTTGAGAGCCGATCTATCCAAATGAGCTCTTTTTTAAAGAGGTGTTGTTGTTACCAAATATCAAAAACAAGATCTTCGGTCAATGTGGAGCAAATGTGGCGGAGTCTTCGATGTCAATTACAAATTTGTCTCGATTGACCTCGAGATTGCCCAAATGACCTCCGATCATAAAATGGATTATGTCGTTGAATCCAAAATGTCAAATTTACCTAGAAATGACACCCATATTATGTGTTTGATTTCGACAAAATTTACATAAATTTTGATGCAATCAAGTCATACTTGAATAAAAAAAATTGGATATCTATTTAAATTTCATTAAGTTCAGTTCTGATAACCGATTCATTCAAAATTTATTTTAAATTAGTCCATATATATTGGGTAATTAATTGAGTATGATTTATTTCTTAAATAACTCTTAATTTCACCCAGAATTTCAAATCCCGCCAATTTGCAGCTGATTATATATGGAAACTGATTAATCACCATTAATCGACATTAATATGAGGATTTTCCCTCTCGACGCCGCTCTCTCCTTGATTCATTCCCCTCAAGCCGCAATCTCTTGACTCCCCTCCGATCGAGCACCGAGCCGCATCTCCCGAGCTCCCCTCTCCGCTCCGATTTCCCTTCCCTTTTGTTTTCTCTCAATTGAACTCGTCTCCACCTCATGGCCGCACAAGCTCCTTCCGTCTCGCCCTCCAGAGGCGCGACTCCCCCCTCCTCTCTTCGATTCCCCCGTCTCGTACATCCCAAGTCGACGTCCAACGAACATTCAGCCTCCCCCTCTCACTCACTCCAGTTCGGCCGACCGAGCAGCAACATCTCCTCTAGAACTTTCCCTTTTCTTCCCATTTCCTACCCTATTAGCCCCCTTCCTCTCTAGTTTCTGGCCGTCGCAGCTCTTGGGCATATCGTAGCCGAGACCTGTCAATACAACAGCAGTTCCACTCGCCTTTCATCCGTCTTTCCCGTCCCCCTTCGCATTCAGCTTGCCGAAATCTTGTAAATCTCCCATATAACAGGGTTTACTTATTCCGGATTCAGGCAAAACGGAGGGGAAATGGGATTTAAAATCCTGTAGGATTTAATGTTGTCATTCATATTATTTTGTAGGATTTAGGTTTAATCATACTATCCAACAACCCCACAAACTTACTGTAGCACACCTACTCTCCCGCCTCCCTGTTCCCCCTGTTTCTTCTTCCTATCTTGATGATCTTCCATCTTGCTTTGTCGCAGCCCAACAACCACCGATTCCTCCCTCATATATAGCAGCGCACTCACCTTTCCTTACTTCATCCTAGAGTATAGCCAAGAGGTAAATATTTTATCAAACAAGTTTTTCTCAACAACCACTCTTTTTCGTTGTTGAGAGATAACTCCATTATCAGGCGGATTCTTCTCATTTTTTGATATTTCCCCCACCCATTCGACCTAAATAATCAACTCGATAATCTCTTATATTCAATTCTTTCAGGCCGAACTCATGCAAAATTATTATTATTGCTATTAGTAGATGTGTATAAATGCTTGAATGTTTAAAAAGAAATTGTATATTTGTGCTTGTGCTTCTTTATGCAGGTTTCAAGTCCATTAATCACGCAATAGGGTATAGTGGTGCAAAAACGCGTCTGTGGTATCATGACATCATTATTATATCGATAGATATCTTGAATAAGCCAAAATTGTTAGATGCAACTCTTATATTGAAATATTGTTGAAATTTTGACTAAACTTTAGACTTAAAAAAAAGGGAGAAAGAGGTTTGAATGTGTATAAATTGCATATATATTTATTTTTATGTAAAAGATTGATGATCCTGTTATGCTCATCAAGGCGTAACGGGATTAAAATTCAGTTGAGATGTTTCTCATCAATCGTCACGTTCATTAAGGCTTGAAAGATAGACCAAAACAGTTTCGATGTAGCCCCCTACGCGGCGATGATGTTGGAATACTGTCGAAATATTATCAAAATTTTATCCAAAATTCATACTTATAAATAAAATTTAAGCTAAACAAATATCACTACCTCAGCTCTCCAAAATAAATTGATATCGAATTGAATTTTGAATTATAAAAGAGCTGACAATGAATTTGAAATGAATTTAAAGATTATATTTTAAATAAAGAAAGATGGATTGAACTGAAACAGATTTATGAATTTGAAATGAATTGAATATTTTGGCAGTAAATATAAATTTGGCACTTCAATATCTCAGTTCAATTGATTTGGAAGATGACCTGCCTAAATATCCAATTAGAGCACAAAAGATCTTAGAATTAGAATATAGTTTTCAAATCATAATTCATTCCAAATGAATTAGAGAAAATCAAAGAATTCATAAGATATTTTTTTTTAATGAGATTGAATGATTGCTAATAAGCATAATCAATGAATCCTAGAAAAAAATTTAAAGCATACTATTCATCTTATTAAATACTCAAATTGGATCAAGGAGAAGTTGAATATAGTTTGTGATGAGTTTAAGAATTGTCAATAGACATAAATGAGAATCTATTGAATATTCAAAGACTAATCAACTTTGAGTAAAAGAAAGTAATTAAATATTCTTCTAATGGATCTAATAAGATATTATAACAATTTAAAATGCCTCCATCACCACTGAATCTGCAACTTTTAGTACAAGCAGACAAAAGATGAAATTAAATTAAATTCTACACGAGTTATGGAGCTTCCTTCAATCCAAAAATAAAAGAAATTGTATTCTAATTATGATTTTCAAAATCAATAATTTCATAAATTAGATGAAATTATCTAAGTTATAAATACTTGTATGTGCTCGGACATATGTGCTCGGACATATAGATTTAAAGTGTAAATTTTAATATCTGAAAAGGTTGCATTGACTAAGTTGAGATTAAATAAATATGAAACTAATTTCATAATTTATAAATAAAATTATCTAAATTACTAAATACCCGCATGGGCCCCAACACTTATACCAAGCACCTAAACTTTGCGTCTGATGATACTGTGGTTTTTTTTTAAAAAAAGATGAATAATGATTAAATCGATTCAATCCTTTATGACTATATGCATGTAAGCTAATGAATGTCTCCATATGCTAATTTAAATCAATGAAAGAGATAAATATTCAACTTCATAGAATATAATCACAGTAGGCCTAATCCTCTATACGTGAAATAGTGTTAACAGGGTCTACTAACTGATCGATTTCTAAATGAATTTAAATTACGGTAGATCATAAGAACCAATCCTCTATATTTGCAATGGAGTTGACAAGGTCTGTTATGATATCAATTTTCTAAGGAATTTAAGTGGACACATAAGTCATAGACTCAACCCTTTACTAGCAAGTAAATAAAGTTGACAAGGTCTGCCCTAATGATAGCTGAGTTGATTTATATATCAACTGGAGGGGTAACTATCATCAAAATATTTATGATATTATATTCAATATTCTCAAATTCAAAATACTCGAAATATAAGTCTAGATTTGATTCTCTATTATTAAATTAATAGAGTCAACAAGATCTAAAATAATAAAATAAATGATTAAGCAGATTTATATACCCCGATGATGGCCGCGTCGATTGAAAATCTCAACCGGAGGGAATATCATCATTAAAAGATACTTGAGCTCTAAACTAATTCATCATAAAACTAAATTTCAACTAGGTAAATATTGGAACTAAATGAAATTTATTACTTAAATGCTTAAAGTAAATAATTCATCCACCCATCCACCATCGTTTATTGGGGATGACAGATTAAGAAAATTTTAGCTCACAAAGGAGCTAATGTCAAGTCAAATAAATCACTATATTCAAACTAAAATAATTTTATGCTAGTACATGGCTCATGCCTTCTGTCTGTGTGGTTTGATCAGTAGGCTCCACATATGATGCTATTACTTGAATCCTCGAAGTGGTTTATGACATTATATTAATTACGATCACGAGTGTAGCTCGTATGTTCCCCAATAGTTTAGCCCTTTGAGTTATGAATCATATGACATATTTGATAGGCACAAAGCCCTTTTGTCAGCTTAGGTGGACTTAAGCTTGTCTCTTTAGACAAACATCATCCCAGATCTACAAGGATTGCATGGACGATGCAACCCATGATTGTTGACAAAGATCCTTCATCTTTTGGGTGATTCTCCTTTGATCATAGACTAGGATACGATAACCGAGATGATGGAACCATGGGATCAGATCGTTTCATCCACCAACTATATACTTTAAGTTAAATAATGGTGAATTTCATAAATTCTAAACCCCAAATTTTAAACTCATAATATACATTCAATGATCTAACAATAGCCTTAAACGAAAGTTCTCTCTCAACATTAGAATCTATAGGTGCACCATACTATAGAACCATATCTAAATTTCTCACAAAAGGAGGATGAAATCTCATTAATTCTATCTACTATTTCCTTCATACCTAAAATTTTATCGACATATCAAATTATACTCTCTTTGAGAGATTAAATTAATTGAATTTTAGCCCATATATAGATTACCCATGGCGAGTTAGAGCTTCACTTTGTGCAGATGGCTAGAATTTTAAGTTCAGAAAGTACACTAAAATGCATACATGCCCAGGTGTTAACAGAGCTGAGAATGAATTAGCAACATCTACTTGGGTAGCTCAAGAGATACAAGACATTGTTAAGAAACAACTAAACATTCCTCCAAAACACATCAAAAATAATTTGGAGACAACTTATGATTTATCATTTCCATATATTAATTTATGGAGATCTAGAAAAGAAGCTCGAAGCAATGTATTTGGGTCACTTGATGACAGTTATAAATGGGTGCCTTTATTTGCATTTGAACTAAGTAATAGAAACACATGTTCTCATATCATATACACTTAACGATAGTGTTGATTGTTTATTCCAACGGTTGTTTGTGAGCTTCAAGGTATGCATTGATGGCTTCCATGCAGGATGTAGATATTTAGTAGATCTTGATAATTGCCACCTAAAGTAGAAGTACTTAGGAGTGTTATTATATGTAAACACTCTTAATGGTAATACTGGGTTGTTTAACCTAGCATTTGCAGTAGTAGAAATTGAGTCAAAGGCTACATGGCAATGGTTTCTAGAAAATTTCTTAGAGAGCATTGGCTTTGAATTACTTCTACTTGAATTTATTTTAGACATGGAGAAAGGGCTATATAAAGTTATCAAAATGGTGTTTCCTAACTCAGAGCACATAGTATGTATATGACATATATGGAAGAACTACGTAACCTAGTTTGGTCTACTGTAAATGCTTATATGGAGCGAGAATTTAATTCCAAATTTGATGAGATCTATGATGTCAACATCCAAATTCACTCATATTTACATTCATTACCATATAAGTGATCCAAAAGTGCTTTTAGTGATGACATAAAGAATTATTACAACACGAATAATATGACGGAGTCCTTCAATTCCTAGGTTGGGCTGGCTAGGGAAAAACCTGTTGCTGATTTGTTGATGATCATGGAAAAAAGGGCCGAGAGAAAGATAGACTTGGCAAAATGGCATAGTGAGTTAGTTCCTCATATTGAGGACTACATTAGAGAAATAACCACCCGAAATGAGTTCTTCATCATTAGACAATCAACATCACGAAGGGCTGAAGTGGAGGGGCATTATGATAGACTATTGACCTCACTTTTGGAGTGAGTTCTCAACTTAATAATCATAGATCTAGGACTCTTGTAGATACTAAGAGCTCCTTAGTTTTAAGACACTTCTAGTTATTAGGTAAACACTTAAACTAAACCTAGAGACTTGGAAGGGTTAGCCATAAGAAGAGGTTATGCCTTAGAGATTTAGGATGACTTACCTACTATATAGCCTTAAACCAAATTCTTGCTTCCTTCTTCAAAACCAAACCTCAAATTCAAATCCAAGATCATAAATCCAATCTCAAATCAAATGATTGAAACCCATGATTAAATTTAAATTCCAAATCTCTTCTTAAGCCATTTAATTTTATCTTATGGACTTAGCCTTAACCAAATTCAAATCCACCCTAATTCAATTGATTTTATCAAATATCAAATTTAATCTCAGATCAAATCCCAACCTAAATTACAAATCAAATCTAACTCCAAATGATTGAAACCCATGATTAAATTCAAACTCCAAAATAACTTCCTAAGTCATATGAATCACCTTCATATGCTTAACCAAAACTCCCTTCAAACCAAATTAAATTTGGTTGATTTCTTTATAAATAAATCATTCCTTCATTTATATTCACAAATATAAATGACATCTAAATTCAAGTCATTCAAATCAAATCAAACTAACTCAAACCAAATCAATACCTTTCTTAAGCCATATGAACCCACCTCCATAAGCTTAATCGAATCTCAATCAAAATCAACCCAAACTCAATTGATTTCTTTATAAATCAATCATTCCTTTATTTATATTCACAAATATAGATGAAATTTAAATTCAAACTATTCAAATCAAATCAATTTAAATCAAACTAAATCATTTCCCTACTTAAGCCCTTTTGACCTACATCCCTCAACTTGGTCAAATTTGCTTCCAAATCACTCTAAACCTAAGTGATTTTCTCATGACTCATTTATATTTTCATTTATATTCACAAATATAAATGAAATATAAATTTAAGTGGTCAAAACTAAACCCAAATCAAATCAACTTCTCAATTTTAGCCTTTTTAGCCAAATTCTTGAACTTGGCTAAATGATACCCAAATCAATTCAAAACTCATGGATTTCCTCATGATTCAATCATTCTTTCAATCATTGTTCTGAATATAAACAGAAAATCAAACCAAACGCAAGGCAACCCAAGTCAAGCTCATGTTGGCCCCTTTTGACTTGAAATTATCATATGAACCAAAATAATTTGACTCTAAATCAATTGCAATTGGATTTATATTTTCATCATAAACCTATATGTATGCTCAACTAAATTTAAAATGGGCTAAAACCTAACCAATTGACCCATTTAGGTCCACTTGACCCAAAATGACCTAAAGATCATTTTTAAGCTAAGTTCTAATCCAACCCAAATAAAATTGAACTAAGCTCTTTCAAATCTCATATCATGATCAACAATCATCCTAAGACGATCAACTACCTTGAATTGGGTCAAATCAAGTCAACTTGGTGCTTTGACCGAGTCAACCTTTAGCTCAAACAAAACCCACCATCTTCTAAGTTGATTGAAGCCATTGACCCAAACTTATTCATAATCAATTGTTGAATATGATCAAACCATCAATTTAGCCAAACTAAGTCCAATTGATCATTTGACCTAAGTTGACCCAAATTGGCCTAAAAAAGTTGAAATGGGTCAAATCATAATTTGATCTAAATTGATTGCAACCAATAACTCAAGTTCATTCCAAATCACATATTGAACTTGATCAAAGCCATAATTGAGCCTAATTTGATCAATTGGTCAACTTGACTCAACCTAGCCCAAATTGACTCTTTAAGGTCAAATTAGTCAAAATTCAAATTAAACACTAACTAAATCAAACCAAAGCTTACAATCATTCTCAATCAACTAATTGAACATGAACCAATACCTAACCCAACCCAATTTGATAAAATCAATCAAATTGGTCAACTTGACCCATTTGACCTATTTGAATCTAAATGAGTCAAAATCAAACTTAAGCCAAATTAATCAAAATCACTTGAACCAAAACTCTTTAAACTCTTTAAATGATAATTTGAACCTAACTCAAGCCTTGGTTTAATCCAATTTGACAAATTGGTCAACCCAACCCAATCTAACCCAAATGAGCCCAAACTACCCCAAACCAACTTATGGAACCTTGGTGGCTGACATAACCTGACCCAAATTGACCCTAGGTCAGCCCCAAGCTAGTCCAAGTGGGACCCAACCCAAGGGGATTGATCAATGGACAAGCCCTTTTGCATAAGATTCTTGCCATAAGTGGCAAAGTCCACTTTGCCTTTCCCATAACAGCCCTCCACTTGCCAAATGAGGCATTCCTAAGACACCTTAGCCCACTCTACACACACCTAGCACTTGCCATGGACCAAAGGTAATCTTTCCCCCACCCCCTTTATAGGCAAACACACCATGGACACAAGGGAGAAGCAATCACCAAAACTTGCCCAAATCTTCTCTTGAGCGTCGACACTGACCACTCATGGCGAACCACTTGCGATGGTGACAACTCCGTGAACCGGTGGTGACAAATCGCCAAATTTCTAGAAATGATCATGTTCGTTCATCAAGCTCCCTTTTGTGGTATACTCCCCTAATTCGAGCAAGAATCAACACAATTCAATTCGTGAGACTTCCCTGAGCCTTTTTCAAAATCCCAGAGACTTACTAAGAGCCTCCCCGAGCTTCCTCGATCAACCTTTCCTCCTCCCCAAGAAAAGCCGAAAAGGACAAGCTTCTCCCATGCAATGCTCCTTCTCCACTCAACCAAATCTCAATTCCTCACACCCACACCATTCTCATACTTTGTCAAAGCCAATTATAATTGAGCCTTCCAGGAGACCGAGTTCGATGGCTCCTACGTGTGTGGCTTGGTCGACCGAGAGCTCTACACCAAATCAAGGCTTATGCAGCTCAGTAAGGCTTCATCTCAACCAGAAAAAGCTTTCTTAGTCCTTCGAATCTCCATACATTAGTTCCGGTGAGGTAATTTTGCAAAATTGAGCTCTCTAGTGAAAATCATTTGGTCCTTTGTGAAGTGAATGTGCATTTGAGGGAATCATAGATGTTGGATGTGTGCGTCTCCCATCCTTGAAGGTGTGGGATGATTTTGGATGCAATCCGAGCTCGGGTGAGCTCGGATACCCGAGCTCAGATTGAAGGAAAGATGGATGACATCCATCTTTCACCGCTCACGAAGGAGGAAGATCACGGGCCATCTGTTCCTCGTGATTAGGTCGTGTTTTGGCCCTCGTAAAGCTTCATAGATTTAGGATCAGAGGTTGTTGTTTTCCTTTGAGGCTACAAGCATAAATTCTTATCTCTTAGGCATTTTTACAATCTTGTATTGTGGAATTATAAGTTCTAGATTTCTAATAAAATTTTAACCCAAATATATAATTTCTCTCAATTCCAAATATATAAAGCCCAACCATAGGATAGTTTGGGATGCTCATTAAGCTTCATAGTACCATGAGCATCCCCTACTCATCTCGTTTTGGCTTCGATAATAAATATTTTCTTTCGATCTATCTCATTTGATCTTCTAAACATAACAAATTTATTGATAGTCCAATCCTTGAATTTTTTGGAGACAACAATTACTTACTCTAATCAAGAGTATTTCTAAGGAACTCACCTTCCTTAGAATATAATTAACTATGGGGGCTTGTCCCCATAAAGAACTTTAGAACTCGGTTTAAATAAATCCTACTTTATTCATCCATATAAAGTAGAGAAAAATCTCAGTACATTGACCACATGCCTTAAGTCCTTATTAGGTGATGTCCATCGTAGGGTAGCGATTTTTATCTTTCAGATAGTGCTATTCCTTGATGTTCATCACCTCGATAAGTACATCCTCTCTGAGATATCCTCCATATCTTTATCATATACATACATAACAAAAAATAAACACCACATAGACATGAGGTAGATATTGAAGTTAGAAGTTGCAGTTGTAGAATTTGGCAGTTAACCGAGCTACCTTGCATTCACGCAGTTACTATAATAGGGAGTAAGGAGTACCCTATGTGGCATACATATGGTGATGACATTTATCATGTAAATAGGTATGATGTAATAGCCTTTTATTGTAGGTTTATGTTGATTTTATGTTGATCAAATAATATTATGTAGGTACTGAATGGCGTATGAAGGAGTAATGGCAACTCTTCCGGAAAAAGACCAATGGAAGGTTGTAGAAAATGAATGTAATATTAGGGTACCCAAAACTTTAAGGCTGCGCGGGAGACAAAAAAAGAGTAGATTCAAGAATTTTTTAGAAACCGATAGTCAAAAGACAGAGTATCGACAAATGTAATAGGTGTGGTATGTCGGGACACCACAGAACAACGTGCAAAAACCCATTAAACCAAACACAAGCCAACTTAGAAGAAAGGGAGCTAGCATCCATATACTAATCCAACTTAGATGTTATATATGTTTACTTTCTTTGGTAACATTATATGTGATTGTAATCCTTCTTTACTTTTCAATTTGCTCTTAGTGATTTGATTTACTGAGCCTAAGCCTTTCTTCAAACCTTTTCTTTTAGCCTTTCTTTAGTCTCCTTTAATTGATCACTTATATTTTTTTAAGATTTCTTGTAGGTTAATTTTTGCATGTTTTGGAGTCCTGCAGTCTTCTTTTGGTGTTGATTGGATTTCCTTCCTTAAATTTAATCTAGTGTTGTTGCTGCTATGACCTATTTTAGTATTTTCTCTGATCTAATTATGTTTTTAGTTGATGATTTATCTCTTTAGGTTTTTTGTAGCTCATTGAGCATTAGTTTAGAGATTTATCCTCCTTAAGGACTCTGTTCTTTTAAAGGAATTTCTTGTAAAAAAAAAAGAATGCAAAATCAACAAACATATTATTATTTTATTTGTGCATGCAATTTATGTAGTCATTTCAAAGAAGTCTTTCCTTTATGTTTAAATGGCATAAAATATAATTGAAGATAGTCACATATATTATCGAAGGTAACTACTTAACTGCACAACATTAATCTTACAATAATTAAAATTCAAGCATACATAGATGATTACAAAACAATAGCAACCATACTTAATTCGTACACAATTGTACTTTTAACACCACAACTTCACTCACACTTGTTGCGATAAACATATGAAACATAAAGTAGAACAATAACAACTACTCCAATAAAAACTTTCATATAAGTTAATATGAGCTTGAACTTCATCTTAACCATCTCAGCATGACCTCTAATAGATATAACACATAATATATTGAAGGTTTGACTTCGTCCACCCAGTTAAAAAATCCGCAATCATCTGTTGTTTTGTTCTGATGGCAACGATAGAATTTTTTCCAGTATTTGGTCCCCTCTGAGTAGTATATAAAATACATGATAGGTTACATCTGCATTTCACTTGACTATTTTGGACGATCTTGCCTGATATTGACGACTGACTTGAGCTCATTTTTGAAATTAATAAAAAAGGTAAATCAGAATATATTCACAAGTAATATGCAAGTCGACATTTGTAATACTTCGCAATTTGCTTAACTATATCTATATTGATGTTTAATCTCTAGTAACAATAATAAGCAACAATAGGCAACAAAACATAAACTTTAGCTTATTTCTGCACCTACTCAATGCAAAAACTTTAGCTTTTCACCATTTGACATTCAGTGAGAAATTCTATTACAATTAACTAAATTTTTCTTGCCAAACAGCTTATGTGACTTAATTAAGAAATAAATCAACATATTTTCTTAACCGCCTAAATTAAACATGCTTTACATTGGAGACTTCCCAACTTAGTCTATCTTGCCTAGGAAGAATCTAGAAAAATGTTTTTTAACCTAGGCATGAACAAGAGGCATTATAGTGAGAAGTTCAATCATGAACCGAGACATTACAATGCTTAAGGAGGTCACGATAGAAGGGGTAAGAAGGAAGAATGAATCATTATTATTCTAATAGAGTGGGTTGGGTGAATGACCTGGATTTGTAGCGATAAAGTGAGCAATAAAGAACGGGACCTAGGTGGTAAGGGAAGAATGCGAGAAAGACTATCTAGCTTCACGGAGGCCACAAAGAGTGGAAAAAATATTATATTAAAATGTATTAGGTGTTAGATTTATAAAATATTTAATTTAGATGTTAAACATGTAAATAATAATATTTTCTGTGGTATGTATGTCCTCTAAATACAAAATCCAAGCTAAAAAAATAAAATAGGTGGTAATTGTAAATATCTATATTTTGAATGTTATGTATGTAATTATCTCAAAATATTTTTGATGATATATTTAAATTTTAAATTATATATAAATTATAAAAGAAGAGAGAGGAATTTATTTTAGCTTTCATAAGGCATTAAAAATGAGTTTAATTTGGATTATAATGCATCGGATTATTTAGTAATGAGAATCGATATTTTGTTTCATGTTTAAATTGAATCAACGTTAGAAATATATATAATAAGTTAGTAAATTTTTATATTTATTTTAATGTCAGTGTAATATAAAAATTAATTAAATATTTGTATATGATATTTATTTAAAAATAAATAGAAAGAATTTTAAAATTTATTGTAAATAATCATTATGTTTTCAGAATTTTTTTTAATATTCTATAAAAATGCATTATTTTTACAGCTGTATGCTATTATATTAGCAGCTTTGGAAATCACCGAGATCTGACAGATCCGTAGCCTCTGCGGCTCTGCCTTCTATAATAAAAATAATAATAAAATTATTGAATGCAGGTACCTTATAATTTTTATATTTAAATTCTAATAATATAATATATATAAAATATGAAATATCATACATAAAATACTATATATTATCATATATTTATTATTAAATTAATATATAATATACCAAATATTTTACAACTAATATAAAATAATTATATATTAATTTATAATCATATAACACTATATTATTAAAATAGAGAAATAAAATTATATTCAAATTATACATATAATAATCTCTAAAATAATAATTATGATTTTCAATTTAAGATACATTTTGGAATAATTTATAAATTTAAACAAATTAATTGATGTGCTAAAACTATTTTGATTTTATATTCTATAAAATTCTTAAATTTTATGAATTAACAATTTATTTAAAAATTATCTTAATCATATATTTTCAATCTGATGTTTTGCATTCTCTTGTACTTTATTTAGGTAGAATAATTGCCCTGAGGCCTCTATAAATTTTAAATTATTTCTTTCGACCTCTGTATAAATTATTTTGAGCAGTTGTGTACTGTTTATGCCATGGCCTCCAGCTAATGAAGGGAATATTTAGTTATTTTGGCTCAAAAAGTTACAAATAAAAAATAAATAAATAAAATAATGCTGCACAGAGCTGCTATTAAATATAATATAGCAGCTATTAAACTTAAAACATATTTTTTAAACTATTATGTGAATAATCAATTTTATTATATTATGTAGTTATAAAATATTTGATTTAAACTGAAAACTATTAAATGTAAAATATTTAAAGCTGTAATATCTTTTAAATAAATATATTATTTTAAACGAAAATAAAAAGTTTAGATTATATTTGAGATATAAAAAGAAATTATAATGAGTTTTACAAAATTTTTTTACTTTATATTAAATTGATTATCATAACATACTTAGATCAGGTTAAAAATATAATTTTTTATCATAAATTTTCCAAAATAAAATTGAAATGTAATCATAATGCAACACTTCAAATGATAATATCGCATTACTACTGCCGCCAAAATTAGGGCCTTTAGTCACTATTAAAATTTAAAACCATAAAATAAAGATGCACATGTGTAATTTTAAAGATAAAAATCATTGATATTAAATCATAATCATTAAAATTATTGTAATGTATTAGTGATTAAAAAAGTGCCCAATTATAGTAATAGTGAAGTAATTATTATAAGTTTATAACAATTTTAATCACCCTAATTCAAAGCATTGTGATTTTATTATTTTAACCATTTTTATCTTTAAATGTTATATATATATATATATATATAAATCATTGTTAAAATTTCATTTAATTTATTACTTTTTGTAATGCTCGACAATAGAAAATAGTTATAAAAAAAAAAACAATTATAAACGATCCATATCTAATAATAACCCACTTAACATTAACCCACGCATTCTAATTTTAACCCTACGAGTAAATTATAAGAGGAGAGACATAACTGAGGAGAGAGACGAAAGCCTAGAACCCTAAGTTAGATAAGACTTCACCTTCCCACATCACATGCTCACGTGCCCAAGCCCTCTTCTCCTTCCTTTCGACAGCCCACACTGTCCTATCTTCTTCTTCCTTCACTCTATATAAGAACCAGATGTCTCTTAAGCATCCCTTCTTCCTATCTCTGCGTCTCTCACTTCTAAAGCATCTCCCATGGCTCTCAAAGCAGCCATCTTCCTCCTGGTCTCTCTCTTCTTAATCACCTCTACTCGAGTAAGTGATCAATCTCTTACTCTAATCTTCACGCTTTTGTATCCTCAAAACATGTGGATTAATATTCCTTCTAAATATGCGAAAATATCTCATAAACGAGATTATATATCTATCTAGCTTTAGTGTATTTATTCACTTATAAGATTATATAAATAAATATGCTTTTGCTGAAAGTTTTTGAACTGAAACTTTGGTGAATGTAGGAGGTGGCGGCGGCAGTAGGCGGTAGTTTCGCTGCTCCTTCGCCAGCTCCGGCGCCGGCTCCATATCCCCACATCTTTGTGAACTTTGAAGGTAATTTACTCATTTAGAACTTGTTGGATTTCTTGTAAATATGTAGAAGTGAAAATAGAAGGAATTCGGTTTGTTAGGAGTAATCTCCATTTTTATGTTTTAAACTATTTAGTTGCAACTATGTTAAAAACAGGGAAATTTACATACATAGTACACAATTTTTAAACATTTATATATATCTAAATTTTAAATTTATAACGATAGTGTTTATTTTTAATATTTGATTTAAATGCATTTCACTTTTAAGTATAATTTTTTATGTAATATAAAGGTTTAAATGTTATTTTTTATAAATTTAAAATTTTAAATATTAGATATGTAAATATATAAAAATTGCATGCTATGTATGTAAATGCACCAAAATTTTATTCCTTGAAATCTTAAATTGTTTTTCCATTTTTTTAAGTTTTATTATTTCGTATTATTTTAAATAATGAAAAGGTACTGATTTTATTTAAATTTAATATTATTGTAGAGTGCCCATCTGCATGCAAGGGCAGATGCAGGCTTCACTCAAGACAAGGGCTGTGTAACAGAGCGTGTATGACCTGCTGCAAAGGTTGTAAATGCGTGCCACCGGGAACCGCCGGTAACCGGGAGCTGTGTGGGCCATGTTACACTCAGTGGACGACACATGGCAACCAAATGCCCAAATGCATTATCAAAATTAATTTTTTGCTTTTAAATGAAATGTAGTTTGTATTATCGTAATCGGAATGTTTGGTTCGAATTTTCGTTCTATTTTGAGAGTAAATTTGTTATTTATTTATTTATTGTGAATGTGGACTAACAGTGTGGTTTGATCAATATGATTTAATGATTAAAGTATATTAATAGGCTTGTTATAAATTTTTATTATTTTAAAATATATTAATAATTTATTATGAACAGATCTTTGTACAGTTTGAATCGGTCCGACTCTTAGCTGGCATCAGGCTGTACAAAACGAATAATAAAACATATAAAACTATATGAGCTACTGAGTCGAGATAAAGCATTTTATAATTTAAAAGCGGGACCCAGTTCTGTAGCCAGCTGGACTCCATGAAATTAATGTATATATAATTTTTATTATATTAATTTTAAAATGCTTTTGATAAATTATACTGTTTCTCTGAGAAGGAGGCTCAAGGATAGAAAATATACTGTTTCTGAGAGAAGCAACTTTTAAAATAGTCCTTCGATGGTCAATTATGGCGTTCAATTCTACCACTTGCAGGCAGATTTGTATCTCATTAGGAGCTGGAATGTCTGCTATTTCTAGCATTTTTCATATTAGCGCTGATCTTGGGCGGAACAATGTTGAAAAATAGAAGAAATCTAATTAAATATCAGGAGCAAAAAAATAAAAAAAATTATGAAAATAAAAGATCAAAATATGAAAAATATATAAAAATTTTAAATAAGTTAACCTAATTGACACTACTTTCAAGTGCCTCTTTTGTATATTTCCTCATGATTTATTACATTTAATTCATCTTATAGAAGGATAAGATAGTGTCTTTTTGTAAAAAAAATATAGATCAAGCAGTTGAAAATGTAATAAAATTATACATCTCCCTTTGTAAAATAGCATGCAATTATTGGATACAAATATGTCAATTAGTCGACTAAATTTTTTTGTATATTTTTCTTGTAGGACAAAATTTCACTCCACATCTTAACACCTTGTTTATTTTTTTTAAGCACTAAATGAGTTAATTCTTTGCCCAATAAAACTCTAGCATCATAAGTTGGCCTAATTATGTAAGTGTTATGATATATTGAAAATAATAATGTCGTTGATATTAAGAGAGAGAGCTAGAGTTGCTTTTGAATGTTCATTTCAACCTTAAAGGGGTTCATGCATAAGTTAGCAATTTCTTTTAGGAGATTTGACTTTATATGGCATAATGGCATTCCATCGATGCCGATATATCCTGAATGTTGTTCCAAAGATCATTTAAGGTGACTCCATAGATGCCGATATATCTTGAATGTTGTTCCAAAGATCATGTCTTCACTAGTGGCATTGTGAGTAAAAGAAATAAATAATTGTTGAGAATTAGAGGCAGATATAACCTCATGGATAAGCTGGTAGTAATAATCTGAAGGAAGAAAACAACATCCGAGTTCCACTTCAACCAGATGCGGCCACCGAAACAGTGGTCAAAATTATTGCAACTATCCTCTAGCTGCAACAAACGGGGACTCTTTTCGAAGATGGGATCTTGCAAAATGTCAACATTTAGTTTAGTTTCTAAAAGACATAACATATCTAGATGAAAATTCTTGATAATCCTCAAGCAGCCACGAGTCCTGCTTTCGACCAAGATACTTCTCATATTCCAACAACCAAGCTTTGGGAAAGTCATCAAGAAATAATTAATAATTTTTCCCTTTCTTCTTAGCCTTATGGGTAGAGAGTGATTTGGAAGCATCCTTATCCTGGGTAAGTTTGCTGGGGGTTTTAAGGAGGGGGTCTTAGGTTTTGGAAGGATTGGTCTTAGATGGAGAAATAGTGGCCGATCGAGTAGTGATTAAGTGAAGTTAGAACAAGAAGCATTGAGGATGTCAATCATAGCCTCAATCAGTGAAGGGTCAGGGTCATCCTAATCCTGGGGGGTTGGGCGGGAAGTTGATTTAGGTCGTCAAGGGAAGTAGAAGAATGCGGTGGAGGAATGGCTTCCGAGCCTAAAGTTCCCTCAGATGGGTTAGAGGGATCCCAAGAGTCTTCAGGAAGGAGGGAGGATGGAAGGCATTCTCAATAGGGTATCGAGCAACAATAGTAAATGCGATTGGTGCAGTCTATACACTCACGACCTCTAGCGAGGAGTGGACAATCGATTAAGAGGACTGTTTGCAGAGTTGTGAGAGAAAGTATTGCATTTCCGGCAGGCATGGGGTTTCTAATCATAGAGGATCAGTTGTTTAAATTTTAGCCGCTCAAGTTGATGAGGAGTGCAGGAGGGGAAGAGGGACTTATGTGAGCATAAATCTGCAAAACGTGTCGGTGATCGTGTAAGGTTGTCAGCCGCAAGTGGAATGCCAATTTTGCTAGCGACCCGAGAGAATCCCTCTTCATTCCAACAACACAGCAGGAAGTTTAGGAGTTTGATCCATAAAGGTATCTCAGAGAGATTTTCCTTCACCTGTCGGAAGCCCCAATACCATATCTTGAAAATAAAGGGTATTTTGTTTAGCAAATAAGGGTCATGATCCCAAACCATATCGAAGTCTTCCTTGCAAGAGAAGTTGAAGAAAAAGAAATCTCCCTCAAGAGTGAGGAGGTCTAGGTGGCCTTTGAATGCCCACTTCTTCTTAATAGCAGCCAATAGTGAACCATAAAAAGGCCTTTTGCCAATGACATGACCAACCAAGGAAAGTTCCCAGTCTTTCTGACCAACTGTAAGTTCAGCTTCAGAAAAGCAAACCTCCGAATCTGGGGATGGAATGTAAGATAGGGACAGAGATTTGCTAGAATCATTGTGCGAGTTCAAGAGAGCCTTTCAATTACAAGAGGGGCTGACGGGAGGGTTCATATGAGGTAGACCCAGGGATAGAACCGGTCGAGAGAGGGGAAATAAGAGGAAGAAAAAAGTTCATAATCAGGCGGGGGTTAGAGGCACTGGCGGCGAAGGGCCTCCTGGAGGAGTCAAAGGCCAAGGAGCAACGGACGAATAGCCACACACTAAGCAAAGAGAAAAAGAACAAACCTTCAACAATGACATGACCAACCAAGGACATGACCAACCAGGGGTGTGCATTAGAAGGTTCAAACCGAAAAACCAAACCGAATCGATGTTAATTGGTCGGTTTGATTCTGTTTTTATATTCATTATTTGGTTTTTGGTTGAAATTATGGGTTAATGCGGTTTTATGATTTTTGATTCAGTTTTAAGTTAATAAATTTCAGTTTTACGGTAAAACTGATTATTTCGGTTATAGGGCGGGCCGCGGGCCTTCGACTTCGACTTCGACTTCGAGCCTACTAAATTTCGCCTCTCGTCTCGAGTCCGTGGAGTCGCGGATGAGTTGAGTCGCTTGAGTCGAATAATCAATTTACTTGAGACGCTTCGGAGTTCGGAGTGTTGCCTTTCATTCCTTGACTCTTCGATGGCCGATGCGCCGATGCCATACACTTCTTCGAGGATGGAGAGTCTCGAGTCTCGATTAGGGCATAAGGCATTCGACAGCATTCCAGGTTGGTTCTGGGCCATTCGGCGATTCCGAATCTCTGATCTTTTGGGCCTTCCTCACTTTCCTATTTGCGACGCCGACTTCTCCTTCCTTTTTTATTTTTTTGCCTAGCTGCCGATAGTGATAGCCAATAGCTACCTACACTAGGTTCTATGACTTATGTCTTCACTCTTCACGTTCACTCTTCACATCTGATTTTGATTTTAAGTCTCTTTGAATCTTTGAGAGATAACAGCCAACAGGTAAGAACTAAATCACATTATCTCAACTTCTCTCTCTCTCTCTCTCTCTCTCTCTACTCCTTTGTTGAAATTTTGTTGATGATTTGAATGTTTGATTCAACCTGGGTGAGCAGTCGGTCGGTTTGGTTTATTGTGAGCCTGTGTGAATTGTGATTGTGTCGTCACTATCGTGGACTTTATTGGTTGTTGTCTTGTTGATGGTTTAGGGTTTTATGCTATCTATCATGTTGGTTACTGGAAGTCTGGAAGAGCCCTTTTGGAAGAACCAAAGAAGTTTCTGAATTTCTTTTTTTTTTTCTTATTGATAAAGAAAAAAAATAGCTAGTGCCTATGAAGTTTGTGTTTGTCTGCTGCGGTTACTTTAGTGCTTACTACTAGTGCCTATGAAATATGAACATCTTCTAAGTGCTGTGGAATTACATGCTCTTTAGTCTTTACATCATTGGCTCATTCTTGCTCGATTATAGTATAACATATGATTTGAACTTATCATCTCTATCTCAACTCTCAAGGATAACTGGTTTTATGCTTCATTCTAGTATGACATGTAGTATGTAGATGCATGTCTTGGAAAAATAATGTAAGCCTTATGATATTTTTTTTTATCTTAGTGTTTTTTAAATGCAACTATGCAAGTAATACAATTTGATTTATTGGGATGGCTTTAATAAAAATAATATTGAACGATAATGTTGAGAAATGTGACATTATATTATAATATTTGGGATACATTGCTAGATGGATGATGGAGTTGATTGAACATTACAATTTGTTAACTTGATTCACATAAATTAACATTGTTCAATTATACGATTCATATCTTTTTTTCTTCTCAATATTGTAGTATCCAAGCGTTCTTTAATTGAAGTAAGTTTTATTGATGTAATTTATTAAAGCATACTTTTTTCATTCTTTTTAATTTATTTAATTTTTTTGATTATAGAAGTAGAAATATGAGTTGGAGATAGTTCAAACACATTGTTCTTAGAGCTATGAAATTCAACAAGTTCAACTTATAGGAGATGCTAGTGTCAGTGATGAAAAACCATCATTTTCAAAAAAAAGAAAAGCTCCTAGACCTAGATCTGAAGTTTGGGATCACTTTGTGAGGTATACTAATGAGGAAGGAGAAAAAATGAGTAAGTATAATTATTGTGGGAAATCATATCACAGTGATCCAAAGATTAATGACACTTCAAACTTAAGGGCACATCTTTCTTTACGTCAGAAGAATCCTATTAAAAATGAACCAAATCAAACTAAACTTGCATTTCAATTTAGTGGTAAAGGTGAGGAGCATTCTACAAGTCTTAAGGCATGGAGATTTGACCAAGAAAATGTAAGGAAAGCTTTAGCAATGATGGTTATTGCAGATGAATTACCTTTCAAGCATGTAGAAGGTTGGGGGTTTAAATATTTCATGTCTCAGTGTTATCCAATATTTCAAATACCTTCACGGTGGACATTGACAAGTGATTGCTTTAAATTTTATTAGGATGAGAGAGCAATTTAAAAAAATCTATTCAAAAGTCCCCACGAGTTTGTCTTCTCTTCGATACTTGGACATCAATTCAATGAATTAACTATATATGTATCTTTGCACATTTTATTGATGATGATTGGAAACTCAATAAAAGAGTTATAAATTTTGTCCAATCTATAGTCATGGGGAGAATTACTTCAAGTTGAGAAGTGTCTTGTAGATTGGGGCTTGAAGTAATTTTCTTGTGATTGTTGATAATGCAAGTTCTAATAATGGCATCACCTACAAAAAAATTTAGCAAAAGGGGAGGTAGTATTCTAGATAGTCTTCTTACATATGAGATGCATAGCTCACATTGTTAACTTAATGGCGAAAGAGATATCGAATCTGTCATGTTCAAGAGCGATAAGATATATTCGATCACCGTAAGGTTACAAAAATTTAAAGAATGCATTGAAATTAAAAAAATAAAAACTAAAAGCATATTATGCTATCTATGAATGCTTGAAGGAACAAACTGAACATTGCGAGGAAGACGGAGATGAAGATTGAAGATATTATTTATTTATTTTACATGAACAACATGTAGAAAGTGGCCTAACATTTGATTTGGCTTAATACAATTGAATTATGTTGTACACTTGTACTATTTTTCTCTTTCTTTGTTAATTGTTTATAATTTTATTTGAACATTACATATTTACATTCATAAATTGTATCAATATGAAAAACTATTTACATTGTACATTACATTGTATCAATATATATATATGTAGTTTAGTAACTTTAGTTAATAAAATTTCTATTATTTGTTTGTTAACTTTAAAATTCTTTTTTTTAATCTCTCTATAATTCGGTTTAGGGAAAGCGAATAATAAAACTCTAATTGATTTATTTGGTTTGGTTTATATGATTTTTTTGTGCTAATTTGGTCGGTTCGGTTTTTTCAAAATAACGGTTTGGTTTATTCGGTTGGACCAAAACCCAAACCGAATAAGCTAAACCGACCGAATGCTCACCCCTATGACCAACCAAGGAAAGTTCCCAGTCTTTCTCAATGTGGTTTAGCAAAAAACAAACCTCAGAATCAGGGATGGAATGTAAGATAGGGATAGAGATTTGCTAGAATCATTGTCGAGTTCAAGAGAGCCTTTCAAGAGGTGGGCACGATGCCGTGGGAGGGTTACTATAGGGGGTAGACCCAGAATAGAAGGTCGAGGGGCGTGAAAAAGAGGGGAAATAAGAGGAAGAAAAAAAGTTCATATTCGGAGAGGGTTGAACTAGAACAGAGAGCGGAACCCAAGGCCTCTGGAACGGAGTCAAAGGCCAAGGAGCAACGGATGAATAGCCGCACACTAAGCAGAGAGAAAAAGAACAAACCTTCAACAAGAACCCTAAGCAGAAACCACATTAAAGCCACCCAAGAGGAAGCACAAACCCTAGCACCATTCCGCACTCATGCTATTCTGGGGAGAAAAATTCTAAGCTTATTCTAAGGTTGAATATTTCATAACCACCTCTCTTTTTTTTAACAGATTATTTAGGCTTAAATGCATGATTTAATAAGGTAGAAGGTTAGTTCCCACACATGTAAAGGTAATTTGGTGTGGGGCTTCCATCCCTTGTGTACACATGTGCAGCATCAATGAAATTATTTTAAAAAATATAAATAGGCGTGTGCATATAACCACAACTAAAAGTGAGCCATGACTAGTAAGGGCAATAATATCAACAACAACAACAATAACAAGCATTTATCACACTAAGTGGGGTCAGCTACATGAATCCTTCGTCTCCATTGTGTATTGTATGTGTCTCATTTAATTCAAGTCTACTAAGGTCATTTTTTATACATCTTAACAAGTCTTTTTAGGTCTACCTCTACCTTTCTTAACATAAGGCAATAATATCAAAGAAATTAAATGTTTAGCCCTATCAATCTTAGGTAGGGATATGCATTCAATTTATGTGAATGATGAATTGATTGATGGATTCCTAGAATCAAATGATTTTGGTATTGAAATTTAAAATCAAATCAAATTAAATTTTTCTATAATAAAATCAAACTAATTTGAAATATTGTTTGATTAATTTAATATTGTTTTATATTTAACCAAATTTTGAAAGGAAAAATAAAATTTTAAATTACAAATATATAAAAATTATTTGTGATATAAAAAGCAAATGATGAATCAAACTAAATAATTGTGTGCGTGTGTGTGTCTATATATAATTACAATTTGGTTATTTGGTATTATATATTTATTATTGACAATTTGATTTTTTTTTTTTTGTTTAGCAAAAAAAAAAAAAAACAAAAAAAACAAACTTAAAACCTAAATCCAAATAAGCCCTATTTTGAAATTGAAAACCAAACTACTACTTAATAAATCAAATCAGATCAACTCGATTGTTTTTTTTTAGATTTAAAGTAATTAATGTATACTCATAATCTTAAGGGCCATTTAGAATCACTTTTATTGTTGAATTTTTAGTATTATAGTATGTTATTTTTATTTTTATTTTTTAAGAAATATGTTTAGTAGATCTAGTGGTTTTAAAAATATTCCAAACACTCAAAAAGTTTTTTTGAGTGTTTATAAAATAATAGAAATTTTTTTATAAATAAAATTAAAAATATTAAAAAAAACTTTAGTTAATTTATTTTAAAAAAACAATAAATAACAAAAATAAAAAATAAAATCGATCCCAAATAGCCTCTTAAATTATGAACTACTTATGATTGAATATAAATTAGTTTATTTTAGAAGATATTCACATTTATGTATGTGCATTTTTAATTCAGTACTATACTATATTGTGATGTATATGTACTATATAGTATACTTACACTATACTATATTACACTATATGTCGTATACTTAGTATAGTATAATATACTCACTATACTATATACTATACTATACATTACATATATAGTGTATAATTACTAAATACTACATTACATTACATTGTATATATATATATATTATGGTATATTATATATATATATTATATACAAAATCCTAAACCCTAAACTCTAAAATCTACAACCCAAAAGCCAAAACCTAAACCCCAAACCCTGTACTCAAAACTCAAACCCAAAATCCTAAAAACTAATAAAATAACTAATAACTAAAAAACTAATAACTAACTAAATCTAAAAACTAAATAATAACTAACTAAAAAAATTAACCTAAAACTAACTAACTAATAACTAATGAATAATAATTAATAAACTAAATAACTAACTAACTTATAACTAAAACTAATAAACTAAATACATAACTAAACTACAAAAAATAATACCTGAAATAAAAATCTAAAACCTAAACCAAAAAAAATAAAATAAAAACCTATCCCTAAACCTAAAAATAAAAAATAAAACCTAAACCTAGAAAATAAATTAAAAATAAAACTTAACTAAAAAAATAAATCTAAACCTAAACCTAAACCTAAAAATAAACTAATATAAAAAACCTGAACTGTAATAAATAAACCTAAAATAAATAAATTAAATTAAATAAAAATAATTGTGTACGTATATTTTGAGTCAAATTATTTCATTTTAACAGTTACATATGATCTTCTACTTATATATCTTATTGTGTAATTAGTAAAGTCCTTCCCTTATGACTCAAATGTGAGCTATATATAATCATGTACATAACAAATTTGGCTATTATCTTCTTGATCATTATAAGTTTAAAATCATGAGCAGTACTGTCTTAAAATCATGCATTTTATCTAAAACTCAAAGCAAAAATTATAAATTGTAGTGCAAAATAGTTGCATGTAACCATAGCTTGAAGCTTCACTTTCTTTGGCTTGGAAGAGTGGGTTTAGGGCAATGCTGCTGTTAACTATGTTCTGCAAGATGCTTATGCAGTTTTAATTTGTGGCTAATACGACAAATATCTCCAGAGTTTGAGGAATGTTATAAATGGTGGGAATTGTGCAATAGGAAATGCTCGCAAATATTTATTTTAATTTATTATTTCATAAATTTTTTGTAAATATCTTTTTTATTTTTGGTAAAAAATAAATTAATTAATCGCGTAATTTAGATGCTTGAAGCCACATATGTAACAAGAAGCTGTGCTCATCCCACCTGACACTAGCTTCTCCCAATGCATGAGTTTTTATTCTTATTATTAAACTTAATCTGGGATTAAGAATTTACATCAAAGTTAAATAAAAGTAGGACTGTTATATTCCTAATAGAGATATGTAATTACTATATCAGCCCCATCAGCCAAGAAAAATGATAGAAAATACAAATTTTATTTAATATAAAAAAGTACATGTCTTAAATTTCCATCAAATTAATTAGACTTAAATTAAAATTCTTCACTGAGGGCACTCTGGTGGAATCGTTGAGAACCTTTTAACATCATTACAGTAATCATAGGTCATATAATTTCTCTTCACATTCTGATAAGCCAACCTTTCAGAAGGAGTTAACTGCTGATATCTTGCTAAATTCCACCAAAATGAGGAAGATGAACAGTGAGGATCATTAGAACCTGCTGTGACGCAACCATCCACATCAAAACCTTGAAAATATGCATTGAATGGAGCATAAGACCAATCTACTTTAATCCTTCCTCCATCAGTAGCCCAATCATCTCCATTCCACAAGCTTGCTATTATTTGCATGGGCTGAGTTGGATAACCCACTCCTTTATTCTCTTTGTTGGCATATACTCTAATTGGTGTATTATCCACGTAAAACCTAATAATTTACAAGAAAAATGAGTCAAATATGAAACATTAATTTGCTTAAAGTTTTAACGAGTTTTATTCTCTTTCATTAATACATGCATATATTTATATACATATAATTAGTGGTTTAATTGAAAAAGGAGAGGATTAACTTACACTATTTGATGAGAGTTCCATAGTATTTTGTAGTCATGGAAGTCAGCAGATGGGTCAAACCATAACTCGATCCTTTGTTCTCTATTTCCTTTGCCATCTGCAAAGACATTTGTTTGGAGAATAATGGGCTTCCCTTCAAGGTTGCCAAGGAACTCAAAATCTAGCTCAGCATGGTTGTTTGAGCCAGAAGCCAACTGGCCAAAATGAATAAATTAGAAATTTAGTTGTTTGAGCCAAAAAGCTATAATAAGTCTATATATATATATACATAAGAAGAAGAAGTTTGGGCATATCTTATTTATTATTAATTCAGCATTTAATAATATAGCTTTTTAAAATTATTTAAAAATGAATGTAACAACTGTTCAAACTTCATCTATATAGTATTTGAAGCATTGATAATTGGAGTATTCTAACGAATGCATGAAAGATGTGATGAACTATACATAGAAAGCAGTCACAACTCCAGCTGTGTTCCTTCGTGGTAGCTTTATTTTCATATGGAAGAATCCTGATCCATATTTTTGCTTTGATGCAAATCCAGAACCTGATTAGAAAACACAAAAAAGACACTAATTATACATACAAGCAGCCTTATTTTATTCTGCTTGGTTGCGCTTCACAACGTCTTATACAGAATTGAAGGGGAAAGCGAGCTGAATAGGGTAAGTTAGCTGAATATATACTAGAGCAAATAACGTTTAAATTTGCCACAAACCTCTCATTTTAACAGTGATTTTAAACTGCTGCTAGAAAAAGTGTTGTTCTAAGGTACTTGCTTAAGTAATTGTATCAACTCTTTATTAATACATTTACTCATTGTTTTAGTTGGCTTTGAACTAATTGCGGATAAAATATCTTCACTGAAGTCAAGTTTTTTTGTGAATATGATTTATTATTATTATTGATTCCCTAAAAGTCTGTAATCAACGAACATATATATTTTTTGACAACCGTAGATGGTCTGTGATCAACAAACGAAATAATTATCATTATCTTAATTTCCTGATCTATCTCTTGCTGACAAATAACATTTCAGATTATTACTACGTCATTATCATGCATGCATAACTCTCTAATACGACATCGCCTGATAATTAACCCGTGAAATCCTTAATTAAAATTTCTTTTGGGAGTTTTATGTAGAACTGATTGTTATTATTGGATTGCTAACAATTGTCATCTTTGAAGTATAATTAAATTTTCTTAAGCTTTGGATGTATCGAAGGGATTATTTTTAAAATAAGTTTAGTACTAATGATAATTAATTATTTAGACATGAAAAAAATATAATTAACAAAGGCCTAGTCCGTTTGACGGACGACTGGCTGTTTTTTTTTTTTTTTTTTTTTTGGTGGTTTCACGGCGGGGGAGAGAGAGAGAAAGAGAGAGAGAGAGAGCGAGATTTTATTTTTATTAATTTTTTTAAATAATATAATTATTTAAAGTATATAAATTTAAAATATTTTTATAAAATATTTAATAACTAAATATTTATATATTTATATTAATTATTTTTTTTATATATATAATTAAATATATAATTTAAAAATATTTTTAATTATATATAAATTTATAAATTTATTTAATATTTTTTTATTAATTAATATAATTATGTATAATATATAATTGTTATTAATTTTGTTAATATATAATATAAAAATATTTAAAATATATAAATAAAGAAAGGAATAAATTATATAAATATTTTATAAACTATATAAATAAAGTAATTATATATATATATATATATATATTATAAATTTTTTATTATTTATATGTTTAAATTATATAAATATTTTTAAGTTATATAAATAATTTAAAAATAATTTTTATAGAATATTTTTAATTATATATAAATAAATAAATATATATATATATATATATATATATATATATATATTAATATAAGTCTTTAATAATAATAATAACTAAAATATAAAAAAAATAAATAAATAAATAATTTTTAATAAATAAGAAATATAATATATATATATATGTATATATATATATATTATATATATATATAATATTATTAATATATATAAAATATAAAATTTTAATAATATAAATAATAAATATTTTATATTTAATTATTTTGTTTATTTATTTTCTAATTATATGTTTAAAAAAATTTTTTAATAATAAAAATAAATATTAAATATATATTATAAATTTTTAATAATAATTATTTAATTATATAAAATAATTATAATATTATATAATATATAATAAAATATTATAATTTTTTATTATATAATATATTATATTAAATTAATATAAAATTTTTGTTTGTATATTTTAAAATTTTTATTATTTATAAAAAAATATTTTATAAATTTAAATATAAATAAATAATTTTATAAATAAAATAAAATATAATATATATGTAACAATAATTATATTATATATATATATATATATATTCTATAACAACATATATATATATATGTATATAATATATATATATAATATATATATATGTATATTAATAATATATAATATGTTATTATATTTTATTTTATGTTTTATATGTTTTATGTTATATTAATAAAAATTAATAAATTATATTTTAAATTATATTAATTAATAAAATATTAAATAAATTTATAAAATATATAATTAAAATATTTTTTAAATTATATATTTTATATATAAATAAAATTAATAACTAAATATATAAATATTTGGTTATTAAATATTTTATAAAAAATATTTTAAATTTATATACTTTAAATAATTATATTATTTAAAAAAAATTAATAAAAAATAAAATCTTCTCTCTCTCCCCGCCGTGAAACCACCAAAAAAAAAAAAAGTCCTCACAGACGACTAGCCGACGTCGGCGTCAGTTGTCCGTTTACATTGAAACATTTTATTAATTATATTTTTTCGTACAATTAATTATCATTAATAAAACATTTTAAAATAATCCCTGTATCGAATGGTCGATCTGTGACTAAGAAAACAATAGCACTGCTTCAGAAAGCATATTAAACGAAAATGAAAACGATTTCTTTGTCACAGACCAATCGATACATCCAAAGATTATGAAAATTCGATTAAACACTGAAGAAGATAATTGTTAGCAATCCAACGATAACAATCAATTCTACATAAAACTCCCGAAACAGAATTAGCAAATAAACTTTTATTTATTCAGAAATTTCTTTAAGGTCTTGTTATGAGAAAACGAATCTCGCCCATGTAGTTATACGTACCCTTTTATCTTCATCAAAAATAATATATATATATATATATATCAGATTGCATAATTGCTAAATTGGTAAAACTATAATACCTGAAAGTTTGTCCATAGAGAGCAAAACCTCAGTTTGTCCATTCAAAACCTTGATGTGATTTCCACCCCATATTTCTGCATAATTCTCATTAAAACCAATAGCTCTCTGACTGTTCGCCCAGCCCATGCAAGCAGCTAGAAGAAGAAGAAGAAGGATTAGAGGAGGAGCAGAAGCCATTACTAATCTCGGAATTATGAGAGGGCACTTGAAGTTATTTTTTGATTTTTTTTCCATGCAAATGATCAAGAAAATTTATATAATATACGTCTCCTGTACGCAACAACTTGCGCTGTTTTGAAAGTGTCTTCTTTGTGAGATCATTTGCGTTGTAACTTTGCTTCTTTTTTTTTTACTTTTTTAAAATTTTGCATTTACTTGCTTTTTTCCTTTATGACCATTCTCTTTTCTATGAGAGAGTTAATCATATTTGTGAGCTTAATTAGCTAGGACTTGTATATATATATATATATATATATATATATATATATATATATATATATATATTTATTTCTTGTTCATATTATTGATTGGACATTATATATAAGGAAGATTTACATATATATATACTACATAATTTTTATATATTTACATATCTAATACCTAAAGTTAAATATTTACTTATCTAATACTTTCTTATATTAAAAAAATGAGTAATGATGATATTTTTGATGTGATATTAAAGTTTGAGGAATTACATACTTAAAAATTGAAATTTAGGTATTAGATATGTAAATACATAAGAATTCAGTGATATGTATGTACACACACATAAGAGTAAAATCACTTATAATATTTAAATTAAAAATAATATTGAAAATATGTTAAATTTATTGATGTAAATAATCTTTATTTAGGAAATAAAGTTACGTTTCTCGATAAAAAAGCTAAATGAATTGTCATAATTGTGAACATAAGTAAGATACGAAGAGCATGAATTTTTTTATTTATTATGTGAATATTTTTGTATAGATTCTACTTAATGCATGAGTACAAAAATAGAGATTATTAACCATTTGATTAAGAAGTAAAACCAAAATATTTAACTAGAGTCACTAGACACATTAATTGTGGATTAAAACTCTAGTAACATTGAATAACTAATCCTAACTTGTGAATGCAGCCAACCTTAATTAGGATAGTAATCTACTAAAGTTTTAACCTAATATAGAGAGATTAAGAACCTAATAAAATATAGAATTGAGTGCATTTATGCACCATATCTTTTGTTGTTTATCTTGTCATATTTTTCATATTGATGTGAAATGAAGGAAAAAATTGAAGTTGAAGCATGCTATTTGAGGGTGATTTTTTTTCTTTTAATTTGAGTGCTAAAATACAAATGGGATTATATTTTAGAACTTTGATAATCATTTAAAAAATTGTTGTAAATAAAACTAATTGACATAAGTGTTTTGAGGGTGGATTAATGAAATATAGTGATTAAAAACTAGAGAAAATTTGAGAAATAAACACATACTAGTGAAGTAGAGAACAATACATGTAAATGATGCCTTATTAAATTTAAAAATTAGTCATATATGTTATTAGGTTTGGGATTACTATGTGGTTATTAAGAAACATCCATCATGGAGGTTAGTTCTTTCACTTGAAAAAATTGTTATTTATTATTTTGGTGCACAACTATGAGCTTAAGCCATATCATTTTGGTGCTAGTTTAGAGCTAGTAGAAGGAGATTCCTTTTAAAAGGTTGTATATTTATCTTTAGCACATGATTAAAAAGAATATTTACATGTATGATGTTTGCTAGGAATATTAGATGATATTAAGAGAGAAAATAAGAATCAAGTGTATTTTATCATATATTTGATGCTAAAGCATAAAAGCACCTTACTTTTGCATGTCTTAGATTTGTTTTATTGATAAAAAACTTGGCTTATGATGATGCTGATAGTTTTTATCATATAGCTAAATCAACTCACTATATTAATGTTAGTCGGTACTAATTATATAATATAACCTCTCTTTTGAGATATTTATGATTACTCTATATATGTTTCTAATATTGATTATTAGCAATCCACATTATCTAGAGGAAAAAGTTAAATGTGTACATATGACCTCTGATATAAATTGAAACTTTAATGAGAAGAAGATATGATTAGATATTAAATTTCTTAAAAGCAAAAATTTTAGATTAAAATTTAGCTATGTGTTTAGTTGATGATTTCCTTGCATTTGATATAGTATTTAAGATGCAAAAAGATTAAGTTATGCATATTACATAAATTATTTGACCTTTAAATAATTCATTTTAAATTCTTTAACTCTCGAAAAGCATTTTTATCTATCATTAAGTGATGGATGAAAATTAACATTATATGTCAATTCCTTAAAACTTAGCAACTTTTTTGACAATTTTTTAGCAAAAAATGAGAATTGTTTAATAGTGTTCCATGCCTCAATCAGTTGGTTGAGTTGAGGCTTTGCTTCGTTCTCAGAGAATTCGGGTTCAATCTTGAGGAATGCATGAGTGTGTGAGTTTGCCATAAAAATGACTTAAATGATCCCCCAAAAAAAATTTGTTTAGTAGTGTTTACTCATTAATTTTCTCATTTATATCATTTGGAAGAGGTGAATGATATATCATCTGACGAAGATAACTACCACTACTTTTGCTATTAAAATGAGAATATATGTCTTATAAACTACAATGGTGGAACAAAAAAAAGATGTTTGGCTAAATAAAGTTAAAAGAGTTATTTCAGTGCTGGATAAATAACAATAGTGTCCATTTGGCTAATATTTTGTGATTGATGTTCTCAAAATACTTTTCTTCTTGTCATCTCTTCTGAGTCAATTCAAGATGTTTCAATATCTTATTTGTATGTTTATCCTTCTTATTCTTTACTTCTATATGATTATTTTTTTTTTGGATGAACAATGTGGTGGGTGATCATTACAAGTTCTTCCTTTATGATTTTTTGAGTGATGATGATTCAAGATGATCAACTCAACTCAATCATACTATAATCTTTGTGGTATAATGAATTAATGATTATATTTGAACGAATAATCCACTTGATTGAATTAAGTCTTCATAGATATTATGATTTGAGCTCATTGATCTTTACATCAAATTTTTTTTTATTTTTTGTAGTAAAAAAAATCATTTTATTTGGGCAATTTAATAAAAATATTGCTTGATCTATAATTATAAATTTCTCTCATTTAAAATTATATGGCTTTTGCCTTCAACATTCCCCAAGTAAATAGTCCAACCAACCATCTAAAAAGTCTCATTAAATTATAAGAGTTTTGTGATTATAAAAATTCAAATTTTAATGTAAAATAGATGATCATTCAAAGGCATCCCCTATGGCTACGACCTGTCAATTCGTGCCAGTTCAAGCCCAGCAGTACACAGACTTGGCCGGTTTTGCTATTATTCTGAACGTCCGTCTCATTGAAGGTTTCTCTCTATGAATTTACATTAAAAAATAAATAATTACTCATGATATCTATATAATTATTAATTATTTATTATGCTCTTTAATGTTAAAAAATACTAAATAAATAAAAATAAATTTTATTACAAAGGAAATATTTAGAAATTTACGTTTTTCAAAATTTTATTTGCAATTTGAACTCTTTTTAATATATCACAATGATTATATTGTGCACAAATTTAACTAAAGGAGCATTGTAAATAAGCATGAGTCTTAAAAATATTAGAAATTATAAGAATTTTTTCTGCAAATAAAAATTATTATAAAGGGCAAAATGGTTGAATAAAACGACATTCAGAAGAAAAAGTCATTCATCAATTTTGTTGGCATTAATTATAATTCATCTGAGGAGCACTGAAAATAATATTAAAAAAACATTGAAAATATTTAATGTATTTTCTTGTCCATCTAATAGCAATTAATAAAATAAAACTCCCTTAAATTACAAATTTTTTTCTTTCAATAATGTATTAATTTGAAAATCATATCTTACGTTGTAAATTTGTAATTCATATTTTTCAAAATTATAAACAAATCAAAATAATGATAATATTATATAAAATGTTCATATTTCTTGAAGATTTTGTACTACCTCCATAAATGATATAAATTTAAAATAAAATCAAATGATAGAAAATACTTAATTAATATATTAAATTATCATGATCTAAGATCATTGATTAAAATTTTATAGAATATAAAAAGAAGATTGCACAATTATTTTCTTTTGGGCAGACTGTTAAACACATTTTAATAGCACTAAGAATCACTATTAAATTGATCTAACTAATCATACACTAATAATCAATTAATTCTTTTTATAAGAATTATATTTTTGTTAATTGTGGTTATGTGCTCTATTATTTAAGCACTGGCAAAACATATTCTTAGCAAAAAAATTCAAGTTATTCAATATTGATTATTATTATTATTATAGATCTCAAAGCTATTAACATTAAATAATCTTAGAGTATAAGGTTTCATCGATCGATTTATTATTAATATGAATGCAATAATTTTGATTAAAAAATATATATCTATTATGACCATATATATATTACACTATTAATTCAAAATTATATAAATACTCAATTTTTAAAACAAATCTTAGAGTTATTCATTTATTATTATTAATATATCTTATTAGGTCACATTCATCTTTGGCCATTATTGGGTATTGTCCATAAATGTGGACATGACTTTGAAGTAAAGAAGAAACATCTAAGTATTGGAAACAAGAGTCCCATGACTCCACTCATGCATTTTCTTAACCCCTTTCACCTTCCAAGTTCACAGGTAGTGACCTGTCAACATCTGATTTGATGGAAACCAAATTGATTAGCTCATGATGTTAATTGAATCCAACCCATCAATACAAAAGTTGAGAGCGCTTTGCTTTAGCTCGATTCCCCTTCAGGGTGCACCTTAGTGAAAAAAACGGGCACTGCGGCTAGTTGCTGCTGGATTACGCTGAAGTCACACGCCACATAGTGGGTAAGATTAGGAGTGGACACTTCGTTACCAAAAAAAAAAAAAAAAGTTGAGTATTTGTCATTATTTTAACCATGGTTAGAAATAATCTCAAACTTATATTTTGGATCCATTGATTTAATTTTTTAAATGATTTTCAATATACAAATATAGCATAAAAGTTGGCGAGTTCTTCACATTTTCATCATACAGTGTTGTGAGTTTAGCTCAAAGATTAATGATCACTTGTAAATTGAATCAATTTCTTTTACTTGAATAGAAGTTAACTGACTTGTATTGAGGCAAGCATACAATAAATAAGATTAATTTATGATATATTTAAATATATTTATATTTATCACGTACGTCATTTATAAATATAAATATGATGTTGAATTCAATTTTATCAAGTGCATATAACATTTTTGAAAAAAATGAATGGCATCAAGATATCTATTAGAGAATTGATTTAAAAGATTTCGGTCGAGCCTCTTAAACTAAACTTTATGATAAGATAATACTTATAAGTATCTATTCCTCTATATGAATTAGGAGATCAAATAAGATTAATATACTAAGTTGAATATTTTTTTCAGTATGAGAAAAAAAAAAAAAGGCCCCCTTCCTTTAAACCTACTTATAAACAATGGTAAAATTGTGATGTAAACGAGCCGAATCTAATTCTAATTTAAGTCTTCTTTTAATTTGATCTTGAGCTTCACTATTTAAACTATTTGGATCTCGAGCTCATATTTAACTCTATGAGTTTGTATTGATTTATGAGCCTATTTATTTGTTATGGAATCCCAAAGATAATTATAATTTGTCTTAATCCACCACCTTGAGTTTAAACTCAATATCTTTGTCTTTAATGATGAAAGATATGTTTATCTATAATGTACGAACACAAAAAAGAGGACACAAATATGATATGATACGGATATGGAACACGTCTTTTATTAAAAATACAGAATACAGACACTCATTAAATACGACATTATAAATTTTATACATTAAATATTATCAATAATATATTCAATCTAAATAAAATATTAAGAATAAAAAAATGTTAAGACATTCAAGTTTAATATGTACTTTAAAAAGATAAAAAAAATCATAAATAATTAAAAAATATTAAGAAAAAGAGTTTATTTATCTATGTTAGAGTAAATGCACCTTTATGTTTTTTTATACATATTTTTTTGTAAAAATATATATTTTTTTTTTACTATTCAAGTATAATTATTAAATTTTAACTAAGTTTTAATTTCTTGAGCCTCATTAGAATCAAGATCAGTAATATTGTCTACTTTATGAATTGAAATGTGACTAAATATAAATAAAATTATATTTATTGATATTAAACTTCGCACCTACTCCACACAGGTTAACGTCATCAAGTAATACTTTGATAAACAACCTCGGATAGGTCAAAAATCCTCAGCGGATTCAATTCGATCTCTTCTATATAGGTTAACGTCATCGAGCAAAGACTCTGACAAACAACCTTGGATATATCAAAACTTCACACCTACTTCACACATGTTAACGTCATCGAGCAAAGTCACTTACAAACAACCTCAGATAGGTCAAAAAACCTCAGCGGATCCAATTCGACCTCTTCCATACAGGTTAACGTTATCGAGTAACACTCTAACAAATCACCTCGGATAGGTCAAAAATCCTCAGTGGATCCAATTCGACCTTTTCCATACAGGTTAACATCATCGTGTAACATCGACAAACAACCTCAGATAGGTCAAAAATCCTCAGCGGGTCCAATTCTACCTCTTCCATATATATTAACGTCATCGAGTAACACTCTGATAAACAACCTCGGATAGATCAAAATCCCATCTAATTAATTCTTCCATACAGTTAACGCCATCGTAACACTCGACAAATGATCTTGAATGGGTCAAAATCTCGCCGGATTCAATTCGACCTCTTTCGTGGTAGGTTAATGTCATCAAGTAAAACTTTGACAAACAACCTCGGATGGGTCAAAAATCCTCAGCGGATTTGATTCTACCTCTCACATGCAAGTTAACGACATCAAGTAACATCATGGAGAATGATACTTTGAAATTATCTATCAGACTTTTTGAGTTGCTCGAATGACGGTTCCTAATTAACGCTTCCTCCATCTTGCTATCAATCATAAACCATCCATTGAACTTTCAAGAAATCCATTTCCTAAAGAAGTAGAAATACTGCTACCACGGCTGCCACACCCCCTCGGCTCCACCGCCGCTGCCATCGTTGCCAGCACCGCCGGTCATCATCGCTGCTGTTGTCGCGACAACTCCCGTTGGCCTCCAACCATCGCGCCAACCATCGTTGCCATCTGCCGCTTATCACGGCCATCACCGCTGCCGCCGCCGGCTATCGTTGCCAACCATCTTCGCGGTCATCGTAATTCCGCGGTCTACAACCATCGTCGGTCATCCTGCTGACTACCGACATCAGTTTCCACCGTGATTCTGCGCAAGCACGCCGACCACCTCACCTCCAACCACTATGCGGTCAGCCGAATTATCGCCGCCATATCCGCGGGTTACCCATTGTCGCGGTTATCTCCGCCGACCATCAGGGCATTATCACGCCCCACCATCGCCGGGCATCGCCGTCACCTCGGTTATCGCCGGATCGCCTCAACCCGGTCGGTCCAACCAGTAAGATTTGACACCGTCGAGAAACTTTCATCATTTCATCTTGTATGGCAACCAAGTTTTCCAACAAGATCAAAACCACCATCGAGGTGGAGCATTTCAAGCTTTTAAGGAGCACAAGCAAAGAATGAAGATTCATCAAACTTCGTTCCTTCAAATTTTGTCAAAAAATTGGGGGAAACTCTTAATCTCAGAAGATCGTCCATGTTAATATGTTAAGCATCTAATCGATTTAATTCAACCTCTTCCACATAAGTTAACGTCATCGGGTAGCACTTTGGCAAACAACCTAGGATAGGTCAAAAGCTCCTTAATGGACTTCCACGCTTCTTCCATTCGTTAACGCCATAACCGACAAACAACCTCGGATGGATCAAAAAATCCTCAGTGGATTCAATTCAACCTCATCCATACAGTTAATGTCATCTGCAACACCATGACACAATCTCGAATAGTCAAAATTCTCGATTCAATTAACATCATCCATACTGCTAACGCCATCTAACACCTCGACAAATAACCTCGATAGGTCAAAATCCTCGTGGATTCACCCTCTTCCATAGAGTTAATGTCATCGCTAACACTCGACAAACAACCTCGATAGGTCAAAAATCCTTAGAGGATTCAATTGACCTCTTCCATACGCCATTATCGGGTAACACCTTGACAAATAACCTCAGATAGGTCAAAAATCCTCAGCGGATTCAATTCCACCTCTTTCACATAGGTTAACATCATCGAGCAAAGACTCTGACAAACAACCTAGGATAGGTCAAAAGGTCCTGGGACTTCCCACCTTCTTCCACATGTCATGGGTAACGCTCGACAAACAACCGGATGGGTCAAAATCCTAAGGATTCAATTCAACCTCTTCCACACGTTAACGCCATCGGTAACACGATAGCAGCAACCTCGATGGGTCAAAATCTCGCCGGATTCAACTCTTCCATACAAGCACACTATCGATTCACACTTTGACAAACAACCCTGGATAGGTCAAAATCTCACCGCCGGCTACTGTAATTATCGCCGACTACTGCCGGCCACCGCCAGACCGCTGGCTAATTCCCGCTGGTCACTAAATTATCGCCGCCGGCTATCTCGCTTTCTGCTACTGACGCTTGCACTGCTGACTACCGCCGATGCCGCTGGACTTTGCCGCTAACCACTGCTGCCGGCCACCGCCGCTAACAATTCTCCGCTATATTACTATCGTTTGCATCTCGCTGACGCTTGTTTCACCGCGACTACTGCTGCGACATATTACCACTACCTTGCGCAACCACTGTTGGTTACCGCGCTGCCGACTATCGCTAAGAATTTCATATCCACTACCATCATCGCCGGCCATTCTCGCCAAGCATTATCGTTGCGGTCATCCGCTGATTAACGCCGCCGCACCGCCATCATCACTGTTGCCGACATCCGCCGATCGCCTCCGAACCCGGTCGATCCGATAAGGGCAGTTGACGCCTCTTTCGAGTGAAAACCGGAGCCTCACCGTATAAACTACGAGCCTTGATCACCTCCGAATCCGGTCGGTCCAACAAGGGAAGTTGACGCCTCTTTTGAGGGAAAACTGGAGCCTCACTGTATGAACTACGAGCCTTAATCGCCTCCGAACCCGGCCGATCCGACAAGGGCCGATGACCCCTATTTCGAGAGAAAACTGGAGCCTCGTTGTATGAACTATGGGCCTTAATCCCCTCTGAACCCGGTCGGTCCGACAAGCATAGTTGACACCTCTTTCGAGGGAAAATCGAGCTCATATGAATCCACGGTCTTGATCGTGATCCCAACAACCTCCTCTTAAGAAGAAGAGGGACACTCAAACATATGAAGAGTGTGTCTTCTCCTTGGCCTAGGGATTTTATAGACCTCTAAGGGCAAAAAAAGTCAAAACATCAAAATCGCGAAAACCCACTCAAACAGCCCAAACACGGAAAACGAGCAAAAGCGGACAAAAAGCATGCATCGCCGCTGGCGCTCACCGCTAAGCAAAGCTCGCCAATTATTCAGCTCACCGCTTCATGACCCACTCGCCTCAACAAGAACTCACCCACCAGCACGGCCGCCATTTATTCAACCCCATTGCCCACGTTAAATGTCGCGGCTACACTGACGCTGTTCAGGCCGGAGCACCCACGCCCATATAAGGCCCGGAGTGCCAGCGGTGCTCGTCCACTGCGTGCGGATGGGTCCGTAATCTCAAAATTCGCATCCGCATACCTACACACACATTTGCGTCTGATTCGCTTCGTAATTTTATGCTCCCATGAAGATCGTTTCTCTCAAATTGTGGTTAATAAACCCTCAAATTTCATTGAAGAATTTGCTATTTTGAAGTACTTAACACATATATTTTTGGATGATTGAGATAATGTCATCCAAAATAGGGGGGCAACTGATATAGCACCTAAAATACTACTAGTTGAAGCACGAATCTTGATGTTAAAAGCAAGCTGACACGAAGTTGAAACTGACCAAGATCAAGCACTTAAAATATCATTGAAAACTTTGGGATATCATTTAAATCCCTAAATAGCTTTCAAACATAGAGTGTTTATAGTCAAATCGAGCGTCTTGACGAGCCGGATCTAACAAGCCCAAGATCTCACAATTCCGACTTCATTTGAGGATTCAAATACACAAAATACATCATATGATCAAAAGAATCATTTTAAGCCGTCCGATGGAGAGGAGTGATTTGGATTTTGCATGTATTCTGACGCGTCCTCCAATCTATAAATAGCCTTCATTCTTCATGAGAGGGACCCCAAGAAAAGAGGGAGAGAAAGCTTGAATATCCTCCAAGCACAATCGTCACCACCACTGCGCCAACCAGTCATCATCATCAATCTCGTCGGTCTCCATCATGACCTTCATCGCCGGTCGATGCCCTCGTTGTTTCAGGCCATCTGCTACCACTAGAATCGTTACAACCCAACATAACTATATATTGTTGTCCGATTTTAGGATTCCCAGTCTTCATATACAATTATGTAATCTCGTTATCGGAAAACTTGTACTCAAAAAAATAAATATATAGTGGAAACTTTTCTGGCTAGACCGTGATTTTTCCTTTTTCGAGATTTTTCACGTAAAAAAATTCTGAATTTTCTTTCACTCTTTAAATAGCGTGTATTGGATTTCACAACAACGGTGTAAACTTTTACTCTACCATAACCTGGTTTTCGCACTCAACATTTATATATATATATATATATATATATATATATATATATATATATATATATATATATATATATATTTAAAATCATATAGCACTAATTAAACATTTCTAAATAATAATTATATAACTATTGCATTGATTCTATGCAGGAATTTATTATGATCCTGTAGAAGTTCATAGTCAAAATTTTAATGATGTTATAGTAAAAAAAAATGATAGTTCATCACATAAAATACATTATAAGTAAATAACATTTAATCGAAATAATAGAATTATTTTATAACAAGCATAATATATTTTTGAAAAAAGTACAAAATATTTATTAAATAAATTTTTTATTTTATTTTGAAAGATAGTCCAAAAGTCTAAACGCAATTTTATTTTATTTCAAGACTCTATATATATATATATATATATATATAATCACTTTCTTATCAGAAAGTATATTAAAATGCAGATAAAATTAGCTAAACGGTTATTTGGGAACAATTTTATTTGTTATTTGTATGTTTTACATTATTTTTAGAAAATATATTTTAAGTATTATTTTATTTAAAAAATAAAAAATATTATTTTAAAAAATTTAAAATATTTTTTTGTTGTTTTAAATATTTTTAAAATAATTATAATTAAAAATATTTAATTTTAAAATAAAATACAAAATAAAATAAATTCATTAAAATAAAATTGATTTTAAATAATCCCTAAAATAAAATGAATAAAAAAACTAATCGGACCAGACCACTGATGGAACTAACAATAACGATAGGAACAATCAGACCAAAATAATAGGTTGCTAAAACCTCAATGGCGGCCAGCCAATCATTAGCCGAGAGTGAGATAATAATAATAATTTCTCATGATAAAATGTGGTTAATTTAATTTTATTTTTTTTGAAAAAAATTAAGGACATGAGCTCAATTTCATTCCAAATGTAATATGATTACAGGCTTGAGCTAACAGTAATCCCATAGGGACTGAATGAAAGCAGAGATTACAATAAAAAACATAAAAGCTGAAGTTAACCGAAGGTCCAAAATAGACAAAAATTACAAAATCAAGGACTCAGACCCTTAATATCATAAACACAAAATCATTCTTAGAGGAACCAGACAAGGAGATAGACGACCCGATCAAAGAAGCATAGCTGCCATCCAAAGGGTTACTCGAGTAATACGAATGTTTCGAAAGATAACAGCCTGGTTTCAACCATGATTGCTCGCCATGAAGACATCTATCAGCCTTGACGAAATATGATATCAGTGATCATCATCGTCCTTTCCGAATTGAATAATGCAAACCGAGTGTATGTTGTTAATCGCACAGAGAGATAGTTATCCAAAATTTACCCAACTTTGTAAAGTACATAAAATATCAGCAGACCAGCGTTCTTTAAATTTCCATCTCCGAAGCTTATAGGCCACGATAGAGCGAATTTGGGTCTCCAGCCTTTCCATTGAGCTTGCAATCCGTGAATGATATCTAGTGTTTCTTTCTTTCCAAATACAAATAATCGAAACAGCTGTTATGAGATAACACAATCTTACAATAACTTTGTTATGGAAACAGCCTATATCACTCAACAATTGGGGTAGAGTTGTAGGCATTAACAAATAGCTTCCACATGGAAGAACCTTTCTAATAAGCTTCATAGATTCATTACATTCAAAGAATAAGTGAGAATGAGATTCCTGTTCGACGTTGCAGAAAAAATATAGATATGTATCGCCCAATCCTCTTGCTGAAAATGAATCAGAAGTTTTTAAACCTTTATGATAAATCATCCAACAAAATAGAGCATGATTAAGGGCATGACCTTTAAACCAGATTTCGCTTTCCCAATTCACCTTAGGAAGACTTATAAAGCGAATTCAAAATGGTTTTGAGTTCAGTGAAAGGAATCCCATAGAACCACATCGAGTTTTGTGGAATGAAATCATTTAAAAATTAAAGCACTCAACAGATTTGATGTAATCTGGTATATTAACTACTCCATTTTGAAATATGTCATTAAATGAAGCATCAGCTGGCTTATTAAAAATGGAAAAGCATTCATTCCCAAGCAGTTCGAATAAAGAGAAACCACTGCACCATGGATCATAGTATAAAGAAAAAGAAGATCCCACACCTGGAAATAATGCAATTTTTCTTTTATATTGGGATGCGAGCAACTTGAGCTCTTTCCATAGTAGAGATTGCCTACCACAATCTTTTTTCCTCAAAGATGTATATTTACTTTGACACAATTCCTCAAAAGGAGAGGATAAGTTTAGCATTTTCCACATACATTTTAATTTTCATATAGTATTAAGAGAAAAAATGGAATATAACCCAGTGTCCCCCCCACCCTGTTCCGAGGCATTGTTGTTTTATTCCAAGAGATGAGGTGCAATTTTTTGGTCTCCCCATTATGATAAAAGAAATTTGTCATTAGAGAGGAGATTCTTTTCAAGATATATTTTGGAAAAGATATTGATCTTAACCAAAATGAGAGATAATTGTTAATATATGCTCTTATAAGTTGAAATCTGCCTCCATAAGATAACAATTTGCTTTTCCACCCAGCAAACCAGCAATATAGTTTATCAAAAAGAGAGCTGAAATGTTATGATTTGAGTTTTCCAGAATTTAGAGGGAGTCCTAAGTATTTGAATGGAAAAGAGCCAATTTTGATATTGAGCATATCTCCAAAGACAATGTGGTTAATTTGCATAGTAATCACTTTCAGGTAATGCGACCTTAACGAATTTAAAATTGTTTAAAATAATAAATCAAAATTAATATATATATGAAGAAAGAAATTTAGCCAGAGATTTTTAAAGGAGTTTAATTAATAGAGATGATAAAAATTTGATTAAAAAAATTAAAAAATTAGAAGAAAATATATTACCTTTAGAGTTTTCATTACTCTATTTAGAGACAATGACATTAATATTGGAAACATATAAAGATAAAAATAAATTTATCTAGTCTGAATCTCATGTTAAATCATCAAGAAGATTTAATCGGAAGCATACATGAATCCATGGAAGAACTAATGCGGTATTTTGGCCTTCGACTTCTAAAGTGGTGTTCTTGAGAGAGAGAGAGAGAGGGAGAGAGAGAGCATTCTTTTCACTCAAGATGTGATATGAGTAAAATGAGAACTTCACCCTTTAGAATGAGACCATGACCCTATTTATACTTGAGTGCATTTTATTTTATTTCAGCTCATCATTAAAATAAAATAAAAAATGTCCAGTCTCTACACATGATAATTCCATACAAAATTAATAAGATGTCTCAAAAGCCTAAAATTAATTAATCTTTATTTGATCACAAAATTAATAAGGTTAAAAAATAAGATAGCACATAATGTATAATTAAATTCATATGTGAGCCCACATTCAAAAATTTCCAACAATCTCCCACTTGGGCCACATATATATTGCTTGATAATTATACATTATTAAATACTTTAAGAGCTCAATATTTGCTATCTTTAAAGAGGATTATCTTTAGACAATCTGATCCATTAATAATATTGACATAGAATCAAAGTAATCTTTATTATAATTTTTCTATAACAAGACCCATCAGTGATTACTAAATCAATATAATTAATGATATACATCAAGTATGGATGTGTAGCATGAAAATTTCATGTAATGTGATCATATATCATGTCTATTTTCAACTGGTCCTATATTATAACTCAAAAGAGTTATAAATATAGTTTCATTTATTTATGCTAAACTGTAATTGAAATTACATAACTTTATTTCAGAGTTTTCAACTATAATATAATAACAATACTTTATTCTGATAAAAAATATATATTTACAATCATTGAACATCATAAGCAAACTCCCACTATGCTAGCATATCATCATGGTAAACCACTCCCATACGAGCCACATGCTCATGAAATACTTTAGGTAGTAAACCTTTTATAAGTGGATCTGCAATCATAAAATTTGTACTAATATGTTCAATAGATACTTAAGAACTCTGAACTCTTTCTTTTATAATAAGAAACTTTATGTCAATATGCTTTGATTTTGACAAACTCCTGTTATTCTTTGAATGCAACTCGGTGGCTTTATTATCATAATTTATTTTTAATGGTCTCTCTATTCCATCAAAAATATTTATCCCAGTGATAAAATTTCGTATCCATATTCCTTGATTTAATGCCTCATAACAAGCTATAAATTCTGCTTCCATAGTGGAAGAAGCTATAAATGATTGTTTGACATTTTTCTAAGATATAACTTCTCCAGCTAATAAGGAAATATAACCTGAAGTGGATCTTTTACTATCAAGGCAACCGGCAAAATCAGAATCGAAGTACTCCATGATCTCCAAATGATCTGATCTTCAATACGTGAGCATAAAGTCTTTTGTTCTCTTCAAATACTGCATAACCCATTTTACTATTTTCCAATGATCCATTCCTGGGTTACTAAATATCTGTTAAGCATTCCAACAATATGCGCAATATCTAGATACGCACAAACTTGAGCATACATAAGACTCCCTACTGCAGATGAATAAGAGATATTTTTCCATTTCTTTCTTTTCGAATTCATTTATTGGACATTGAAGCAAACTGAATTTATCACTTTTAATAATAGGTGTATCTCCTGGTGCACAATCTTTCATGGCAAATCTACTAAGCACTTTATCAATATATGTCTTTTATGATAAACCAAGTATACCACGAGAACGATCTTGATAAATTTATATACCCAACACAAAAGATGCATTCCCAAGATCTTTCATTTCAAATTTATTTAAAAGAAATTTCTTGTTTCATGGTGCCTATATCATTACTCATCGCTAGAATATCATCAACATATAACACTAGATGATGAATTTACTCCTTATTTGTGATAAATGAATCGATCACGATAAACCAAAAGAAGTAATCACTGATCAAATTTCTGATCAACGCTTTTTTTTTTTTTTAAACCATAGATGGATTTCTTTAATTTGCATACCAGGTGTTTTGAATTAGAATATTAAAAATTTTTTAGTTGCACCATATATATAGTTTATTCAATGTCATCATTGAGAAATACATTATTTACATCCATCTGATATAACTCTAAATCATAATGAGCTACTAGTCATAATGATTCTAAAGAGTCTTTGAAGAGGAGAAAGTCTCTTTATAATTTTCCTTTTGAGTGAAACCTTTAGTGACTAGACGTGCTTTATATCTTTCGACATTGCCTTTTGAATCCTGTTTGGTTATAAAAATTCATTTACAACCAATGAGTTTTATTGATTTAGGCAATTTGACAAGATCTCAAATATCATTATCTTTCATTGATTTCATCTCATCCTCAATTATCGATTTATGAGAGTCAACACTTTGTTTGACTTGACTAAAAGAGATTGGATCACTCTCCAATCCAATATCAAACTCATGTTCTTGGAGATACCCAACATAATCATCTAAAATTCCTAATCTCCTCTCCCTAGTATTTTTCCTTAATGACACTTCAATTTGAGGTTGTTGTGATTCCTCAGTATGAGTGAGAGTTAACTCAAGAATATTTTGATTATTCGTATTTATAACTTGAATATGACCTGGTAAAATTATTTGATTATTTTCTATTGGAACTATAGGAAGAGTAATGAATTGCTCTTCAAATATAAAATATTTAGGTTTATTACTCCCATAATTTAACATTCGAAAAGGATTTATTTGAAGAGTCATAAAACTTACAACCCTTCAACCTTTCTGAATATCTAACAAAATAGTAGCTTATAGTTCTTGAGTCTAATTTTCTTTCATTAGACTTATATGACCTAACTTCAGTTGGACATCCCCAGACATGAAGATGTCCAATATTTGGCTTCTTCCCAATCCATAATTCATATGGAGTTTTAATTACTGCTTTATTTGGAACCCTAATAAGGATGTAAATTGTAGTCTTTAAGGCTTCTCCACAAAGTGAATATAGTAAAGAAGAAGGATTTATCATACTTTTAACCATATCCATAAGGGTCCGATTTCATCTCTCAGCTACACCATTTTAACTTGGAGTCCCTAGCATTTTGTATTGAGAAACGATGACACATTCTGCTAAATATTTGGCAAAAGAGTCATACGTTATTCACCTGATCCATCATATGTCTAGTATTCACCACCATGATTTGGACTTTTATTTTCTTTCCAAGTTGATTTTCAACTTAAAAAATTTTGAATACAGGTGTGACTTCTCATAAATCAAATATAAGTACCTACTTGAGAATAATCGTCATGAAAGTAATGAAATAATGTTGGTCATTCCAAGTAGGCAGGAAATGAACCACAAATATGAATTAATTCCAAGGCGTTTAAACTCCTATTTCTTGATATTTATTTATTTTCTCTTGATACATTCTATACAAAGTTTATCGAAAATCAAGAGAATCTTCGACAAGTCTTTCAATTCTATGTTTAGAAATATGTCGTAAATGCTTGTGTCATAACATATATGAATTTTTATTTATTAATTTTCTTTGTACTAAAATTACTTGCATGCAATATTTCATTAATTTATAAAGCAGAAATGTCTAATTTATATAGATTATCAACCAAAGAACCAATACCAATAATATTTGAATAATGAAAGAGACTAAATTTTTTATTTTCAAATGAACAAGAATAACTAGATTTATCCAAACAAGAAATAGAAATTAAATTTCGTCAAATGAAGAAACATAAAAAATCTCATATAAATTCAAAATATAACTAGATTCTAGATATAATCTATATAAGCATATTCAAATAGCTTTATTTTTTTTAGATGAATTTTTCAGCATCAGTTGGCATTCATCTCCTTAGATAACCCTGCATAGTTACACTTATGTGAGTAGTTGCACCTATATTTATCCACCAAGTGTGATTTGATACTGAGGATAAATTAACTTCAGAACAAACAAAGTTGAGAAGTTTATCCTTTTTACCAGCTAATTTGCATACTTGGGACAATCCTTCTTCACATGACCAGCCTTCTTGCAAAAGAAACAAGTAACAATATTATCTTATTTATGTTGCACCTTATGCTATAAAGTCCCTTTGCTTGCAGCTCCTTTGCCTTTATAAGTCCTTTTTCTTTTAGTAATAATGTCACGAGAGGAAGTAGCTAAGTGAATACTTTCTATTTTATCATGTTTTAATCTCTCTTCCTCTTGCACACATTGAACAATGAGCTCATTAAGTGTCTATTTTTTTAGTATTATAACTTATCTTAAAAGGATTAAATTGTGTATAAAAAGAGATCAAAACTAAGTGCACAAGAATGTCATCAGACATCTCTAATTTTAGTGTTCTAAGTCTAGTGACAAAATTAGACATCTCCATAATGTACTCTCATATATTTTCATTGCCTTTATGCCCCATTGAAACGAGTTTACTAAGAATAGTACTCACTTTGACATTTTCAAAACTAACGAAACGGTCTGCTATTTGGCTTAGAAACATTTTAGCACAATCCTTTTTAGGCATTGCACCTCTTATGATTTTGGAATGGAATGCTTCATGATCATAAGGCTCATGCGGTTAGAACGCTCTCACTTTTCAAAGTTAGCCCTCTGTGTTCAATAGTGCTATCTGTAATAAGGACGGGAAAATGTTCAGTCCGGATCGCATAGTCAAGATCCATACACCCAAGAACAATAGTGATACGCTCTTTCTATTTCTTAAAGTTAGTATCGTTGACCACTAGAATGTTATTCAAATTGACAGATATAGAAGAAATATTAACTGAAAAGAATAAAAAATAGTACTCATAATTAATAACATTGTCATTTTTATATGCATATACAATGTAAACAAAATATATGCTTGAAATAAAATATTTAATAAAATGGGCACATATAAGATACATAATACAACATTGCAATTTAATCTTTGAACATAAATAACAATGTGTAAATGGTAGTCTTAAAATTACAGTTAACAAATATTGAAAATAAATTCTACCAACGATATGTCTATCTTTTAATCGACATATTGTACGCATGATTAATATAAATTTATCACATATTTATAACTGCACAAAATCTGGCCAAAAATTAATCTTCTTTAATTATTTTTCGCGTAGATTTAAATATAATTCATATATAATATTCATATATTTCAAAATAAATAAATTGATATAATAGATGTCACTTTGGTGACATAATATTTCAATTTAAATTAATTTTGAAACAGCGAACATACTTATATTATTTTAGCTAATTGTTAAAGTCAAAACAGCAAACATATGTTGGATACTATGTGTATTTGACAAAAGAAAAAAAAGCATAATGTCATAATTAATAAAAAAAATGAGTATTCTAGATTTCACAATAGAAATCCAATCTATTATATATTAGTGAATTATGAATTATTTACCGAATGTCAAAGCAATAATTATCTATAAAATTTAAATCAGAATATTTATACATAAATGTTTAATATTATAAAAAAATTCTGAAATAGAAAATCTTTAGAAATATTAAACAGTAAGTGTAATTATTACATTTACTTAACAAATATTTCGTTTGGAATTAAGTGCACAAAGCAATTAAATGTAAAATATTTCAGATTAATAAAGATGGATTTAAAATCTGAAATGAATATGAAACGTTATAAACGTAAATGACTATGAAAAGTTTATAACGTTATAAACGCTATATTATCCTCTTATGCTAAAATCAAGTAGACTAGTTATATAACTTAGGTTTATACAGTGTTAATGAAAGTTCAACAATAGGTTTTCTATAGGCACTTGGTTGACTAGATGTGATCAATAAGTGCACGATGATGCATGTTGTAAACATCTTGTTATTTTAATTGTAGGAGTAGGAGAACACATGAAAAGTTAGGACGTTGCATGTGTCATTTAATAAGTCACATAAGTTTGATTGACAAGGAATCAATCATGATTCGTAAGAGTGATGATGATTAATGATAGAGAGTTTACAATAATCAAAAGATTATATAGTGAGCTCTTTGAACCATACGTGAAGTGACGACATTACATCATCTTATAAGCTAAATTAAGCATTAAAGATTGCTACAATATTAGAATAAAAAATTAATCTTATAAAATTTGAGAAATGAGTTTCATTTTAGAGAATGAAGATTCTAGATAACTTAATCGAAATTAGAGCCAATCAATCTCAACCACGATCAAATCAGATTTGAGTTATGTGGTTGTGCATTAATGTAATTTGAAGAAGAGGGAGAGTAATTTGGATAATATTTGAATGAAAAAAAAAAAAGCTTTCCAATAAAATTATGGGTTAATATTAGACTTAAGATTATATCAGCTAAATAAAGAAGAAGAGAAAAAATGGTGAGCATGCAAATTGGATTACTTTTATTAAAGAGTGGAGTCAAGCCTATAAGGAGCTTAAGGGAGAAAGAAATACTAATGAAATTACACAGTCATTTAATCTATCAGTCTATATTACTATAGATGAAGAAAGAAGAATGTTTCGTTATTTTAAAAGAATATGCAACCTCTCAATCTCTCTAACTAAATCATAAGTGTTTAGTTTCAACAATTATATAAAAGTTTCACTAAAGTGTCAATACAAAAGTATTTACAAATGAAGTGCTAGTGTAAAGGTAGAGAACAATGTGTAAGTTATGAAAAATTATCTTTAATGGTGATAAAGAATATGGTCCATATAGTGGGTCTTCAAATGACTAATATATATGTGATAAACATTAGTTGACCAATTAATTGACCAGTAACTAATCATTGAGAAAATTGTAAAGAAGTGATGGAGAGCTATTATAAAATAATAGAGGATATTCTTAAAGTGATTGTTTTTCATTTAGAGGATAACTATGTGGGATTTGTAGAATGATTGGATTGGGTTAATAGAGTTGCAAGCATATTAGAACAAAATGATATGTCTTTAGCAACTTGTAGATGATTTGATCCATTTAGAAAGGTATAGAGTTGGGTGATCATCTATGGGTCTATTGGATGGTTTACTCTTAATCTAGTTGATGAAGGAATCTTAAATTAAGTAAAATATTATAGAGTTTAATAATCCTAATTTACAAATTGTTAGTTTACTTTATACCATGTTCTAAATATGGTCGACCAATGATTCTCAAAATGTATTAGACAACGAAAGCACTCAATTCAAGTGCAAAATTAAAAGATTGATTATCCTAGTTTATACTCACTTGTTAACTACCTTGACAAATTAGAACACTTTAAGTGAATCGTCATCTTGCTCTCCTTTTACAGAGAGCTTTATTTTCTCATTTATTTACTAAGAGACAACAAAACATTGGTTCAATACATTTATAGACATTGATGGTTAACAAGCCAAACATCAAAGATAACAAACAGAGGAGGTTACGATGAATGAAGAAATAATTCTAGAAATATTAAAGAAAGCTTCATTGAGTGAGGCTTACTCCTAATAAGGCAACATCAAGTCCATTAAAGTGCTTGAAAAAGAAATATGCCATAATTGCTAGGTACAAATTTAGGCTCCTATCAAAGAAAGAGATTTTAAAATCAATTTATTTCATAAGTTAACTTGCTAGTTATTATAATATATTGACATAAGTTTGAAGAGATTTTCTTAGGAGATTAGATACATTCTTTGTAAGCATATCTTTGCATTTCCCCAACCAACTATTAGTGAATGCTTAATCATATGATATGGTTCTTTATAAGTATAGTATTGCTTGGTTAATTTAAATTTCAAATAATTTTCTCACACCAAAAATATATACTAAAATAGTAAAAAACTCATTTTAATATAGATCCCTCTCTTTATTAATATTTTTAAGAAGTTTCAACTAAAACATTTTTTTTTCTTTTAATATAGCTTGGCATATATTTTATCCCTCCAAAATAATCATCATATAATGAATTCTACCAAAAAAAGTTATTGATTTATAATAATAATAATAATAATAATAATAATAATAATGATGATGATTATGATTATTATTATTATTATTATTATTGGATCTTTTAATGAGACAAGCTTCCCACAAGAGATTCTTTTATCAATAATTTAAATCTTCAAGCCTCACATATCAAACAAACTCTTCACAAGCAACAAGTTGTCAAATGCTTCGTAGAAAATGCCTATTAAATCTATTTTAAAATTAAAAAAGAATTATCTCAATTATATTAAATCAAAATGAAAAAAAAAATATGTGATTTTTACCTATTTGTATCTTATAAATGACCAAATTGTACTTCCTAACAATTGGCCAAAATAAAACCAACCTAGCAGCTAATATTTTTCATCGCCGGCTGTCATAACCTCATTGTTTTAGATATGTGTAAGACTCTAGAGACAGTTTGTAATCTATGAGAAACTATTTTAGACATGTGTGTATATCAATATATTTTTTTTATACAAAAAATATTTTATAATAATAATGAAAATATGTCAACATTTTATTACAAGATTTACATATATCATGTAATTTATATATGTATTTATATATATAATATCTAAAATTTGATATTTAATTATTTAATATTTTACTTATGTAATAAAAGTCATATTCATTTTTTTTTAAAAAAAAGATAATAAAATTGTTAGAATTTACGATTATTTATAATTTGTTTTGCATTCTGCGACTGATTTCTTTTTAAATAGTCAAATTCAATGGTTCTGGGTTGAGATTTCGTTGGGGCCCGCTAAACATGTGGTGGAAGAAAAGTGAAAGAAATTATGGGCCTTTCTAAATTTGGGCTTTTTTATGACTTTGTTTTGGATTGGGCTTCAGAGAAAAAGCAGTTGAAAAGTAAATGGAGGGAAGAGAGAGAATAATTATTTAGCTTTTTTAAAAAAAAATATTTGAGCGAATTTAATTATAATTAAATTCACACACATAATTTATGAGTAAAAATTTGAACTCAAAAATTCTTATTTACTAGAATAAGATGCTTTGTATGTTATTCAAATTTCTTTATCTATGGCCATGATAAGCACAATGTTAGTATTAGAGTCTATTTGGATTATTATTTTTTAAAATTTTATTTTAAAAATTTTAAAATATATTTATTTAATATATTTTAAAATATTTTTTTAAATAAATAATATTGTTTTAAATACTCAAAATAAATTTTAAAAATTTTGAGTGTTTAAAAAATTTATTATCACTGAACATATTTAATTTTAAATTAAAATATGAATAAAATAAAATAATTAGAAGTGAGCCAAATGGCTTATTGGGCCATTTATTATTATTAAGGAATATAAAAAAAGTTTTAAAATTTTAATATAAACTTCCATAAGATAATGAAATTTTTTTATTTTCATAATTAAGGGTGCGCATTCAGTTCATTTTGATAGATTTTTTTAAAAATATATTCAATTAATTATATCAAATCAAATTATAGCCAAAGCAAATGTATAAAATTTTAGGTAGAACCTAATCAAATCGAACCACCATATGTTAAATTTTAGTTTAATGGAATTTTATAATCCTAAATAATTAAATTTTGGAAGAAAAGTTTTGAATTAAGGAGTTAGAAACAGGGGTTTTTATAAGATTACCTTAAATATTTTGGTATGATATTATAAGGATTATAGTTTATTTCATGAACAAGAGACTAGGGGTGCAAATGAACTCAACAAGTTCATTGACTTGCTCTGAATTCGTATGTTCGTTCATTTAATAATGAACGAACTTGAACACTTTGTTAAATGACAATAAAGTTATTGTTGGTTATTATGTTAGAAGATATCATTTAAAATAAATTCTTAAAATCGATAATTATTTCATAAAGAACTTGTAAAATCTTTATAAGCTCGATTAAGGCTCGATTTATGGTTTTAAACAAATTTATAAGGTTGATTAAGCTGTTTATTTCATTCGAATGATAATATCGATAAGCTTCAACTAGCTCACGAACAAATAGAGCTGAACACATTTTTTTTAAACGAGCTGAACACCATCCTAAAAGTGACTCGAGATCGAGCTCAATAAATGATGGAACTCACAGACTTTTTTATTCGTTTCAAAGAGACTTTAAATCTTTTATACTATAGCTAAAGAAGCTTTGGACTAGAATAATTTCATAAAAAAATAGATTGAATATTACATACGATACTACCAAAGATTATTCAATCTAATATGAACTTGGTATTTAGAAGGAGGTCAATGTGTATGTATCAACAACCAACCTAGTATAAAGCAAACTCTTGAGAGGTCGAAGAAAAATATATCAAAATTTTTTTTTTAAAATAATTCCCACAAATGAACTATTTAATTTAAACATGATTTATTTTAGAGATTAGAGATTCTCAAAGGAGCATTATATTATGATTAGTTAAATCTTAATATTTAAGAAAACTTAAAGGAGTGATGATTTTGGTATATATCACATAAATTTTTTTAATTTATATATTTAATATTTAAAAATTAGATATTTATTTATATAATATATTTTTATATTTTTGATCTCAGATAGTGAGATAAAGGCTTATTATTATTATTATTTTTTTTTATGCTTAAAATTTATATTTTATTTAAAAAAAATAAAAAATGATAATATTTTTATGTAAAAATTAAAATTTTAATATTAGATATGTAAATAAACAAGAATACCACATTTAAACATTTCAACAACTCCGATAGCCATGACATACTGAAATCCCTCGTAAACCTAAGCGGCGACTCCGTCTCCGGGGAAGATGATGATGGATAGAAATGCCGAAGACGTGGATGACGGAAAGGAGATACGAAGGCTTGGACGACGTTGACGATAGAAGAAGCTGGGATTGAGAGTGGCTCACGCATAGGTTTCCACGATACTTTAGATCATGGGTTTAAGAAGGGGTTTTCAACAACCTCTGAATTCTGATTAGGGTTGGTTAACCGAGTGAAGAATAATACTATTTTTTTAATTCATTTTAGAAGCTATGGTGTTAGTTTGGTAAATAGAGGTGTTAGAGTGTAAATCAACATCTTCGGCCATATCGATCTCCACCCCCATAGATCACTGATGGCCGGCGCCGGCATTCTCTCCAGCGGTGAGCAGCGGAAGCAACAGGTTAGGCGTCGCGAGCGGTGGCTGGTAGTTCTAGGAATCGGTCTCCACGCCATTTACATGCTCAGCATCTTCGACATCTACTTCAAGACCCCAATCGTTCACGGCATGGACCCTGAGCCGCAGCGCTTCCCCGCCCCCGCTAAGCGCCTGGTCCTCGTCGTTGGTTCGTTCCATATCCTTCATGGTTACTGGATCTCATCTCTACCATTGCTTAGATGACTCTTAAAATCTGCAAACTCCATTTAAAATGCAGCCGATGGATTGCGAGCAGACAAGTTCTTTGAACCGGAACCCGATGGTAGGTTCAGGGCGCCGTTCCTCCGTAACGTGATGCTGGAGAAGGGTCGCTGGGGGGTATCACACGCGCGACCTCCTACAGAGTCGAGGCCCGGACATGTGGCCATTATTGCTGGATTCTACGAGGATCCCAGCGCTGTCACCAAAGGTTTGGGTTTTGATTTTTTTTCTAAATTTAGGTAGACTGCATTGAGCTATGATTCAAGTGACTGATGGGTTTTTTTTCCTCTTCTTTTTAGTTGAATTTGCTTATAAGAAGGCTCTTCTTGAGCTTGGATTAGGCAGACAATATATGTGATACTACTGTCGATACTGACTAAAGCGAGAATAGAATTAAACTTTTCAATATGAAAATAGAGATATTTACAGATCAATCATCTAATATATGTATTTACAATTTAATCATCCTCTTTATGTTTTTGAACTATCATACTCATGTATTTGAATGTGCCACTATCAAATCATTGAGAATTTTACAGAAATGAAAAATATGGGTTGGGCTTTTATTATGAATTTCAAAATTTGAAAGTCAATTTGAAAATTAAGATTGAAGGTGTTTAATTTATAATATAGAAGAGTAGGGTGACTGTGTATGTAAAAGCCCCTATAAAATATCACCAAGAAAAACCGAAGAAACTAGTTAGCAGTCAACATGAGAAGCCAAATACAATGTCAAGGGTTTTCACAAACTGAATAACGCCTAAGGGAAGAAATTTTACCAGTAGGCTAAGAACTTTTCACAGAACAACTTTGTAACAAACTAGTGTTATTGCTTCAAGATATCTTGCTACAATGGGGCCTGGGAGAAAAAAAAATTGAAACTGCAGTGTAATAGCTAAAAAAAATTGAAACTCCAATTCTTGTTTCTTTCCTTGAGGGTTGGCTGTGTTTGATAGCTGCAGTCTGGAAGTAAGGTTGCCAGAGAAGATCTCAAGAATGGTTGGAATGTTCCAGCCAACCTGCAAGTTGATGTAAAACAAACTAGGTAGTTACAGGTTAAAAAAATGATAGGAATCGTAACTTATTTGTGAACTAAATAACAAGGAATCTGACGGAGTTGAACTTCTTTATTCAATAGTTGTTGGAATAGCTTTCAAGGTTAAGATGGTTCAAGGCAGGTAGGAGAAAACAACCCCTTGAAGCTGCAACACTTACTCTACCTTCTTCACTAATGGTAGCTGATAACCAATTCAGGTTTATTGAATTAACAACAATTTGTAAAGAATAAGGAATGCCAACGTTAGATTATGACTAGGAGAAAAACAAAGAGGAAAATATAAGTCAGACAATAAAAAACCTGCGGGTAACTGTTTCTTGAACTAATTTAATACCCTAAAACTTCAACTACTTTTTCAAGAATTTCTCTTCAACGGGATGGATGACCAAAGGTTTCTTGCTCAGCCAATTGTTGTTGGTACCTCTTTTGTCTGCTGGTGACTGTAGTGCATAACACCAAATAGCATCAGAAAAGTGAGATCGTGACCATTGTAGGCCATGCTAGAAAATTATGGTGGAGTCTTAGACTCCACTATGAACCCATCTCCACCTCTCCTCCAAGAATTGGGAAGCCACAATAAAATTCTTAGGATATCCTGAAACTAAACTCTCTAAAAAACCCTTTTCTCTCTAAGGGTGGGGTATTTATAAGCTAACCTTCCCATAATATAACACCTAGATCCCTTTATTTACTAAGGGGCCGCTTGGGATCAATTTTGTTTTGCATTTTAAGTTATTTTTAAAGACATATTTGTTTGATGTGTTTTTATTTTTATTTTCAAAAACAAATAACCTTGTTTTTAAAACCACTCGAAATAACTTTTAGATATTTTGAGTGTTTTTAAAAACAACAATAACCACCAAACAGCCCCTAAATTACTCTTATGGAATAAAGAAAAGAAACCAAAACTTTCAATAAATAATTAATTATAAAAAGGACATTCAAAGTCTAAATGCATCTAATAACTATTTCATCTCTAGTGGTGATGCGTGTTTTGCTTTGTTCGGTTCCAAATTATATTTGGAATGATCCTGTATGAATGTTCTTGATTTTGGAACTTATTTAGGTGCTCTCTTTTCAGATAAAGTAGCTTTATTATTTTTTTATATTGACTTTTTTAATTTAGAAGCAGTGGTAGAATTCTCATTACTTGTTTAATCATATGATGCTAATCAAGCACTATGTAAGTTCATAATAGTCTATGATTTTGCAACAGCTGAAAAATGCTTTTAAGGAGCAAGAAGATCAATTGGTCCTTTCAAAAATGAAACAGAAAATTACAAATAAAATTCTTTTTACTTGGATGAAGAGGAAATTTCTTGCAATGGTTTTTGTGGCAATTCCTAGAAAAAATGATAATGCAATATATAATAGTATTAATGGATGTATATATTAGGAGTGTAAATAGATGAAACAAATAAAATAAATAATTTTTCTAGGATATGCTGGAGCTTAAGATGCGAAAATTTATTAGTCTTTCAAAATAGATTGTTTAGAGATGTGGATTGAAGTTCATTAGTCGAGTTAAATTTGAAGTGGAATACGATAATTCCATTAGGAAGTTTGTTGTAAAGCTTTATGAGAGTTTAGAAAAATATTTTACATTAGTAAGTAGATTTGGTGAAATGATGATTTCCCAAAGGTTATTAAGAAAATTAAATGGTTTTTTAAAGAATTGTAAAAGAGAAATACTTTGGAATCCTATAATAATTATAAGAAAGTCATAAATATTAGAAAGAGGACAGTTACTAGTATCCAAAGAAAAAGTTTATTTTTAATGATTTATATAAAACTAAAGACTAAGGAAGGAGAAATTGAGATATATAAAATAAATAAGTTAAGTGAAGAGATTTAAATATTTTGTTTAAGAATTAAAATTGAAGATAATTAAAAATCTTAATTAAAGAGGAAAATATTAAGTAGAGGTAGAAGTGCCACTTTACAAAATTATTAAATGAGAATATAAAGGAAAATTATATATATTTGAAGAGTATAAATGACTAATTAGTGAGGTATATTTTTAGATTTATCTAAACAAATTGATGTGTAGTTAACTTTGGTGAATATGCATTGTGGTTAAACTTACAGCTAAGATGAGATACTTATTAAAATATTATGGAGAGTTATGCGTGATATTATAGTGGTTGATTAATGAATCTTCACAATTGAATTTTAAAGAATTATGGGATGCCCAATTGTTGAAGAATTTTTTTTTTATATCAATTTTTAAGATTAATGGTGTATTTGACATAGTTTTTTGGTTGCTTTGTTTTTTAGAAAGCAACTATAATTGTGTTTGATTAGCAGTTTTATAGCTACTTTCTAGAAAATTTTTTGTAGTGAAAAGTTGTTTTTGAAAATCTGAGTTGTTGAAGGGTATGTTTGAGTCAACTGTAGCTTTTTATAAATCTAATTGTAAAATTGGTGTGGGAAAAATAATTTTTTGAAAAGTTATTGTGAGTGTTATAAATATTTTTTTTTTTGAAAAATTCAAATAACTTTTTTAACAGTTACTACACTCTAACAACTCTGATTCTCAAAAACAGGTTTTCACCACAAAAATTTATGAAAAATAATCAAAAAGTTAGTAGCCAAACACAGCTGTAGTTACTTTCTAAAATGTAAAATTACTAGAAAGTTATCTCAAATGCATCCAAGATGTATTAGTTGTTAGAAAACAGTTGTTTGAACTTTTAAAAAAGAAAATATTTGTAACCGATAATAATTTTTTAAAAATTATTTTCCTTACAATAACTTTACAACCATTTTCTCAAAAAGCTGCTGCTACCCAAATGGGCCCTAAAATAAGATGCTCAAAATTATGGTGATATAGGGTAATTGAACATGGGTTTGATATAAGATAATTAGTATTATTTTATATGCGGAAGATCCATTATGAAAGTAATTTTTTGTGATAAAATAAGTAATGAAAAGCCATATAAAGTAGAGAAAGTATTTTCATTTTTTTTTATTGATCTTGAGATGTCTTATGATTGAGTACCACGAGAATTAATTTAGTGTATATTAATTAAAAAATTATGTTGATTTTGTTTGAATTATGTATATGAAGTGTTGAATTGTGTTATAAGTTGCCTTTGAGTGACCAATGAGTTCTTAATTATCTTAAGATTGCATTAGTGATTAACTTTAACTCTTTTATATTTATATTGGTTGGATATGCTTTTGAAAGACAATATTCAGATTTATATGTTTGGGCATATATATTTTATACGACAACATAATATTAATTTGTGAGACATTTGTTGAGTTGATTGAAAATTTAAAATGATGGAGATAATGGTTAACAATGTTCTTGCTGCGTCCCAAGTCTCGGATAAGAAGAGTGAAGGGTTGTGTTAGGTAGTTCACAGTTATTATAAAACTTGTCAAAAAATCATGGCATGAATTCTTTAATATATTGTGTCAATGCTAGGACGTTCCTTAGAAGCGATATGCTGTATAGTCTGAATACAGTGAAAAATGTAAAAGGGTCATTGCACCGGCATTGAGTGTTAAATAGCAAGTGTTTCTACATTATGGATTGATGCAAGCAAAAAACCTAGTCCATGAAATTAGAATTATGATGAGAACTTGAAATATTGATACTCTTACAGGTAAATTGATGGAATTAATAAATATTATGGTTTATAGGAAGATAAATATCTTATGTATTCAAGAAATTAAATGGGTTGGGGAGAAGGCCATAGAAATTGATAGTTCAGGTTTTAAACTTTGGTATTTTGTTAGGAGTTTTACTAAAAGTGACATTAAGTGTAATTATAAGTAAGAGTTGAAAGATAATGTTGTGAAAATCAATAGAATTGGAGATAGAATTATTGTTTTAAAGATTATTGTTGATACTAATTATGCTCTTTAAGTAGGTTTGGATATATGTCTTAAAAGAAAATTAAAATGATTTAGAAGAATTAACATAAAGGATATCTCTTGAAGAAAGAGTATTTATTAATGGAAATTTAAATAGATATATTGGTAAAGTAATAGAAGATTTTAGAAGCATTCTTGATGGCTATGAGCATGAAGTAATTAATGAAGAATGTATGACTATATTAAATTTTGCTTTAATATGACATATTGGAGAAAAATGATTCATGTAGCCGACCCCATGTAGTGGAATAAAAGCTTGTTGTTGTTGAGATAATTTTTAAAAGATAAAAAAGTTAACGTTATCAGAATAAAGGCCAAATATTGATATACATGTTTAATAGATTTGATATTAATAATTATTTATCAATATTACTACAAGATAAATTGACAAATATATGTGATATGTTTAAGTATTTTAGTTTTATGATTTGAAAAACCAGAATACAAAATGACACTAATTTAGTTTAGACATGCTTAATTTCTAATAGGCTAAGCTCAAAGTTGTATCAAACTTGTTTTCATTCCTTTTTTGGCCAGGTCCCTTATCATTTAAGGCCTAATTTTATTTTTTACTATTTTACTTTTTTGAGTTAGTTTGATTTTAATAGGGTTAATGATAGTTTACCCTTTAAATTATTTTATGCATATGACGTTACATGTCGCCTTTTGAGCTCTTTTAGATTTGGAACTTGGAAACTTAGCTAGTCACCAGAGGTTCATTTATTGCCTTGTGACCTCGTTCATGCATGCTGCTTGCGCTGACCTGTTTGGCTTCATCTGCTGTGAATGTGGGCATCCATTTTATTGGCTTTCCTAGTGGGCTCATGATGTCTTGTTTATACAGTATTGTTGTGATCATTGTTCCGCAATGAGGGGTTGTGTGCAATGTTTACCTAGGTGCATTCGGTTTGGCATGCATTGCTTGGGCTTGGATTACCCATGAGGCTCCTTTGGTTCTTTTGATGCCAAGCCTTCTCATGGCTAAGGCTATTAAAAAAGCTTGTTGTTTGAGAACAACTTGTGTTCGACTCTTTAAGTAGCTCGTGTTCAGCTTGTTCATTAAGCAAGCTAGTCGAACACGAACAAATAATTTAAGCTCGATTATAAATCGAACATGAACAAACACTTTATTCGATCATGTTTGTCTCGTTTTAGGTCGAAATAAAAATTATACACACACACACAAAATTATTTCATAGTAGCAATCATGACTTAGTGGTTGGAGTTTTAGCCATGCAAAACATTAGCCCAGGTTTAATCTTCTAGTCTCCATATTTTTTTGGATTAATGCTTTTTTGAGTCATTTAGAGTTTATACGAGCCATTTCGAACATCACGAGTCGAACACGAACCCAAAAATTTTGAGTTATTTCGAACACGAGCCGAACACAAATGGAGTAAGTTCCGAACAAGTCGAACAAGAACAAAGGTTCCGCTCGTTCAAGCTCGACTTGTTTACACCCCTAGTTATAACATCTCGTCTCATCAGCTCACCACCTCTCTCATTCTTGGTTGTCCTTGTTGCTTTTAAGGTAACCCTCATCAAGATGTCTTTTCTATGTTGTCGGTGCAAGATTTTTGCTCTCTATCTAATGTTCATTGTCTTTGCCTTTGATCTTTGTTTGGGGATCTTCTGTATATTTGGCTACATTAGAGCCTTTTCATATCTTCACTCTTGTGATGAGTTTCTTAGGGCCTTAGCTGATCCCCAGTGAAGTTGCGACCTCCTTCCTTTGTGGCCCCTGATGTTTTGGTGGCTGCCTCTTACCTTTCTTCCTATTGGTTAAGCTTTCTTTGTCTCATTGTTTGCTCTCATTTGTGAAAGTTTTTGTAGTTATAATGTTGCTCATGTTTTCTTTTCATTTAACAATTTCTCAATATTCCTTCCTCATAACTCTGAGATTCAACATAAACATCTTTCAATTTTTAGGGTAGGCTTGCTCTCATTTTTTTTTATCAGGAGATTTCATACTTATTAGGCTTCTTACCCTTCTTATTAGTAAATTTTTATGGGTAGATTTTGCTCATTTTATGGCTCGTATAAGCTCAAAATAGTTCGAAAAATAATAATAGAAAATATGAAAGAGAGAATTTTAATTTAGGCCAATCTTTTGCATGGCAACTCTTATGATATATATATATATATATATATATATATATATATATATATATATATATATATATATATATATATATATATATATATTATTTCATTAAATCGTCTTTGATGAATGAAAGGATGAATTTGTTTTTTTAAATAAAGTTTAAAAATTTGTTCGTTATTGGTCGAACCGCAGGTTTGAATGCTTATTTGACAATTGGATGTGTTGTAATAGTCTTGGTGCATTTATGTGGTTAGAGTTTTGGTGGAAATGAGGTTACTACCCTATTCTATTAGGAGGTGTGGATTGCATATTCAATATTTAGATATTTGTAGAAGGTTGAATCTAAAAATGTTCCTCCACACTACTCTTGCCATGTTTTTGGACATAAGCTCTCTTGCCATATATGTTCTCAAAAACTTGATTCTAGGCTTTGCTTCTTGTGGTGTTTATTTTTGGTTTTGTAATGTATGTATATGGGGGAACATCATGCATTTGAGTATAAGTGATCTGGCGTGAATAGACACCATTTAGAAAGATAGAAATCACATGGATCTTGTCACCCGACTCTTAAAGGCATGATGGGTCTGATATCTAGATTTTTTCCTTCTTTACATGGATGAATGAAGTAGGGTTTATTTAAATTGTTCTAAAGTTACTATCAAGCATAGTTAGTTACATCAAGAAAGGTGAATTCTTTAGAATACTCGATTAAAGTAGACAATTGTCTCAAAGAAAGATAGGGTATCAATAAATTGACTTATGTTTGAAAATGAAATGGGATAGATCAAAGGAAAGATTTATTATCGAAGCCAAAAGGAGATGTTCATGATCTTAGAAACAGTTCCATATATAGTTGACTTTATATATTTGAAATTAAGGAGAATTATATATTTGAGTTGAAATTTTATTAAAAATCTAGACTTATAATCTCTGATATAAGATGAAAATCACAGAGGTGAGGATTTATGCTTGTAGTCCCAAAGGGAAACAACTTTGGATCCTAAATTTAGGGAGCTTTAGCGAGGTTCAAAGCATGACATAAATCTAAGCGAAGATGGGTATATTGTTTACCTCCACAAGAGAGAGTAAATCACCCGACTGTTGAACTTATAACCGCTTGGAGTGGCAGCCAGCTAACTCCTCTAATTTAAAATCATATGGTCAAGTCCTATGTTTTGCAAGATGGTTAGAATATTATTATTTAGAAAGAAATTAAAGTTCTTAACTCACTTTTCAAGAGTAGGCGTATGATGAGTAATGACTTAGTCTAATGCAAATCTTATTAAATTTTTATTTGATTTTGAATTTATTTTGACACAGGCCATATGATTTTATATGCTTAAATGCATGTTGAAATAAGTCATGAGTCAAATCAAGAAAGAAGAGGGTGAGGTCCCATTAGTAGGAGTTGCTCTCACAGGTCAAGCATTTCCCATATGTGCAAGAACGGGGGCCCTCATTTTGCAAGATTGGTAGAAGATGCATGCATGATATTAGACATACAACATTCAATTAAAGGGTTGTTAAATCTTTTATTTATCTTGATTTAATGCCCAGGCTTTATGTGAGGTTATGAGTTGTTTTAAAAAATTTAGTTATGAGTTGTGGTTGGGGTAAAAAGTTTATTTTTCCCTAAGAGCCTAAGCGGATTAATACCACACATTAAATTATCATACATGAAGAAACTAAGAAGATACATGCCATTTCTATTGCATAATATAAATAAATTATCAAATAATTTATAAACTCAACATAAAATAATAAGCAGTGCGGTTGGTACCAAAGAAATAGATGGCCGAGCTACCCTTATACAATCCGGTATATGAAAGAATAATTATAAATTACAATATGATAAGTGTTATGGGGGTCTTCAAGCCTTCATGCTCCCTCCATTTCTTCATTTGATTTGCTCCATTTGATTTGGTAGACTTCTAGGCATCATATGACATCCCAGGATCAAATTTTCTGGCCAATGTTCATCATTAACCCCCATAACACTTAACCAAATTCCTAATGTACAATTACATTAAAAGAATGAAAAAAAAATCTAACTACATCTGTAAAATAAGTGTTAGCTAAACATACTATACAACTTAAGCAGTTATATGAATGATTTAGACTTAACACCTTGGACATGGGTAATCAAGTCCACCTGTCCAAATGCAGATCATGCTTAGGGGTTAAGTAACTTGCACAAAAAAAAAAATATTTATATTTATTTTAAGTGCCCTTTAAGCATAATCTCCAGAAAATTAGGTTAATCAGCACTTTCATTATCTACGAGATACACCTAACATCTACATATATATAAAACAAGCATACATCAAACCATACACCGCCCTAATATAAATCTAGAAGTGGTGATTTAATTTAATTTGTGTGTTAGGGTTTGTGTGGTATGTCCTAGCTAGGCTTTAGAGTTAAGATTTTCTAAATATGAAGGACATTTAATTATAAAGGGTGGTTTCACTTAAAATGGTTTAATTAATTTGCAAATTTTACTTAATATTTTTTATTTTTTTTCATTTGACCTACACTTAATAACTAAGTGTTATGAAGAGAAAGAAAGAGATGATCACTCTCTTTTATCCCTATCTTAAATCACATTTAAAATAAATTAATTAATCAATTCCTTTTAATGAATGACTTATTACATGTTTTAATTGGTCTTAAGTTTAAGTTCACTTCAAATAAACTCATTCAATAAGAAAGACATCTTAAAATTAGTTGGAATGAATTATCACATAACACATGTTTGTTCATTTCTTTCCATCATGTATATATCATATATGATTAAATCCTAACATAATTATACGCAATTTATATCTTAGCTTAAATGATGAATTTGGAAAAATGTATTTCGAATTAATATTTCATTTGATTGAATGATTTTGTCATATTAATTTAAAGTTCTATCTAAATTCTTATACAAAAGCATAAAGAAAGAACCTTAAATCACATGACTAATCAACTCAACCAATTAAACAAGATATGAATGCATGTCCTTTTAATAGAAAAAATGGATTTTCATTAATTAGCTAAAACATATTCACATGTATAAAATTTTTAATTATGTTGCCATTGTTCTGCACCAAGAGAACGAGGTAGGAACCTCCTTAGGGTTATTTAAAGTCGTGCATCCCTGGGATGCCCAGACTAATATACTCATTATCCTTAGATACATATGGATGTATAAGTAATTATAAGAATATAAAAAATCATGTAAAAGTTGTATTTAATATGTTTGATTTATTTGTTTGAATGAATTAAAATTCTATCTAAATTCTAATGTTTAAATGCATAAGAATGAAATCAAGCAGTGCATTGTACATTTGAGGAATGAGGTAGAACCTCCTTAGGGTTACTTAAAGCGTGCGTCCCAGGATGTCACTAATATACCCGCATTAACATTATACAAATCAACACATGAATATAAGAAAGAAACTTTATACATAGACATATTCAAATGCATTTTCTATATATATATAACTGAAGTTACAATATATATATATATATATATATTCATTCATTAATAAATTTTTGTAAATATATTTGAGATTTAATAGTGATACTAGCCACACATTTTTAATTAAGTCAACACATGCAAATTAACATAAAGAAAATTATTTTTTATTTGATTAACTTGAAAGAAGTGAATGCATGAATACAAGTGACATGCAATATCTAACATGAAGGGAAGGAAATAAAATAACACAAGCATGTGATTTCATTCATCTAACTAAGTCCTAAGGGTAATCATATTAAACAAACTCATTTAAGATGAACCAAAATTTCTTAAAGTCATTTTTTATCTTTATGTTTAATTTGATTTAAGAAATATGAAAGAGGTTTGCTAATCCTAATCCCGTCCCCCATGTGTGAGTTAATTTAGTTTAATGAAGAACAATTATATTGATTTTATGTCTTAATTAGGTTGAGATATGAATTTGGTCCATTAATTAATCCTTACCTATATCACCTTATGCTAATTAACTAAATAATGATGAGCCAATATGAGATGCAATCACATGAAAAGTAAATTGGCAATGCTCCTGAGAAATGAAAGAGGCTTAATGCAATTGGCTCATAATTAATAGTTAATTAAGCTTAAGGAGCTCACTTAATTACTTTCATTATTTTTTTATACATATGAGCTAACCATAATTTCATTAGCTCTCTATTTAGGTTATTAAACACCTAAAGAGCTATCAAAAATTGATTAAACAAAGTTAGATTGTGAATGAATGGATTTTAAATTAATTTAATTAAACCCTTAATTAATTTGATTAAATTCTTTGATTATATTTTAATTAGAATGATGAAATTAACTCAGGAAAATGGATCAAGAAAGAGGCCTCATTCTTAACCCCTAAGTCATTTCAAACACTCAATTAGGTTCCCTCATGTTTTAATTTGTTAATTAAATGATTAATTAATTATTTAAGTTTTTTAATCAACTTGAAACAAATGACAAAACTTAATGAAATGGTTATAAGGAATGAACCCAAACCACTTCCCTAAGACTTCCCACTGTTAAAAGAGGATAATGAGCTTAATTAATTAATTAAACCACTGTTAATTTACTTAATAATCACTAATTATGGTTAGAGAGTAATTAAGGCTTAATCCATTGATTTCCCTAATTAATTATTTAATAAATTTCAAGAAAAATAGGAGAGGTAGAGGTCATCCCCCTAAACATCTCTGAAAAATTTGAAATTAATTGGACAACTAATCAGAGAGTAATTATGCTAATTAACTTTTATATTAAATCTTAATTAAGTCGTTCCAAATTAATTAATCATAATTTTAATGGATTCTATTCTGAAATATCTTTTAAATGAGCCATCATTTGTAATTTTTGGATTTTTCAAGGATTAGTTATGAGTTTAGGAAGATTCGGCCTTAAAAATTAATTAAAACAGTCTTAATTAACCCTTAATCCGTCAGCATGTGGGCGCTAACGCGGCCGCGCTTTCCGCGTGGTATAGCGGGTTATTTAAGTTGTCACGTCGGGATGCTGACTCAGATTGCGGCGTACGCGCTTTCCCGTGGACCGTCCGATCTAAGATCGGATGACCACGATCAGATCCCGCAGTTATGGGGAAAATAGAGACAAATCTAGCGTGATTTGATCACAGCACGACCCGCATCTATCTCCTCCGGCGAGAGATGGAGATGTTGTTTCCCGATTCGAAGCTCACCCAAGCTCGAATGGAGATCAAATCAATCCCACACATTCGGAGAAGCAAAACGGAAATCCAACGGTGGAAATCTCACTAAATGGAACTTTCCTTCACAAAGACCTAGTTATTTTCATACAAGGTTTGGTTTGAATGGCATACCTCACCGAGCTTATGTCGGTTCCAACGGTTGATGAAGCTTCGTTTGGTAGAAACGAAACCCCGTGAGCCGCACAAGCTTTGATTTGAGGTGGATTGCTCGGTTAACCAAACTCCTCCTATTTGGCGATCGGTCTTGGTCGAACTCCTATCTCGATGACTTTGAAGCTTGGGAAATGATTTGTTTAGTTTCGATTGGATATGGTGAAGGTGCGGGTAAAAGGAATTAAGGTTTGATCGAGTAGAGATGGAGTATTGATCGAAAGAAGGTTACCCTGTTTTGGTTTCGCACGCAGAGAAGAAATTCGATCGAGGGAGGCTTCGGGAATGCTTGGAAAAGCTCTGAGGAGTTTCAAAATGGCTTAGGGAACTCTCATAATGCCAATTGTGTCAATTTCCACTCGAATTGGGGGAGTATACCCCGAAATTGTGCGTGAAGGATGGACGGGATTGGTGGCTTGTTTCGACCGACAGACTGCCGTCAGAGCGTCGGAGAGGTCATGTCTAACTCCACGTGGCTCGACTTGAGTGGAGGGATTTGTGGGAGGCTGCCCAAGGGCTGGTGTGCAAAGACCTCTTGGCTTGAATCCATGAGTTTTTGGTTTTAGCTTGAATGAGGAAGAGTTGAACTCCCATTGGTCCTTGGCTGACCTAGGGAGTTAGGTGAGCTAGGTGGGTCAGGTGGAGCCTCACTTGAGTGTTTGGGGGCTGCCATGGTGATGGGAGAGTTAACTTTGCTTGTTAATGTGAAGATCCAATGGAAAGAAGGTTTGTCCAATGGCTCATTGCTTGGGTGGGGCCCACTATGGATTTGGGTTGGTTTGGGAATGAGTTTGGACTAGTTTGGGTCGGGTTAGGCCAGTTCTAAGGTCCCATATGATTTTGGGTTATTTGCCTTCATATGGTCAAAATAAGCTCATTTGAGTTAGGTTGGGTTGGGTTGACCAATTGGTCAGATTGGGTCAAACCAAGACTTGTTAGGTTTAAATGATGATTTGAAGAGTTTTGTTTAAGTGGTTTTGATTAATTTAGCTTAGGTTTGATTTTGGCTCATTTGGATTTAAATAGGTGAAATGAGCTAAGTTGATCAATTTGACCAATTTGATCAATTTAACCAAATTGGGTTGGGTTAGGTGTTGGTTCATATTCAATTGGTTAATTGAAAATAATTGTAAGTTTTGGTTTGGTTTAATTTGAAATTGATTTGAATTTTGATCAATTTGATCTTTTAGGTCAATTTGGGTGAGGTTGGGTCAAGTTGATCAATTGATTAAATTGGGCTCAATCATGGCTTTGGTCAAGTTCAATAAATGATTTGGAATGAACAAAGCCAGGTTACAATCGATTTAGATCAAATCATGATTTGATTTTGGCTTTAGGCAAAGTTAACTTAGGTCAAATGATCAATTGGATGTGGCTCTGATTGAGGTTTGATTATGTTCAATCATTGATTATGAGTTGGTTTGGATCAAAGGTTTCAATCAATTTGATATATGGTGGATTTTAGTTTATTTAAGTTTCATTCGGGCTAAATGTTGACTTGGTCAAAGGACCAAGTTGACTTGGGTTGACCTGATTCAAGGTAGTTGATCACCTTAGGATGATTGTTGATCATGATATGAGGTTTGAAAGGGCTTAGTTCAATCCAATTTTGGTTGGATTAGAACTTGGCTCAAAAAAAGTCTTTTAGGTCACTTTGGGTCAAGTAGACCTAAATGGGTCAATTGGTTATGTTTTGGCTTGATTCAAGTTTAATTGAACTCACATATGAGCCTAGAATGAAAATATAAATATAATTGCAATTAATTTGGAGTCAAATGGATTTTGGTTCATATGATAATTTCAAGTCAAAAGGTTGACATGGGCTTAACTTGGGTTGACTTGGATTTGATAATTATAGTTTGTGTTTATATTTGGAACAATGATTGAAGGAATGATTAAATCATGAGAAAATTCATGCGTTTTGAATTGATTTGGGTATCATTTAGCCAAGTTCAAGAATTTGGCTAAAAAAAAGTTAAAATTGGGAATTTGATTTGATTTGGGTTTAGGTTTTGGCCATTTGGAATTATATTTCATTTATATTTGTGAATATAAATGAATCATAAGAAAATCACTTAAGTTGGGAGTGATTTGAAAGCAAATTTGATCAAATTTAAGGATGTAGGTCGAAAGGGCAAAGTAGAATGATTTGGTTTGATTTATTTTTTTTTATTAGAGGTGGCTTCATTTATATTTGTGAATATAAATGAATGAATGATTTATAAAAAATTGAGTTTGGGTTGATTTGGATTGAAATTTTGTTAAGCTTATGGAGGTGGGTTCATATGGCTTATGAAATGTTTTGATTTGGTTTGATTTAGTTTGATTTGATTTGAATGGTTTGAATTTGGATTTCATTTATATTTGTGAATATAAATGAATGAATGATTGATTTATAAAGAAATCAACCAAGTTTGATTTGGTTTAAAGGAAGTTTTGACTAAGCATATGAAAGTGGTTTAGGAAGGGGTTTTGGAGTTTGAATTTAATCATGGGTTTCAATCATTTAGAGTTGGATTTTATTTGGAATTTGGGTTGGGATTTGATTTGAGATTGAATTTGATATTTGAGAAAATTAATTAAATTGAGGTTGATTTGAATTTGGTTAAGGCTAAGTCCATAAGATAAAATCAAAGGGGTTAGGAAGAGATTTTGAATTTGAATTTAATTATGGGTTTCAATCATTTGAATTGAGATTGGATTTATGATCTAGAATTTGGGTTGGGATTTGATTTGAGATTGAATTTGACATTTGAGAATATCAATTGAATTGAGGTTGATTTGAATTTGGTTAATGCAAAGTCCATAAGATAAAATCAAATAACTTAGGAAGGGATTTGAAATTTGAATTTAATCATGGGTTTCAATCAGTTGATTTAGGGTTGAATTTATGATCTTGAATTTGAATTTGAGGTTTGGTTTGAGGAAGGAAGCAAAGATTGGGTTTAAGACTATATGGTAGGCAAGTCTTCCTAAATTCCTAAGGCATGACCTATTCCCATGGCTAATCCTTCTAAGTCTCTAGGCTTAGATTAAGTGTTTACCTAATCAATAGAAGTGTCTTAAGACTAAGCTATTAGTGTTTACAAGAGTCCTGATCTATGATGAAGAAGTTGAGAGCTCACTCTCGAAAGTGAGGGCAACACTTCTCTTTAGGAAAAAGTGGATGATGTTCCTGCTCTTGTTAACTCCTTATTGTTGTTCAATTCATCAACTATTGAAATTTTCATCGAGAGTTTTTTATAAGCTTTTGAAACACCTCAACCTCTTCTCATTAGTGAACAAAATGACGCTTATTTGTCATAACACATCTGATTCTAATTTGGGCATTTAAAGTGCTGATTTTTTTGTGGATACAAGATTTCATGTTCATTATATCAAAAGGGGTAAAAACCATAAGAAAATTCATTGCTGCTCGTTTATGTTCACCAAGCTTTGTTCATTAAGTTTTAAACTAGATGATCCAAATGAAATCTTTGTATTCTTTACTACTAAATTTCTTTTTTGCTCTAGCATTTATTGGTTAATTCCCTTGATGCACTAATATCATTATCTTGTTTATATTTGTGAAATAAAAAGTGTGCTTTTCACATGAAGCGTTGAAAATTCATCTTGTGTCACAGTTACATGACACTTGTGTGCAAAGCACGTGCTTTCATGGCAGCTGCACTAGTGTATTCGTGTGTGGCATGTTTCAACACTTCAAATGTGTTGCAGAGCGAACCGTAGTGATGTGTAATGATAATGGGTTTATGGTAGTGGTAGCAGGTTGGGCTTAATTATTATTATAAAGATCATTCATAGTCTATTTGATTTCACCTAGGCACACAACAACCATAGTGATTTTTTCTCTCGGCTGAGCCTGTAGAGACATATCTCTAATTCACTATTTTCCTTTCAATTCAGTCTGACTTAGAGTTTTTTTTTTTTCACTTAGACTAAATCACAGAGAAGTATAGATTTCTCCACTTGATTGAGCTTGTAGATGTCAACCCGAATCTTGGGCACCATACATGCTTGACCCTACGTCTCTTGTGAGTATTTAAGGTTGTGTCTCTTTGATATTTTTCCATTTCAATTTAATATAGAATGTTCTTAGATATTTCTTAGTGATTCTTGAATGCTTTGAAAATAAATTTATGTTAAAAATATGTTGATCGATTTAAAACATGTTGTTTGATTGAAACTTAATCAAAATATTCTGAAATCTCAACTAATTTTTTTCTTTATTAGACCTTTATCTTATAAAAAATTATTAACATTTAATTTTAGTAAACTTCAAACCTTGTTATAATTTAATAAAAATATTTAATTGGATAATTTTTCTTTAATTTACATGTTGTTTGCATCAAAGACATAAGAGAAAATATGAATATCTTTTACATCTTAATCTTAAGTAACAGTTAATTTTAACACAACTTCTTTCTAATTAAGAAAAAACAATTAAATTGATTTTTTAAGTGAGCTTGTTGCATACTTATATTTCATATTTGATTTTCTGGTTTGTACTTATGATTAATAATTTATTTGTATATAAAAAAGAATTAGGTTTGACGTATTCAAACACAAGGAGGAATGATCTAATTTGAAAACACTTGAAATTGAAATTCTAGTCTAGTATTCTTTTGTACATATGTGTTTATTGTGGTAAAAATAAATAAAGGTATATAATTATATTTTTGAGCTAATGAGCATCTCATTGGACCTTCTAATACATTTATAAGAGTAAATTACTATGTTATTAATCATAAACTGTACTTATGTATGTAAGAGATGAGCTGTTTGTTTATCAAGGAGTAGAAAGTTTAAACAGACTTTATATATGGAATATAGTGAGAGGTGGTTGATATTATCAAAGAATCAAAAAGTCAATTGCCCTTGCATTGCAAGAGAGCATTTCAATCAAGTTCTAGGTTAGGAAGGATTAATATATCTAAAAGGTTTCAATGGATAATTTTTTATTATTTAAATAAAGTAAAAAATACGTTTCAAAAAGGAAATGAATGAGACAAATGAGAATAGATGAAAATGCGGATAAAGGAATCAAAAGTAGAATTGTATAATACGTAGCCAGGTGTTTCTAGCAACATGAGTTCTTTTTATTGCAGTGAAGTTGGAGAGTTTTGATCATATGATAGAAGCAATTTTGCAATACAGACTAGGGCTGCGTTTGGAGTAGTGGTGCGACAGTGGTGCGGTGTGAAAATGCACTACACTACTGTTTGAAAATCGTGTCTTGGCTGTGTTTGGAGAATCTGCAATGAGAAAGTTATTTTTTTCAATCTAATTTGGCTAAGTGTGGTGGTTATTAGAAAGTTGCAGTTTGATTTTTTTTAAATAAAAAAATTATAATATATACTGTAATTTTTTAGGCAGTAGCTTCTTCTGCAACATCTCTACCACTATTTTTTCAAATAGATGTAACTGTTCCAAACAAATCTTAGGTCTTCAAATACTATCTAATCATGAGTTGATTGTTCTTTTATTGAATAAGAATTACAAAGGACAATGAAGGATGTGAAATATCACAAGAAAAATTGATTAAATACGTGACATTATAATTATAATGCAATTGATTAAATTTTTTTACGTGACATTATAATTATAATACAATTGATGGAAGATATACACAGTGCAAAAACTACAACCTTACAAAAATCGGTTATCAAGATTTTAGGATTAACTTGTAGTGCTATTGGGTGTGAGATGAATTGGAGTATCTTCAAGCAGGTTGATAATTTATAAATTTTAAATACGCTAAGTAATTTATATGCTTTATACATTCATTATTATTTTTTAATAGATTAATACAAAAAAGAGAAATCAATTAGATTAAAAATGCTTGGATATTTTAATTTTCATCGAGTACAATCAAGTTTTAGAGAATATTCGATATGAGAGATGTTATTGATTCATTTAATTTGGATTCAATTGATGAAAATTGAGCAGTTGGTTGGAGAATGGAGGATGTGGGGATTAATAGTTTGATGATGAAGATATCTCTTGAAGATAACTTGAAGAGGCTTAAGGAGAAATTAATCAAAGATGATTTGTGAGATTTAACTAGTCAAAACAAAAAGAGGGTTCATCAAGCGCTACTTCAACTTGACTTATATCCTTTTTTATTGTACACGAATGAAAAAGATAAAATTTAAATTTGAAGAAATTTTACTTGAAGAAGAAAAGTTATGTGAATGAAACTGATGATGATGACTAATGAATTTTTTTAGTTTGTTTTATGAAACTTGAGATATTATTAGTTTATTTATGCTTTAGAATTTACTTGTAATAGTTTTTATGTAATTTTTATGTTTTTAATTATCATAATAGATTGTTAGAAATTTCAATTTATAGTTTCACTCTTGAAATTTGCTTAAGGGGCTGCTTGGTTGAAATCCAAAGTAAAGTAAAGTAAAATAAATGCAGGGGTTTCATATTTTTTGGCATTTGGTAGGATGTAAAGTAAAATTTTAAAGTGATGTAATGCATTTGGAATTCACCATATAGTTATATTTTGATTTATTTAATTTCTAATTCAATTCACCAATATTTTGTTTGGACCGAGCCAAATAATATATGAGTTAGATAGCTTGCCATCTTCTTCATTATCAAAATCGGTAGCCATGGTTCGCTATTCGGTCATATGCAGCTAAACATTCAAAATACTTTATATTTTTTTTTACCAAATAGAAAAAAATAAATTCATGAATTTGTAAAATTTCAACAACAAAGATATTACTAAATACAAATTTCTTTTATTTATCAGATTCTTTTTGACCAAATAGTCCTAAGTTATGATTACATATTAATCCTATACATTTTATGATAATATAGTATATTTATAGTTTATACATGTTAGGATCACTTTAGTTAATAAAATTGCTACTTCCTATGCACTTTGTAGTTTAAAACAAAATAAACCTTCACTTATCACATTGTGCTTTACATTTTGAAAACACTAGTTATTATATGTTGCTATAAAAAAATACATATGATATTATATTTGATCATTGATTATTAAAATTATGATGAATTAAATGAGTAATTTTATTAATTCCTTGTTGGCTTTCGAGTTTTATTTTCTTGAGGATTTTACATCTCAAGGCCTCAAGGACTGGACATCAATAGCTAGTATATTCATTGTTTTATATAATTTTTTTAATTTTATATCTATTTATGAGTTTTTTTTTTCACAATTTCACTCCATACATTGCATTTTTTTGTCATCAAAATGTAATTTCACTGTTTGCTCTAATTTTTATCACCTTATTTTTTTGCCTTCATTAGAATAACTTTCTTGCACTTTGCTTAATTCATCTTCCCATATGATATTCTTCTTCCATTATCAAATTTTCTTTCTCTTCTCTCTTTAACAATGAATGAAAATGCTAATTTTTCATAGTTTGCACCGGCACTTGTCGTGTGATTAGGCTACATATCCCATACTCTACTCTTCTTCTCTACATTTCATCTCTTAATTTCCCTCAAATACTCTTTAAATAGCTCAAAAATCATCCAAATATAAATTTATACTTAATTCATTTCTTAATCAATTTTCAGTATTTCTTCACTAAATTGGCTAAATCTAATCCAATCTATGTTCAACTTAAGCAGTATATAAGACTCCACGTACAAGTTGGAAAGCCAAAAAAGTCTCATAAAAGTTCAAAAATTAGGAGAAGCCATGCATTTAGATATCCTTGAACCTGCTGCTCTGTGTTTAGGGTTGAAAACTAGTCGAGTTTGAGAGTTGAGCACCTGTTTGTGTTCAGCTCCTCTATAATTTTGTCTGTTTCAAATGGCTCGTGAATGTCATATTTTGCTCAAAAAAATATTCATGCTTATTTTCAGCTTATGTTCGACTCAATTTGGCTCATTCGAAATCAATCGGCTCAATTTGTCAATTGAAATCAACTAAGAGCCTTGAACCCACATGTTCAAGTGAGGTTTCAAGCTTAAAACGAAATATCTTTTCATGATAACTCTCCAACATTTATTTCTCTTTGTTGTGTGGGATAAAGGCATAATATAATTAAAAGATAAATTAGAAAAAATCTATTAAAAAAATAGAACCAAAGGATTCGAACTTACGCCAAATTTTTCATAAAAAAACCTCACAACTCCTTTGCATATTTGTCGTAGTGAAGTAACGGCATATATATATAATTTTTTTATTTCAAACTAAAAAAATTGGACTTGATCGAACAAAGGGTTATTTGTTTTTGACTCGTTTACAAATCAAGCTTAAAATATCATTTTATGTTTGGCTTGCTTGCTTAATGATCGATTCAAATGCGAGCAACTTAACGAGTAGAAATGAGCTTTTTTGACAGCCCTATTTATGTTGTAGTTGTTGTGTATAACTTTTGCTATGACTTATAACTGAGTGCTTAGTTTATAAAATAAAAAAAGGAAAGATAAAAAGTCCTTTATCCATCCATTTGGCTTACAATATGTATGGGTTTGTTAGATCTTACAACAAACCTATTCAACTTCTTCCTAAGACTAATGCATTAAGATCAGAGTTTGATCAGGGTCAAAGATAAGGAACCATTATAAATTATTATTATTATTTTCAATCAGCATTATAAATTATTGTTGTGTGTGTGTGTGTGTGTGTGTGTGTGTGTGATCATATATATCTTCAAACATTTTTTGTTTTATTTTTATCACATTAAATCTCAAAATAGGTCCTTGATTATTCTATGTGGCCAATATAGTTATATAATATGATATTTCTCCACTTTAGTTCCTAGACTTTAAGTTGATCCAAAATTGTGTAGAAATTTTGATACAAAATTTATCCCAATTTAATCTCAAGGAATCATTTGGGATCAATTTGATATGGTCAGGCTAAATTGGTGATATGTGATATTTTGGGACTAAATTTGCTATATATAAGCAGTCAGGGGTTATTTTGAAGTTCAACTGTTCTACAATTTCTGCTTCTGATATCATTTTGAGGGATTTTCCTAACATTATTAATTTCCATTCCTGTCATGCCCTTTTTAGTTCCTTTTATAGTTAATGACTAATTTGGATACATCCCGGTCTTGTTTGCAGGATGGAAAGCTAACCCTGTTGAGTTTGATTCAGTTTTCAATCGCAGTAGGCACACATTTGCTTTTGGAAGTCCTGATATCATTCCAATCTTCTGCAGTGGTTTGCCTCATAGTACTTGGGGTTCTTACCCCCATGAATTTGAAGACTTTGCTACTGGTTAGTATGTAGTTGTTCTTTTTACCTTTTGTTGATATTATGGAGAGCTGTTTCGTTCAGTATTCAATTTACTTCGTCTCTCCTCTGCTGGACATTGTTCTTAATAGTTTTTATGCTTCACAAGTTCTTATTTTAGCATGCAAGTGATTTAAATAAAATGTGATAATAAAAAGTTTTTTGAGATCTTTATTTATCATTCCACTGAATTTCGTACTTCTGGAATTCTGTTAGACTGTTTGCAAATCTGCAAGCTTTGAGAATATTGTTACTGGTGTGTTTGGTGGATTGATTAGTTTTCAATCACAGTGGGATTACATCAAGGACCAAATTTACGTTAGTATTTAGTTGAGTCATGTTTGTTCACTCGGATGAGTTTTGCAACTCTGTTGGTCAAATTAAATGTTTCATTGAAGGCAATAATTCTTAGAATATGCATCCTGATATTTTACCCTGTTTAATCTTTGATAGCTGCACGACTTAATAGCTTTGTTTTGTTTGGTCTTCTTTATTATTCTGTTGTTATTCTGTCAAAATTTTCATTAACAAACTTTTGTAATGCTAAATCTTTATTCTGCAATTTACTCACCTTTTTGAAAGCTCCCTTGACTGGAAAGGGAAAGGAGTTAAGCAATGGAAAGTCTAGGTTTTTGACTCGAGCAAACCTTCAACTTCTATAGGACTCACCAAGTCCTCAACTACTTGGTGGAACCTTGACAGAATTGGAGGTGACCAAATATATCTTCATTCAATATCACATTTGATCAAACAAAGGTTAGATATTCCACTCAAAGCAACCTCCACACCTACATTTTCACTAATACCGTTAAAACCTATTTTGTATAAGCTCTGAAAAAATGATATTCGTCTAAAAATTTGCTATTCACAACTTCAAAGCAAGGCTAGGTTTATATCTTTTAAAAAAAAGTAGTAACAACAACCATTGGCTAGTTTGAGCAACCTTCACCCCTCCCCTCTCCCTCCAACCAAAATATACTTTTTTGCTATGAAGCACGATGCGATACTGCTGTTGCAGGTCGAACACGTGGCCACTAACACAAACGGCGTCCCTACATGGTGTTTGTGAAATGTCGATCACAGTGGTTGTGTGGACACGGGGAGGACACAGGTAAGATACGACTAGGACATGTCCCGTGCATTTATCACCTTTGTTGAAGTCTTTGAAGCGCATTTATTCTACTTTTGCGTCGAGGAAGCATCATCAACACCTATAGTCGCCGACGAGGCCAATCACGGGACACACCCGCTTTTGTGTCGATCTCGTAACACCTACAACCATTGATCTCTCCTCAGTCGACAAAGCCATAATTGACGGGTCCGATGTAGTCGACGAAGCAGTGCACGCCAATCATGGGACAACCCACCCACTTTCTGTTGCAGTTGGCGAAGCCGTTTGCCGAGGAAGCCCTAATCGAGCGAACAAGAAATATATATATTTTTTATTTTATATTTTAGGCAACAGCTATATTTTTTTTTGGTTATAATTTTTTTGGTTTTTCATAAATTTCTTTAATGAAAAGTAACATTTTACAATCAAATTTATTGAAGTATGATAGTATTAAAAATGTTGTTATACATTTTTTTCAAATTTATTTATTATATCATTTATATTGTCATGTTTTCTTTGCTATTTTTATTTTTAGAGTACAAAATAATAAAATTTATACAGCAAGTCCACGTCGTGTCGTGCCCTGCTTTTTGCGAATTTGATGTGTCGTGTCCCCTTGTGTCCATGCTTCATAGCTTTTTTGGGTGTTTGTGGATATGGGGTTATTCTTGAGAGGGTTCCTTAAATTGTTCTGCATTTTTACAAAGAAAAGGCAATGTTAAGACTTAAGATCCACTGATGATTAGCTTTGATGCATTTTAATATCACCTAGGTTGGATGAGTTCTTCTGCCAGTACTATTGGATAGGTGATGTGAAGCTATAAGGGATACAACTAAGCAGGTTCATATCTTATTTTGTGTGGATATAGGAGACCAGTCTATGGTCAATGGTTTATGTAATTAAAATAAATATGATCAAGACCATATTTGTTGAGACAGATTCATGGGTAAGGTCATTTATGGTTTAGTTCTTGAACATTTTGAAGATTCTTTGACAACTCTGATCTAACTTCTTCATTTTTTTTGAAGTAAATTTTAGATGGCCTCCTATGTGGCCAATTTTATCTTTGGACTATACAAAATTGATCTAAATTGATCCCTAATGTAGAAATCATGATACAAAATCAATTCGAAATTTCAGAAATTCTATACCCTAAACCCGGAGTTAAACACTTTTGAATTAGCAATGGAAAGCCTAAGTTTTTGACTTGAGCAAACCTTCAATATCTTTGGCGCCAAGACCTTAACTGCCTGGTGAAACCTCCATAGAATCAGAGATGAAGAAAATTTTCTTTATTCAACACTACAGTTGAGCAAACAAAGGTTTGATATTCTAGACAAAGCAACCTCCATACCTGCATTTCCCCTAATACAGTTAAAACCTATTCTGTTTAAGCTCCAGAAAAAATGATATTCAGCTAAAAATGTTATTTACAACTTCATAGCAAGGCTAGTTTTTATATGTAAAAAAAGGTAGCAGCAGCAGCCATAGCTGGTTTGAGCAACCTTCACTGCCAACCAAAATGTTCTTTTTTTAGGTGTATGTTAGTTTGGGGTTGTTCTTGAGAGGGTTAACTTATTTTGTTTCCTTACAAGAAAAGGAAACATTGAATATCTACTGATGATTAGTTTTGATGCGTTTTAAAGTCGTCTATACTGGATAGGTGATGTGAAGTTGTAAAGGATACATCAAAGCTGGTTCATATCTTTCTTTGTGTGAATCTAGGAGACTAGTCTATGGTTGGTGGTTTATGTAATTAAAATATAATATGATCAAGACCACATCTATTAAGACAAATTCATGTGTAAGGTCATTTACGGTTTAGTGCTTGAACATTTTGAAGATTCTTTGACAACTCTGAGCTAACTTTTTTTTTTGTTGGAAATAAATCTCAAGATAGTTCTTTGACTAGTTTTATGTGGCCAATTTAGTCCTAGAGTTTTACATGTCTCCAATTTAGTCCCTCGACTATACAAAATTGATTTTTAATTTAGTACCTAAGTGTTTGTATTGTATCAATTTTATATAGTAGAGGGATTAAATTGGAGAAATATGATACTTTGAGACTAAATGGGTCACACATGAATCGATGGGTGATCATTTTGGATTTAACTTTTTTTAAACTTATTTTTGAGGTTGTAATCTGAAAGTTTAGAAAAGAATTTTATGGAGCAAGAAATTTGCTACAGTACCTGTATTTTCTGAGGGATGGGGATGGAGAATGGGGGATATCAACCGTATTATGTGGGCCAGTCTTGAATGCAGCTGCTTTACTCATCTTGTCCTCATCTTCATTGGACAAGAATTAGAAGTTGCTTTTACTCTTTCCTCATGATATTTTGGTGTAATGACTGTTAGTAAATGTATTCTGTTTGATATATGTAGTGTCTGTTCTGAAGCTAAGAATAATATAATAAAGACTTCATATGCATATCATGCCATATATCTGCTTTGTTTTTCTTGCTGTGCTGCAGCAACTGCTATGAATTACATAGAAATCATTTTCGGAGTTTATTATCCGACCACTGTTTTCTGGAAATATCTTTTTGATGTCATACATTTGAAACTCTCTCTTTAATTTGGACATCAAATGATGCTAGAATTATGTATTGTAATCAGGATTGGTTAGTTTATTTTTTCTTTGTATTGAGCTAGCTTTTATTGGAGCGAGTTTTTACTGCAGATGCATCTTTTCTGGATCAGTGGTCTTTTGATCAATTTTACAGCCTTCTGAACAAGTCCTATTATGATAATAAATTAAGGGAGCTGCTTCTGCAGGATAATGTGGTCATATTTTTACATTTACTTGGGTGTGATACAAACGGGCATGCACATAGACCGTACTCCTCCATATACCTGAATAACGTGAAAGTTGTTGATCAGATAGCAGAAAATGTTTACAATCTTGTTGAAAACTACTTCAATGACAGCAGAACAGCTTATATTTTTACAGCAGATCATGGGATGAGCGACAAAGGTATGCATATATATATTTTTCATTATTTTCTCTTTTTCTTTAAGTACTTGAATGCTGATGTGTAAAATATTTTCTTAGAAAATTTCTTTAAATATGACAAGTGGGGTGTGTTTATTTCATTATATTTTTGTCCATTGGATTGATTCATTTTTTATAAATAGAGGGTTCATCTATTGAATAATGGACAAAAGTGATTTTCCCGCTGGCATGGTTTTGTAACAGAACAGTCTCCCTCACCTCCTCTTGTTTCTGTAAAGAGCTTGCAACCACATCCTATGGCCTTCCACTGTCCCACGACTGATCACATAATGATCTTACACTTACAAAATCACAACCAGTCTCTTCACATCTCTTGCCGCAATTATGCACCAACACCTCTTGTTACATTTTCATTCACATCTCTTGTGCCTCACTTGAGTCCACAAGCTTGTATCCTTGGCTTTCACCTCATGTCCGCGGTGTGTCCTTGTTCACTTATGTTAACAACTCGTGTACACACCTTCATACTGCCTTGCACATGCATGACACCCTCGTGATGCTGCATTTGTGCTTTAACCAATGCTCATTTTGCCTGCGGTGCACACATTTTCGCTGCACCTCCATGAGTTTGCTGGATTCACCATGAACACATGTAGTTTCTTCATGAATGTTGCACTATTTAATATTTAATATTATTTTAAAATAATTAAATTAACAAAAAAGAAGTACATAGAGGTGCACTTTGTATATATATATATATATATATATATATATATTACGACAAGAAAATGATGTGAATAGAACAATAGCAATTAACTTGAATTGTTAGGGTGCAAAGTAAAATACATGAAACATGAGGCAAAATGGTGAAACATCTAATAGTAAAGGGGAACAACAAAGAGGAATAAGTGTTTGATTGGTTCACTTTGCGTGAAGCTCGGTGAAAGCAAGAGTATGATGATAAATTTTGTTTTGATTATGTCTTGCCTAGGATTTGAAATCTCATAAGATGTCATTACTCATACTAATCCTATTAGAATCATCTAGTTGTTGATCATCATGACCATATGTGTCTTCACTAATGGGAGAGAGAGAGGGAATAGTCATAGCTGAAGAGTTAAAAATTATTCCCTTCAAAATAGAAGATGTGGAAGCCATGATTATAAGGCTTGTAAGGATAGGCACCATAGACCTTGATACTGAAAAATCAATTGGTTTCAAATTTTGAGAGCAAATCTAAGTGATGATGGAGTAGAGAAAGTTTGACCATTTGAATGACCCTCTTGTTCATGATTGTTTGATTTTCTTATCTTTAGATGAGCTTTGAAACACTTGAAAATATTGTTCAAAAATTTTGCAGAGAGAATAATGTGGGGGGATGCCTTCAAAAACTATCTTATGCCAATAATCATATAATGCTAAGCTAATTCATACCTTTTTTTTCAACAATAACATAATTTTTATTTTAACTATAACTCTACCATAGAAGACCTTGAAAGACAAGCGATAGTAGCATCCACTTATAAATGTTTAGTAAAGATAGAGCCTAAAGAGTATAAAGCGGATTGGTTGAAGAAATGTAGTCAAAACTGAGGAAAAGCAAGGTAATTGGTGGTTGCTCTATGCATCAAGAGAAGAGACCAGTTAATCATACGCATCAACAAGACAACATCATATATTCATATGGGAAGAGCCATATATGTAGTTTGCATATAAGAAAAGCTTTGTAATGATGTGAATATAATAAATTAATCTGAGTAGTTATCCATTAATTGCATATCTGATTAGACTTACAAGTGACATCTACATTGAAATACATCAATGAGTATTTGCCTATAATAGACAAGAGTGGCCTAATAAACTAAGAGATTTTCTCAGAGAAAATGAGCATTGGTTTCCTTAAAAGGGAGATAGGTGCTTATATTGTGAAGGAATGGAGTCTTGATTAAAAATATAGATGAAAGTAGGTGGATGGAGAGGAGAGCAATCCTAAATTCGATGATCCACCTATCATGTTAGCAAAAGTATGATGATTTTGATCAACATGAGGCACAACATTTGAAGAATTGGTAGTAAGAGCCTTTGGACTAGTATGAATCATTAGCACAAGACAAAGTGGTCAATTTGGAAGAGCCTTTGTGCTTAAAGGAGCGTCTAAGGAGGGAGGAAATGAAAGGATTGAGGTTCGATAAAAGGGACAGTTGGCTAGAATAGCCCAAAGCTGGTCAGGATAAGAGTGTAATGGATCTAGAACGGGAAAAAAGGTTACTAGCAGAGGAGAAACATTATTAGAAAGGACAAATAATGCATGCTTGAAATCCTTAGGTGGTCCATGTGGAGCCATTTGGTGTTGCAAAATCATGCACAAAAACACGCATGAATGCGTGTAGAAGTGCAAGGCATGAGTTGCACTCTGAATATATTGAATTGCTCGTATATCCTTGGAGGTATGACCCACATGCTAATTATATTTATCTCCTAAGAAATAGGCAGAACTTGAGGTTAAAGCAACATAATTGCCTTCTTAGTATGGCAAACAAGAAATTAATTACCTATAGAACATGTTTGTTTTTTTTTTTTTTTTTGTTATTTATATCCTCATCATTACTTTGATTTTTTTTTTTTTCAAAAAATAGATTTTCTATAGAATGTTTTCAGATTTTATATTTTATCTTGATCTTTAGTATAATTAACTATAATTTATCATGCTGTCAATTTAGGTTTGTTGCATGATGAATTGCATTATCAAATATATGATTTTTGGTTGATAACAATTTTTTATGAAAATTAAGAACAAATGGTCTAGTTTCCTTAATGTTTGGTTTGGGATTGAGTGTAAACTTTTTAGGACCTATAGGAAATTAGGATTTCAAGCATTACGGTGAATCATGATTTTTTTTTTGTTGTTGTGCACAATTTGTATTACTATATTAAACTGGATGCAAAAAGTCACCTAACAATGCCCTTAGTGTTTACAAAATGAGTCATATCTTCAACTAAATGAGAAGAGAGAGCAAGATTTTCACTAAAATCTTTGATCACAAAATCATTTTGTAAAGCTAACTAGGCACAAAGATATTGTTCTCCCTATGAGTGCATTGAAAGATAACTTGGTTAAATTGTAACAAAAAAACACAAACTTCACTCTATCATCTTTGCAGGTTTGCCATGTGCTATCCTTGATAGTGTTGTGGATATAGTTAATAACATTGCATTTGTCACCTTCCACAATGAGCCCCTTGATCTCGAGCATCCACGGTTCAATAGCATCTTTTATGATGAGGCTGGCTTGGTCTTTGACTTGGGCACTATCTTAATATGTTGTTCATTGCCCTATTGCAACAATTGGATCTCCAGTTTCATTCTTGAGGATGACTCCAATGCTTGCTTCATAAGAGGTGAGGGTGGTACTAGCGATGTTGGCCTTGATTTAGTTGGATGGGGGGTGGCGGTGAGGGTTTGCCATGAAGATAGGATAGACAACTCAACTGGTGAATTATGAAAACTTAAGGTCTCATAATTGTGAAATCTAAATTGAGAAGTGGATTAGCATGTAATGAGAATTAAAGCCTTAATTAGGGTTTTCTTGCATGCAAAATTTCTTTTCCTTCGAGGGTTCGGGTTGGAAATGATGATATGGCTTGTGTAATGATTTGGGATTGGCATTAACAAAAGTGACCAAAAAAATTGTATGGAATTGATTTAATTAAAAGATAACTTTTAATCACTCAGTTTCAAGGAAAAAAAATGAGGGAGATATGTCCAAAAAATATGGGATAATTACAAAAAATTTTGGGTAATGAGATTTAGGATAAAGAGAATAATTTGGACTATGGGAGAGAATTGGGAAGAATAATTTTGATTGCTTCATATTTAAAGAAAGCACTTTTAGGGCCTCTTATTTATAGGAATACTGGAGCCAAATTCAAACCAAAATAAATTTAATTTAATCCAGGTCTTATGCAACAAAATAGTAAGTTATTTTAACAACCTAACAATCATTAAAATCAAATACAATTACAAATAATCCAAATATCTATTCTTAAATTTTGGCTAAGTCTTATCTTGAATTAATTTTTTTATATTGGAACTTATCTTTATCATTTGGAATTTTTTGCATTTATTAGTTTTGTTCCTGAATCTTCTAGAAGATTCTAGAACAAATTAAAATTTTTTAATACCTATAAAAATTTAAATCAAAATTGCCTTTGATTTGAGGTTGGAGATTCTCTTGGATCATGGATCCTCTTTTCAAGCTATTTTCTCTTACAATTGCCATCAACCATAACATAATGATAGCGCAAAAATATGATCAGCATTTGATTGTTGATATTAATATTTATTACATAAATAATATAATTAAATTTTACCCTTGCCATTTGTTTGCTCATCTGATCTGAGCATCCCAACTGATGATCACTTTTGTTGACATAACTCATTTGTCTTATTTCTGTAGTAGAACCCATATGCATGATACCCAACCTTTTGATATGATTAGAATATTATGGTTGATCACAAATTGATGAACCTTGAATCAAGCTGATGTTAATGCATTATCCTACATAAGGGGATTATTAAAAAATGTTCTTGTTCTCTTCCTTCGAAGCATCTTATAAAAATCAGTTATTTTTTGTATCCATCAAACCTTATCTAATATCAAGTTTGACTTTTGATTATGATTTTGATTTGTTTTATACTTAGCTTATGGCCCACTTTAATACTCACTTCGTGGACTTCTTTTGTCATATCCATATCCTCTATGACTCCTGAACTATATGTGAACTTTCAAATATGCCATCATGTAAATCAATAAAAGTGCTTTTTAATCTTTTCCTTCATCTCTTTTTTCTTTTCTCACTTTGTTTTGGATCTCTTCTTTTTGATGGTTAGTTGAAATTGATGGTAGATGTATTGAATATACCCACTTTATCCTGATATAGTCAATGTCGGCAGCGGTATTTTACTCCATCATGTGATTGCTTAGGGTGGAAACTTTATCGGCCCTTCGAAAATTTGCACTCTCACATCTTGATTAGATTGATCATGGGTTCATGATCTACCATTGCCGGTTCCAAGTCCGGATGTGAAAAGTGGAGGGTTGCGTTAGGTAGTCGACAAGCATAAAACTTGTCGAAATATCATGACATGAATCCTTTAAATCATTGTGTTAATCTAAGGTGTCCCGAAGCGGCCTTATGTATAAATCTGATGAAAAATGTCTTGCATCGGCCGCGATCGATGTTAAATAAGCAGTTCCCATTATGGACGAATGCGGGCAGAAGTTAGTCCATGGCGAATTAGGTTAGGATCTTGAAATAGATTCTTACGGTAAATTAATAATTAATAGATATTATGATTCAGAAAGATAAATATTTTATGTGTTCAAGAAACTAAATGGGTTGAGAAGGCCAGAGATTGATAGTTTAGGTTTTAAACTTTTAGTATTCGGTAAAGTTGAACTAGAAATGGTGTAGGTGTGATTATAGATAAAAGTTTGAAGGATAATGTTATAAATATTAATAAATGAGATATAATTATACTTTAAAGATTATTGTTGATACTTAAGATTATCAATGTTATAAGTGTCATGCACCAAGTAGGTTTGGAGGTAAGCGGAAAAATTTTTTTGGAATGAAATTTAAGATACCTCTGAAGAAAAAATATTTATTGGAGGAGATTTAAATGGACATGTTGGTAGAGTGGTAGAAGATTTTAAAGTATTCATGGTGGTTATGGATTTGGGTATTAATGAAGAAGGTACTATATTAAATTTTTTTATTTCTGATTTTGCTAACACTTTATTTAAGAAAAGAGATGAACATATTATTATTTATAAAATGGATCTAGTATAACATTGATTATTTTCGATAAGAAAAATAGATCGCTTAGATTGTAAGATTAAAGTCATTCCAAGTGAAAATCTAAAATCTACATCGATTATTAGTTTTAGATTTTAAGATGAAAGGTTGTAAGAGAAAAAATAAACTAAATTATTATCCTAAAATTAGATGACACTTAAAGAACACAAATAAAAATATTTTAAGAAGCAACTGAGATTAGAATTTGAGATGTTATGAGAAAATTTAACATTATGTGGGAAAAAAAAGAAGTGAAATTAAACAAGTTCTTAAAGATGTGTGGAGAATCAAAAGGAAAAGTTTATTTTAATAAGAATAGTTGGTGGTGGAAAAGTGTGCAAGAAAAAATAAAAAATAAGAAGTATTGTTATAAAATTTGGTTTAGATGTAAAAACTCGGAGAATTGGGATAGATATAAAGTGGCTTGTAGAGATTCTAAAAAAGCTGCATATGATGCAAATAATTTAGGTTTTAGTGATTTATACAATAAATTAGATACCAAAGAAGGTGAAAGATGTATGTATAAGTTAACCAAAAGAGATAGGAGAAATAAAGATATAGTTGAGTGAGATGTATTAAATAATAAAATATTTTTTTTAGAAAAGGATATTGAAAATAGGTGGATGAGGTATTTTGATAAACTTTTCAATGAAGGATCTGTACGATTGATTTTAACAACCTTAATACCACAAAAATAGAGAATTTCATTTTATCGTCAGATTAGTAAATCAAAGTTAGTGAAAAGAAAATGAAATGTGAAAAAAGCGAGAGACCTGATAATATTCCAATAGAAGTGTGGAAATGTTTAGAGATCAAGGAATTTCTTGGCTTACAAATCTTTTAATGTCATTTTAAAACTAAAAGATGTCGGATGAGTGAAGAAAGAGTTTGTTGGTTCCTATATTTAAGAATAAAGGTGATGCACAAGAGTGTGCAATTATAGAGGAAGTTAATGTGCCATACATTAAAATTATGGGAGAGAGTAATTGAGCATAGGTTACGATGTGACGTAAGTTTCCAATCGAGTTTGGTTTCATGCCGTAGATCTACTTTGGATGCTATACATTTGTTAAGGGGTTTGATGGAGAAGCATAGATAGTAAGGATGATCTACATATGATATTTATTGATTTAGAGAAAGCTATGATAAAGTTTCAAGAAATGTTCTTTGGAGAGTTCTAGAATAGAAAGGAGTTAATATTGGTTATCTTCAAGTCATTAAGGATATGTATACTAGAGATGTTACTTGTGTTCAAACACAAGGAGGATTGATAAAATATTTTTCTATTTCAGTTGGATTACATCAAGGATTAGCTTTAAGCCCTTATCTTTTTACTTTAGTTATGGATGTTCTTACTAGGCATTTACAAGAAGATGTTCCTTGGTGTATGCTTTTTGTTGATGACATTCTTCTTGTTGATAAGACTAGAGGGAGTCCAAGAAACTTGAATTATGGAGGTCAACTCTAGAGTCTAAAGGTTTTAGTAGTAAATGACATATGGAGTGTAATTTTAGTTGTAGAAGTTCTAGTGATAGTGTTTGACATTTGGTGAACAAGTCATTAATAAGAGTGAGCGTTTATTTAGGCTCTATTGTTCAAAATGATGGTGAAATAGATGGAGATGATATTAGTAGAATTCAAGTTGGATGGTTGAAGTGGAGGAATGCATCGGCCTATTATGTGATAGAAAAGTTCCACTTAAACTTAAGGAAAATTTTATAAGATGAGGTGACCTACAATGACTTATAGTGCAATGTTGGCAATAAAGAAGCAGTTAAGATGAGACGAGGATGCTTAGGAGGATGAGTGGCTTTACTCTTAGAGATAGAATGCAAAATGAGTATATTCGGAAAAAGTTGGAGTAGCTCAGTGGTAGATAAGATTAGGGAGTCATCTTAGATTGTTTGGCCACATAAAGCATCGGCCGTCGATGACCCGATTAGGAGAGTAGATGCATTAGATTTTATGTTAAGATAGGTAGAGGTAGACCTAAAAGACTTGGTTAAGATGTATAAAAAATGATCTTAGTATACTTGATTTAAATGAGAATTTGACACATAATAGGACACAATGGAGACAAAGGATTCATGTAGCCGACCCCACCTAGTGGGATTAAGGCTTGTTGTTGTTGTCACTCAAATCATAATGAAATTCTTAATCCTGTAAGTTGGTAGTACACTTTGATATAATTGATAAGGGATTGGGGTGCTGAAGGCTTTTGGATATGGTGGATCTATTAAAACTGAAGACCCTATCAATATGAAATCAAAGGGATGAAGAGAAGTGGGTTATTGTGGGATGACACCATTCAAATTTCTAGTTATGGTTTCCTCACATGCAAACTCCTTATTCCTTTGAGGGCTCCAGTTGTAGATGAAGTCATGTCTTGTGCAATGATTTGGGGAGATACCTCAAAGTCAGTGTTAAAAATTATAAGGAATTGAGTTAGTTAAACGAGAAAAAACATGTCCAAAAAACTAGCGTGGTCATAAAATTTTCTTGTAATAGATTTAGGGGAAAGAAAGAATAATTTGTCCATGTAGAGAGAGAATTAAGGAATATTTTTTTTTTTTAACTTCAAACTTCTTATTTTTAAGAATATATGCACTAAATTCAAACCAAAATAAATTCAAATTTAAGCTCATTCTAATTCTGTAAAACTAGTAAAACTAGGAAATTATTCTAACAATCTAATGAACATTCAAATTAAATTTAATTAAGAATAATCCAAATATTCCTCAGAAAATTTGAGTGCACCTTATATTGTTTTGATTTTTGACACTGAAAGATTTTTCTATGTTCTAGAAATTATTGGTTAATCTTGAAGTTTTCCAGGTTTCTAGAAGCTTTTAGGAAGTTCTAGAATGCTATTTATATATTATAAGTCCTTAAAAATTCTAAATCCTAATTGGATTATATTTGATGATGGAGATCCTCTTAGATTAATGTGTTTGCCCAACTAATTGATATTCTTTTCCATCATAACATCATTATCTTGCATTTTTTATTAAAAACAGCCAGCCATTAAAATTAAAAGCCACTATCTCACAATTCCTCCAATATCTTGGCCTATATAATTTCATCATCTTTTGTTTCATCTCAACTATTCCGGGTTGCTTTTTAAATGCTACTTATCCACACTGTATTGTTAGTTTTTTTAGCTCAATCCTTTTGAGTAGCTTTTCTGATTTTATTAGCTGAAATGGTGACTTTTGTTGTCCCAGTCTACTTTATAACCCTTCCCCATTAATTGCAGCTCTCAATCTTATTGGTGTTTATTTTGTTGTCTTATGGATGAGATGCCAGCTCATCCTTTTTTTCTTATATTACCTTAATTTTTTTCGTGACTTTAACTTTGTGTCATTTACTCTGTTCCCATAGTTTGAAATGGATCTTTCTTAGTCATTTCTGATAAAGTCACTTTGGCTTTGCCACGTCAACATCCAAAATAATAAGACGTACATGAATAGTTTTCTAATCATTTGACACATTTTTATAGTTACCAATTGGTCCTTTCCGATTTACTTCTCATTTCAGTGTTAAATTTCAGGAAGCCATGGGGATGGACATCCTACAAACACGGACACACCGCTTGTTGCATGGGGGGCTGGTATAAAGGGTCCTAAACAGCTATCCCATAGTTATCAACCTGATAACAATTTTCGTTTTGTTGACGACCACAAGCATGACATGCCTACCCCTTCTGAATGGGGCCTTACAGGTGTAGAAAGAATTGATGTAAATCAGGCTGATATAGCACCTCTAATGGTTAGATTCTTTTGGATCTTAAAATTTTATATATGGTTGACATGTTTGATTTCCCTTCATGCTTGTAGATTCTGTGGTCTTTTGCAGGCCACACTTGTTGGTTTGCCGTGCCCAGTTAATTCAGTTGGAAATTTACCACTGCAGTACCTTCAATTGAATAAGGTTTGATTTTTGAAGCTTGTTTAAATTGAATATCTTTTCTGTACATTTTCTGAGCGCTTATTTTGTAGGTTTTGCAAATTATGCCGATACTATATACATAAATTTTTTTGCTTTAGATGGGGACGAAGAACATTGAAATTTTTTCCTCACTTAACAATTGCTTTCATTGCTTCCTTTTGTTTTTCTTTTTAGGGAGAACAAGTTGAAGCTACTCTTGCAAATACAAAAGAAATTTTAAATCAGTTTCTTCGCAAGTCACGTATCCTTCTTTTGTTGAATCCAGTTTTGAGACTTTTCATTTTATCTGCTTTAACAAAACCTATTTCTTTACACATACCATGCTATCAATTATTAAAGTATTCTCCATTTGTTGTATTCTGCTATTTTGAAAGAAATTGTTTCTGAGATACAAAATTTATTTTTGTTTCCTTGATTAGATTTTAGAGCTAAAGCAGTCGAGCTCACTTCAATTTAAACCATTCAAGCCATTGATAAATTATTCTTCTGTTCTTGATCAAATTGAAGATTTCATATCTGCACACGATTATGAAAATGCAATGATATCGTGTGAAAATCTCAGAAGATTATCCTTGGCAGGAATTCACTATTTTCAAACCTATGATTGGTTTATGCTAATGAGCACAGCAACTCTTGGTTATGTTGGATGGATGATCAATCTTGTTTTACACATACTCCAGTCATACACGTTATTGTCAAGAAATCTTTTTCTTAAGAAAAATCAAATACTCTTTCATGGCCGTATGATGAAGAAAGTAAGGATGTTCATCAAGATTTGTATATTTTTTTAATAAATTTAGTTCATGCTTCATTTTATGGTTTTTCATATTTAATTTGTGTGGCTAAATTGTATTTGTTTGCTTGCTGTTACCTTAGTTCCCTCTATCTAATTTTAGTTGTTGCACTGGCTTTTCCATTGTTTTGAGCCATTCATAGCAATATTTTGTCTCCTTTATTATTGGCATGTGAGTTACTTGTGGGCATTACGGAAGGGTGATGTAAAAGTGTATTATATGCTATAATGAGCAGATCAGTCAATTTGTTTTTGATCACGAGAGTGTCCTTTGAAAAACATTGGTTTTTATATAGCTCATGCAACAACCATTAGGATGGATGACTTGATTGATTTTAATCAGCGTACATGTGTTGACATTAATTTTTTGTTTAGTAAAATTTTATTTTATAATAAGTGTTGGATATCTTTTAGGGGGTTTATTCATTCCCTTATCAAAAATATGAGACTCTTCAACTAAACAAAACACATAGAATTCCCCTTTTCTCTAAACATGATCAACATGATATCACAGTAAAGTTAATAACTGTGGCCTCTGAAAATTCACACTCATCTTCTCATTGAGAGAGTTTTGATGTGCCTCGGGTCAACTTTTCAAAAGATAGATTAGATTTGTAGATAAAATACTGCCCAAAGATTTCATTCTCATTTTGTAAGACTTTAGATCTAGTTTTAGGTTTTTTGTCGACGTAAGCACTTAAGGTTAATTATCTCTCTTAGTGATGAGAGAGAATTTTTAATTAAGGCTCATTGTTAGGCGCTGAGAGGCTCATCATATAGCAGTAACAATTTAGATTTTAAAATTAAAAAATTTATCATTTTTAACTTAAAACGGATGATGAGGGAAATGATGATGAACCCAATCAAGTTCTATAATTTCATCGTTTCAAGCTATCATGGTCTCATGTCTACTTAACTAGAGCAAATAGTCAACTCAACTTGATCGAAGAATCTTAAATGGGTCTTGGTTTTGATGGCTCTCATCTCATGGGAAATTTTGTAAATGAATTTGAGGATTGATGGAACTTACATATGTTTGGTCTAGCATAAAGATTAATTTAAAGTGCTTGTAATTTTGCTTCTTTGTATTTGATATTGATGTACTATGATACAAAGTTTGTGTGATTGGTATAAACTTACCTAGTTTTGGGTTATTTCATTCAAGTGGATCTTGTAGTCTTAGGGTTGGATGTTTGTTTAAAGGAACAAATTTAAGTTGTCTTTAGCTAACATATTACTTTTTGCCCTATTAGATGCATTCTATGATTTACGACTCAAAATAAAACTATTGAGAAGATTAGGTTACAATTGCAATTGTAGTTTAATGATATTATTTAGGGTCAAAATAATCGGTTTTAGGACTTTGATCATGACCACTATTTATTGTGGTTCCATTTAGAAGCGAAACTACACGAATAAAAGTCATAGGCTATGTCCTTGTTGGCGTGAGATTACTTGAGAGTGAACAAAATGATGCATTTGAACTAACATTAACTCGTTTGTGAGTTATAATTGTCCTAAATTATTACTCCTGACAAACTATTGTAGATATTGGATGGATTTTCACTGTCTTTAAATGATGAATATCACTTAACTATCTCTTAATTAAAATTTTTTATTCATTCATAATTGATTACAACAATAACAACAAGCTTTTATCCCACTAAGTGGGGTCGGCTACATGAATCCTTCGTCTCCATTGTGTCATATTATGTGTCAAATTCTCATTTAATTCAAGTATACTAAGGTCATTTTTTATACATCTTAACCAAGTCTTTTTAGGTCTACCTCAATTCATTCATAATTGATTGAAATTTAAATTTGGAATCATTTGGTGTGAAAGCTTTATAAAATTTTGATGGTAATAAATCTCTCTGGTTGATATCTCTTATTAATACGATTATCATTGATTTTTTTAGTTAATTGGTATCAATTAGATCTTGTCAATTTTGTTTGATTTGCTCTTTAGAGGATCGGGCCTATGATTTATGTATAACTCAAATTTTTTTAGACATCTATTATATTGCAAGCATTGTCAACTTTACTTTGAGCGTAGAGGATCAAGTCTATGGTTAAAACTCATGATTATTCTTTCAAGTTTGAAATCAAGTGTTTGTGTTTTAAGTATGAATTTTTTTTATAAAAGCCTTTGATGGCTGTATGTAAATATAAAATAGAATTGACTTTGATTAGGTTAAGAATATATGTTGAAAATCATTCTTTTTTGTGATGTAATGATCTTGTCAACTCAATCTTTATAGGGAGGAGGATTGGATTGCTTAGATGGGACTTAACGATTCTACCATATAGGCGAAATGACCTGTTGGAGAGTTTGCTTTTGTGTCAATTTTGAATTTTAGATTTTAAAAGATGTTTCAACTTTTAAAATGATTGTTGATCTTTCAAAATATTTGCTTTCTTTTAAATGCAGGGGATTTGAGTCAGTTTTATTTGGATCTGCACATCATCCTTAGACATTGAATTTAGGTATTTAGTACTAATGTGGTGCATATATGGGTATTCAATCTTGATGTATCTATAATATTTTTGAATAATTCTTCATCCATTTGTTTAATGTATTTATAGATTACAATTGCATGCTTCTTAAGATATCTTGAGCATGGTTGTACCTCAAATTCGTCATGCTCTTCTTAACGTCATAGGGCCTTGAAGTATTTGCACGAAGAAAAATACATGTTTTTCGAGCATGCATGTATGCACACTTAACATTTAGGTTTTGGTATTATACTTGTGAGGATGATGAGATGACAAAATGATGATTTGCAACAACAACAACAACAGTAATCCCACTAATAGTAATACATGAATCCTTCTATTTAGTCATTATGTGTCAAATTCTCATTTAATTCAATTATACTAAGGTTATTTTTATACATCTTAACCAAGTCTTTTAGGTCTACCTCTACCTTTCTTAACATAAGACAAATCTGATCTACTCGCTAACCTAGGGTCATCTGGACGTGACGCTGTATGTAAGGCGACTCTCTAATCTTATCATCATTTTTATACACAAAATGATGATTTGCGAGGCAAAAAATTTTTTTGGCTTCTTTCTAGAGAGAGCAGTGATTTGAAGGTAGAGAGTGACTTCTCTCTCTTTAGAGAGAGAAAATGGGAGAGATGATTGTCCACTTTTTCTTGAGAGAGAGAGAGAGAGAGAGAGGAGAGAGATAAATGGAAAGGAGTTTCTCATGGTTTAGAGAGAACATATGGGAGGTGAATGGTGGTGAGTAGAAAGAGATAGAGGGCTATTGTTGATGGGAGTGTTGCAACTGGGTGGAGGTGAGGTGGTCGGCTCGAGGACTGCTGAGGTATTTGGTGAAAGTTTCAAGGAGAGGCTTCATGGAGTGGGAGGGTTGTGAACTACCTCTCTCTCAAGTAGGAGTCAAAGAGGAGTGAGGAGACGTGCAACATAGAGTGAGAGGGATGTCTGCAATGGTGTCTGAGGCATGCAACTTACTTGTAGTTATGGCAACTAGTGTTTAGGCAAGTGGTAGCTATGCTTGTATTGAGGAAGGGAGAGTGCAGTGTCGACTTCTATGGATGAGCCAGGGAAGAGGAATAGTTACATGGCTTGAGATGTTGGTTGCTGGTGGGATGTGATGGTTGTGGCTTGTTGAGGGAGTCGAGAAAGGAGGGAGTGTTGGGAGGAAATGAGAATTGGACCGGGAATCATGTAAGATGAAGATGCAGAGAGAGTTGGGGATTTATTAAAGAGGGAGTAGCATTCGGAGAGATTGAGTGGTGCGGGTCTTTGCAACTTGTGATGGGGTTGGAGCCGCAAAAGCAAGTTGATTGTAGAGAGAATAGCTTGGGAGCTCGAATAAGAGGGTCGACATCACATGCAGAACTCGTGAGATTGAGCTAGAGGTGAGCATTAAAGAGTGTGAAAGGGCCTCAATGAAGCTGAATTGCATGGAGATAGAAAGGCAAAAGCAAGGGGAGTTGAGGTGATTGTCAGTGGAGAAAACCAAAGAGTTGGGAGACTAGGGTTCGATTTGGGTGAGAAAACCTGCGATATGTGAATGAGAGCACTTTTGAGAGGGAATGATAGGGACATGTTATTTTTGATTTTTTTATTTATTTCGTTGTATTTTTTTAAGCATGATAGGGGCAGGTGAGGTGGATGTGGACACGGGTGTAGGATTTGGAGTATTGAAAGCTTTATTTAATTTTAATTACTCTTTTTTAGTATTAATATTATATATATGTATATATAATTAACTATAATTTGATCTGATCTTTTTTATTATCATTAATAATAAATTTTTTTTGGTATATAATAATTATGATAAAATATATATTGAAGTCTATTTTGTTATCTTAATGATTTTAATTTAATTTTAATTCAAAATTTAATCTTAGTTTAAACTTAAGATATTATTCAAATGAGTTGATTTTTGCTTGAATTGTTTTGTCGATTGTGCACATTATAGTTTGTACTGTAGCCTCACTCATAGGTAATTTTTGGGCTTGGTTTTTGTGTGGGGAACCATACAATACATGTGTCATTTCAAGGTAATTTTAGTATTCTAAACTTGTCAGCGAGGTCTATTTTGGTAACAAACATCATTTTATTGATTAGGCTTTAGGGTTAGGATTTTAGTATTTAAGTTTAGGGTTAAGATTTACAACTTAAAAGACAATAAGCGAAGCAATATTTGCTTGATTCATGTGACGTCTTATCTGTAGTCCATTAATAGCATCATATTTGATCAAATTGAATGCATAATATTTTTTTAATGTATTTCAACACTTTGAATGCATCGCCACAATTCGTATCATGAACGGATGATATTTGGACAGTTTTGGCAACGATTGAGGTGTCTAGATTTTGATTTGCATGATGCGATTTGTCCTCGTCTTCATGATCTGTTAAATTGTTCGAGGAGGTCTCCCCTTGATGATTTCAATATTTCAATATTCTAAGCACGTTGATGAGGTATGTTTCATGCATGGGTGATGTTTGAGCAGCTTCTATCATAGTTGAAGTATTTTCAAACTCGATTTGCTTATTATTTTGATCATTGTCTGTCAATCTTGTTTACTCAATTTGACTTATGTAATTGATGTGGATATCAATAGTAACCTAATGATAGGCCCTCCTCCCTATCCTTCCTAGCCTTCAACTCGCATGCAACCTGAACTCTTGATCTCCCATTTGACTTCGCCCATGCATTCCAATGCTTGATTCTATCTCATGATTTGGTACATCCACTCCTCCACTCTCTCCTGCCTAGATGTGCATCGTTAAGCTGTGTCTTTCTTCTCGCATGCTTGCTTGCTTACCCGCACATGTTCACTTGTCCAAGCTTAATTGTTCTCTCACATGCACATCACTCAACCAAGCTTGTTTGCTCATTCATTTTTCCGCTTACATAACACATTGTTTTGCTATGCTTATGAGCTCACTTGCTTATGCATCCTTATTGTAGTGCACTTAAATTTTCATCTTATTAACTTCTTTTGGATGCTGAGCCCATTGCTATCACTAGATTTGTGCATGTTGTAGCTCTTTTGTAGCCTAGAGCACAATTATTTTTTGTTTTATTCAATCATCATTCACCATTGATTTAAGTTAGATCTCCATTTTCTATATCTCCTTGATGGTGTCATGGCTTGTCGATCTTCCCTCAATGATTCAAAGCCCTCCATCATTATTTCTACAATCAAATTTAATGGTGTTACCTATCTCATATTGTTGAGGGTCTTTATTCTCATGATAAACTCATTTACCTTGATGTGCCTCCTTCGACTCGCTGTGACATCCCATGTTTTTCAATGGTAAACTTTGGAATTTTCTTTGCTTCAACTACTTCTGGCAAAATAAAATTATCAAGGTATATACTCTGTATTTTGAACTTTTTTTCTATATAATAGAATGATTTGCCCATCTTGAAATATTATAATGTTGTATAGGATAAGTGGGATGAGCTACTCTTATATACCTTTTATTACTTTTTCAACAGTCTGACAAAAATTGGATAAGGAGTTTTTTGTTAACAAATTTCCCTTGGCTTTCATCGATTAGTTCATCATGTACAATCCATTGTTATGCCTAATCTAAAATCTTGAAATTTTAAGTTTATTTCTCTGTTTCTATCTTTTTTTTTTTAAATTTTCCCTTGCCTATTGGCATCATGGTGGCCATAGTAGCTATGATTGTAATGGCTAGATTGATAATGGTTTTGGCCATGAAGGAAAGACTTTTACTTTTAGTTTTTATTGTGGACATGCTAATTTCCCTTCAAAATGTTGTCGAGCTAAATTTAACTCTATCTTCTTAACATGCCTTTTACTACTAATCTAAAGATCCTCTAGACTTACATGATTGTTAATGTTCCTTCCGTTTTAAGTACTTCTAAGTTTATCATTTTTTTCTCAGAAGGATTATGATCACCTTGGTAATACTCTCAGCCATATGTGTCTACCCTCATGCCATTTTCTCATATGGTTCTGTAGCTTTTGCTTCTAGTTCATTTTGGATTTTAGATTTTTGTGCTTCTTCTCATATGATAGTTAATCAACAATTGTTCTCTTTCACCTATTTTCTTGATGTCTTGTGATTAATGCTGATGATTCCTTTCTGCTTGGGAAAAAGCTCTATCCTTATCTTTCTTTCCATGGGCAATTCTCTCCTATATGTGTTATATGTTTTTAAATTTCCTCTCAATTTACTTTCTAGTCATTGTATAATTAAAGGCCAGAACTATTCCGTAGCATTTATCCATATTACTATGTTTTCATATCTCAATATGAGGAAGACAAGTGATGGTGTTGAAGCCAAGTTTGCTAGATTGACAAGATCTCTCTTTGATTTTTTTTCCACTCTTAATATCTATTCTTGACATTTCATTTGGGCCATTCTTAATAATTTTTAATATTTGGGGTTCTACTTGTTTTAACCCATTTTGGGTTTTGGTACTTAGAAAGTTTTGTTGATGGTAATTCTTGAATCATATGGGTGTATTTGCTAAAGTGTAAGTTTGAAGTCTTGTTTGTCTTCTACATATTTTTATAGGAAATAGAAGTTCATTTATTTACTATGATTAAAATTGTTTGAGCTAATGATGTTTTGGAATATATGCAATCATAATTTCATTCATTTTGTATTGACAATGTAATCATTAATCAAACTTCATGTATTTATATGTCAATAACATGTGTTTGTTAGCTGCAAGTGTTGTGATCTTGTTGGCGGAGCTTGTATCTTGATTTTTTGAATCAAAGTTTCTCATTAGTTTAGGGGTGAAATCATTTTGATTGCATACTGCCTTATTAATCATATTTTTTTTCAATCATTTTTTATGATGTCTCCCCCTTTTTGTCCTTTCATGGGTAATTCCATTTTCCTCTCCAGCCTTAGTTTTTGATTTTGCTTGCTTTCTTGATTTTTTGAATCAAAGTTCCTCATTAGTTTAGTGGTGAAATCATTTTGATTGCATACTACCTTATTAATCATATTTTTTTCAATCATTTTTTATGATGTTTCCCCCTTTTTGTCCTTTCATGGGTAATTCCATTTTCCTCTCCAACCTTAGTTTTTGATTTTGCTTGTTTTGTGCATTTGTATTAGAAACACTCTCTTATTGGGCTATTAGGTTAACTTTTTGGGATGCTCTTATTCTAAAAAAAGCTATCATTATTATGACCGGACTACCATACTCATCTACTTCTATAGATGTTACTTTCTTGAGTCCTCACTCTATTCAGCGTCTTCCTTGAGCCATCTTCTCCACCTGCTCCTCTTCCTTTAGAAGTGTCTAAATATATTTATATCTCTATCTCTGTAGGTTTACACATGAGAACTCCTTCTCCTGTAACAATACCTTCATTCACATTGTTCAAATTTACTGAGCATCCACCTCATGAAGAAGTCATCTAATCTCCATTTTTACATTGTCATTCACAAAGGTAAACAACAGTGAGCTAATGATTATCTTATTTAACATTATATATCCTTTGATCATTATTCCATTGGCTTTTATTGTTTTGCATTGTTTTTTTCATCCATTTCTATGCTTAGGACATATTAGAAAGCAGTACAAAATCATAGGTGGAAATAGACTAAGGATTCAAAATGACTTTCTTGTTAAATTGACATATATGGATTTGATTATTCTTCCTCTTGGCATTAAATTAGTCTCATGTTAATGTTTTACATTATTGAATTCATTATGATGGCTTTGTTGATGGATATAAACATGCCTGGTTGACAAAAATTTATTCAGTTTTTGGGGATAAACTACTTTGACGCATTATCCCAGTTTTCAATCTCAAATTAGTCTAATTTTTTTTGTCTATCACCATTAAATAAGGTTGACCATTGCTCCAAATAGATTCCAGTATTGCTAGCTTTATGGCTACCTCAATGAAGTCAGTTATATGGAACAACCCTAGGAAGGATTGCTTGAGGGGTAACTGGAGTTTTTAAGTTCAACAAGCTCATTCCATAACTTTTGTAATTTCTTTTTGAAGCTTCTCTTCGTAGCAATGCAACAGATTTAATGAATGAGGAAATAAAAGCTATGCTTTAAAATTTTAAAATGAAAATCCTCACCATTCATTCAATGAAATTTGACTGATTGTTATGACTAGTTTCTAGTTGAAGATTTATGAAACTTAATGGAAGTTTTATATTTTGTATTTTGCAAGCTAGTCTTTTATGTTGTAAATTTGTTGAAACTTTGAGAGACTTGGAATGTGGTTAATGAAGATGAAATTTTGGAGAATGTTCTCTTTATTATATTTCAATTGGTAAGTTGATCCATATTATTATCTTGATTCTTGATATCTCCTTTGGTGTAGAATCTAGTCAACACATGTAGACTTTCAAAAGTAAATATTAGGAAGTTGTTATGTGATTTAAGGCATATGATGACGACTCCCAAGAAAGGAACACAAACTAAGAATGGGAACCTCAATGTGGAATCCTTTTCTTATGTTGGCTATGCTATATTAGTTTGTAGATAATCTATATCCAGATATTGTTATTTGTTGAGATAACTTGGTCACTTGAAAGAGTAATAAAGATGCAAAGCTGGCCAAATCAAGTGTCGAGGCAAAATACAAAGCCATGGTACACTCTACATGAGGATTGATGTCACTGAAGATCCTCTTTGGGAAATTTGATTTTTAACTACACAACCCATTGCCTTAAATTTTTGTATCTTGTTACAATTTACATTGGTAATAATCTTTATTTCATTTTCATAAAAGAACCAAGAACATTGATGTTGCTTGTCATTTTATTTAGGATGTAGTGCTATCAAAGGAGATCATTATGGTTATTCATATTTCCAATTTGGAGCAACACAAGCTCTAGTTTGAGAGGGAGTGATGCTAGACATGTTCATGAATTACATGGGACATGTCACAAGATCTCATCTCGTTTCAGATTGAATCGATTTTATAGGCCCTTTGCCTTCATTTTTTTAGATTATGTTTATTTGTTTTGATATAAATAGGTCTTTAGATTGTTTAGAGTTCAGGTTCTTTTGCTGAATTTTGTATTAGAGACTATTTTTCTCTATTTTTTCTTTTTTCTAGCTGTATCCAATTCTTGTAAGTGGTGCATAGGGTTGTATCTTGTATAGATGTGGAGGTTGATCCCATCCAACTTCTTCATTACCTGTCCCCATGTCACCGGCTAGTCTTCTAGCTGCGTCTAAGTGTTTTCAACAACTGAAATTACTGTTTTGCAAGCTGAATCGTCATTAACAATAGGTAACAACCTTCCGTCACTCTCATACAACATTTTCCCATCCCTTTATTGAACCTAGATACCCTCTTGGCTTTCCTACAGCGGTATCAGGGGTGCTCTTGTTAGCTTTTATTTTTTTAGGAATGTTTCATTTTTATAATAAGTGGACATATTTAGTTGGGTGTTTTGTCACACCCCATTTTAATCGCTTCTTTTAGTCCAAAATGAGACATATTAGAGGTTGGTAATTTAATAAGATACATTCTCCGCCATCACTCATCCTGACTTCACCAATCAGGATCGAGTAGGTAGAAAATTAATCTACCTAGGTAATTATAATAAATTTTTACACTTTTATAATCATTCAAATTGATTCATCAAAGTCATTAATATGGAAGAGTATGCAATTTAAATCATTATAATAAATTACAAAACTTCTAATAAACTTCACAAAAAATATATATACAAGAAATACTTCTAAATTTACATAATGAATATATTTTCTCTTATCTCATATTTCAAAATTTTCATTTTACTTTAGTATATATGATAAAATCGGATCATCTGATTAAGGCTCTACTGACTCCTTTCTTTTGACTCCTTTCTTTTGTCTGAAATAATAGTCGAGTAATATCTTGTAGGCTAAAAGCTCAATACAACAACAACAACAACAAGCCTTAATCAATTAGGTAATGAATTTCTTCTTTGTGTCTATTATGTCAAATTCTCATCTAATTCAAGTATATAATCATTTATACATTTTAACCAAGTCTTTGGTCTACCTCTACCTTTCTTAACATAAGGCAAATCTAATATACTTTAATGTCATTATATTTATGTGGCCAAACCATCTAAGGCGACTCTCTAATCTATCTACTGAGCTACTCAACTTTTTTTCAACATACTCATTTTACATTCTATCTCTATATGATAAAATCATCATCCAAAGCATCTCATCTCACTTTCTTTTACGCTTCTCTTTTTTACAACATAATAAGTCATTGAGGTCTTACCACCATCTTATAAAATTTTCCCTTAAGCTTTATCACATATAAATAATTATTCAACCATCCAACTTGAATTCAAGAACAAGAAGTAATAACATGCATGCTACTCTTTATTGCTAACATGAGCATTTTTAATCATAAACATATTTAATTTAATGTAATAATTAAATAAAAAATAGCTTTTATAATTACATGAGTGAAAGATATTCATAAGTAATAACTAAATGCGTTAATAGGGAAATAAAATGCATTAGTTAAATATCAAAACATTTGAGTTTTATTATTATTTTTTCTTTTTTATAATTTATAATAATATAAATATCATGTAATATCTATAAGCTTTAGCACATAAAAGAGAGTTGGAAACCTCCTTTTGGCCTCTACTGAATCTTACTTCATGCCTTTGGCTTTTCTCTGCATAGGTCATCATCATTTGCTGATTTGTACCACATGATATGACATTTAGAAACTTCTTTTATTTAACATCATTAATTTTAAACCATTATAAATATTTAACAAAACTATAACCTTTTAACAATTAGTCTGCATCAATATGTGTCAAAAACATATGATATAATAAAGCTTAAATTTTAGTAATTATTGTGCATCATATTATTTAGTGATATCAATTTCCTTTAATTATTTAAAATGGATGATTGTTTAAAAAATATGGTGATTTTATTAGCAAATATCAGATATTAATAATGTCATGCCCCATAACAATATTCTACAATTCATTGAAGTGGGACATAATAGAGAGGGTAGATTTAGCTAACTGAATGTTTCTCAAACATCTATTATGAAAATTTTATTTACCACATAATAGTGTACAAGATCAATTCAATCATCTAAATTCACTCAAACAATACTAACAAATATTAATATAATAAAATCAACTAACATTCATATCAACTGGAAGCAACTCAATTGAAACTTTTAATAATAAACTAGAGAGCATCTAAAACATCGAATATTGAAACAGTACTATTAAAATTTACTGAACTCACCTCAAAACTTATTTGCATAGCGTCCTCACAAAACTTTCAAAAAGGGGCAAAACTTACACCTCTAACTTATCCTTACCCTTTCCAATAAAAATAATTATTTTCAACTAATAAGTCATACGATTTAGCAAGATAAGTCAGTCTAATATAGAAGTATTGAAGAATACATTAGTATGCATGTAAATCTGAGCAAGTGAAACATAAATTGTACACATGATCAATTTGATTTATACGATAGCAGTGTAACTTATTTGAACTTTTTTGTAGGAATCATAATTGGTACAATATCAAGTAATATTTATATATTAAATGTTAGTTTTGAAATGTGTCATGTGTAGTTATTGAAGTTATTGACTAACATATCTTAGCTTAAAAGCTAGGCTAAATTTTTTTTATTTCTATAAGAGATCCTTTTGCTGCATTTCATATCATTTGAGGATCTTTTTACCTCACTGGTGGACCCATTTGTCCTTAATCCTGGGCAGGTAACGTCATAACATTTTTCCAATCCTGATGTCTATCACATGACATTTCTCAGCTAAGTCTGTTTGCATGCCTGAAATATTTTTTAGCAGTTACATAATATAGCATAAGAAATGAGCATAAATGAATCAGAATAATATACTAAATATGGAAATATAACAAGGAGTATATGTAATTAATCGTTCACTTGAATTGTATATAAAATAAAAGCTATGCATATGAATTGATTCCCAATAAGCTCGTAACAATTATTATTCAGGAAAATGAAGAATATATAATGTTGACAGTTAATATTGTATACAACAAAAAATGTAGGGAAGAAGAAACTTGATTTCTGTATTAGAATTACAAATCTTATCTGAGTGGCGAATTTCTCCCAAGAAATGAATTACTCGAATCCTCTTTTGTATATAAACAACATCAACATGATTTTTCCTCATAAGAACACTTAGCATAAGCTCAATCACACTCTTGACCCTCTAATATTGCAATTTTAGACAACCAATTAATCATTTAATAAGTTACAATAAATTTACTAAAAGAATTTAAATTAACATATTTTATTAATTATTGAAATTTACATGTTAACTTGGCAGTTGTCATTCGTACTTCCTTTTTCAAGACCTTATTTTTTGATGCTTTACTCCTGCTTAATGACAGAATAATAAGGTTAGAATATTAATTAAAATATTCAAAGTTAAGTAGAATCAATTTCTTTCAATTTTGCTTTCGTAATTAATTCTTTGGATTCAAATGCTTTAATAGTCTCTCTGTTACATCCCGCTTCGATGGGTTGCAGGATATTATTGTAGGCGTGACAAATAATTTGTACAACATGATGAAAATTCTATAAATATTATGTCTAAAAATTAATGCTTCCTATATTAAAGTATATCATCTCCATTATAAGATCTTTCTTGTGGCAAATTTCTTTATTTTTTATCTACCCACCGTCTTTTTCTATCATAAATAATCTAAAAACAATAATTCTTTCAATTTATTATCAATTTATATATTATAACTTGAAATTTAGTCAATTAACTTTAAAAGAATTTATTTTCATTCAAGGCTTTGAAATCTGCCAATTATAAATCAAATCTATTTAAAAATAATATAAAAATTGGATTTCTGCTTATGAAAATCAATTCAATTTGCAGAAAAAAAAAAGTATTCTTTACCCGACTTCCTAACTTATTCATTTTTATTCTCCTCTCATCTTTCCCTCTCCTCTTTTTTTTCCTTCTTTTTTTTCTCCCTTTCTTGAGAGCTGAGAAGCTTTCTGTTTCATGCTGGCTCCTTCCTATGCTTATCCATTTAAGGGGATAAGTTTATGAAGGAAAATTCTCATAATATTCTGAGAATATTTATAAAATATTCTAATAAATGGATAATTAATTAATTATTATATTATATTTAAATATTTGTATATGTTTTTATATCAAATGATTGAAATGAAGTATAAAATTTTATTAAAATATTTTTAATCATTTTTAGAAGGAATTTAATGCTACATGTCTATATATTTTTGGGTATTATATTTCTTTGGAACATTATATTAACTCCTATGTTTTGAATAAGGGATCTTCCTATTGAATAAGACAGAAATCCCTTTTTTCTCCGAAAAATGAAAGAGAAAAGTTTTTTTTTTTTTGGCACAAAGAATCAAGATATTATTGTTCTAATCCTTGGCATGGATGAGTGGATCTTGATTGGGATAGAAATCTGCATGAACTCGCTAATAACTAATGACTTGTAATTTACACCTGTGGAAGATTGAACTCTTTCCCTTTCATGTGTGGTCTCATTTGTTTGATACTGCACATTCCAAGTATAAATAAATTTAGACCAAATTAGGTTCTGAATGTTCCAATGAGCATGAAATTCTTTAAAGTGCTGCGTAGAAAAAGATGAATATACTCTTTTGGATGCATGCCGTACTGAAGTATGGAGCAGTAGATTTGTATGCAATGTTTATCCTGTTTATCCGTTTTTACATAGCAGCATGGCTGAAATGATCGATAGGTTTGTTGAGACTTAGTTGAACTACATGTAGGGGAAAGGAAACTTGTTAGCTTTTCATATTTATCATCGTCATCATTATCCCAGTCATTTAGGGTCATTTGGATTTTTTTATTTTTTATTTTTTTATTTTTTACATTTACTAAAGATTGTTGAAGTGCTTTCTATCTTACCTGTGATGCATGTCTGGGTGCTGCCTAGCTTTTTTGGTTAAAACTATTGGACAGGTTAAGTAAATGCTTGCAATCTTTACAGGTTTTATTATTAGTGTTAAAGTGAAAATGCAATGAAACAAGTGCCGGTTTACTTTTGCATCTCTCTATATCTCTCTCTGATGCTGCCTTTCTCTGCAGCACACTGTGTTCTATTTACTTTGGATGTTTGATAACATTCTCCATTTTTTTTCCTTTCACAAAATTGTAAAATTTGGCCATTGTAATGTCTTTTCTTCTTGCAGGTTTATGTTGCTGGAATTCTATTAATGGGATTGATTTCTGTTTTACTCCTTATAGAGAAATCTCCTATTCTTTATTATGCTTATGTGTTGATGACAGTTATCCTGTGGACACAAATTTTCAGTAACATTCAGTTATTGATAGTGATTTGGAGACTACTTGGCAATAGACCTTTAAAATCAAATTTGAATCTTCTGGCAACTTGTGCTCTTGTTGTCTTTATTCTTGAACTCCTGGTAAGCGTATTTACATGCTAGTCTTTGTTTGGATTAATCATTTTAAATTCTGAGTTAATATATTATTATAATTGGATTTTGTATAGGTGACTAGCTTCTTCGAGAGGAAGCTGTATACTTGGTGCTTTCTGTTTGTGGGAGTAGTTGCTGCAGTTTTAATGATTACATTTGCTCCACGGAGAATTCTTATGGCTGTATATGTTTTGGCGGCCTGCTGGTTTTTAGCTATATTTACTCTGATGCCAGCAGAGATTCCTGAGAATACCCACTTGGTGTAATTATCTTCCTTTTCATCTATGGCGCATTTTACCCTTTTTTTCCTAGAAGTTTCATATCAAATCATTTTCTCCTCTTCAAAGATTTAATTCAGATCATCAGCCATTATAATTGTTAGTTTGATATTCTATGTTTTGGTTCTTCATGCTTCTGTAGATCAAAATAGAGGTTCATATAGATAATCAAATCATGTTAAATATCTTTTTCACATTTCTATCCACTTTTTCAGTGTTAACTTGATATTAATTTAGTGGAAATGTTTGTCTTTTATGTATTTCTATTATTTATATTAGGTTGCAGATTCGAAAACAAGGATTGCATGGTCTCACTGTTTTCCAAGTGAATCAAAATCCATCCTTGCCAGTATCTGACATAATATCCTTCTGGAATGTAACATTAGTTTGTTAAGAAGCCAGCATGTAGTATTATTTTGTGGTAAATTCATATTCTCGTTGAAGATGAAAAAACTTAGGAAGTGAATAGATTATATGTGGCTTATTGATGTTAATGTCTAAACATGGTTATCTAGTGCACTTATTTTCATTTAGAACCTGCAAGCTAAGCCCTGTTGTAGTTTTTATAACTCTATGTTAGAACAAAGTAAGCCTTAATCATAGCACATTAAATTGAAAACTGAACCTTTGAAGTTAACACACAAGCTTCTTTAGGCAACTCTAATGAAATTTTTATCTAATCAAAATCCAAGTTAGAAAAACTATATGATCATCTGTATAACCTTGACATAACGGAGCATATCATGGCTCACTAGGGCTTCACCTCCTAACACTTAGGTGAAGATCATCCTTTCAAATGTCCTTCTAATCTCTCTGTTAGTAATTATCATGCTTGAAAAAAAAAAAAATGGAAGCTACATATATGAAACATCCAACTTGAATATTTGGCCTATCAATATAATGACAAATTAGTAGCATCGTTTGGAAATGAATTCTCCGTCCACTATTTTTAGTAAAGTATTGCGATTGGATGCTACTGCATCTTATCTCTCTAGATTGCTTGTGGCTAGAATTGTAGTTGAATAGATGTTTCTATTCTTTTTGATAAAGAAGTGTGGATTGGTTCTTCTTCTTGTAGCTATTGGCAAGGTTGATTTTGAATGCATTCCTTCCGGTTGTTCTTCTTGCAAAATTTTTAGGCACGATCACTCTAAATGTTTCAAGGTTTAACATCCAGACTTAAAGGGACCACACAATTGAAATTCTATTTTCAAACATGATGATTGCATCTACTCTTGCTTCAAATAAGATTTGCAATTAGACTTGTGAAATAATTAGATCATTTAATGGATTCAGAGCCTTTTGTGCGTGCTCTTGTTTTTTCATGATTCTGTTCACCTTATCATTTATAAGTATGAACATTAATCCTGATTCTTCTAATATTTTGGCTCTCTTCTTTTTTCTATTATTGATGACATCGATGATCATGTTTTAGAGCAACAGTATGATTCTAATGGGAGTCTTCTTAGCATTGACTCTTTGGTAGATAAAATGTTTCATATCTTGTTTACCAGTCAGGTTAGGATTTAGAAAAAAAATTATTGTGATTTCTCATGATTTAGCGGACTTCAAGCATGACATTGCAAATAAGATTTTTTTTTACTTTTGCTTTTGACTGAAGATTCTTCATCCAATGCCTTCATGCTATCCATAACTTTGTTTTTACATTTTTTTATTATTTTGGGAATATTTTTTTAATCATCTTTTGTGTTACTCATATAATTAACTGACTATAAAATTGTATTTAAAAAAAGTTGATGTCAATCATCATTTCATTAGAGATATTGTTCTATCAAAAAAGTTAATTACTTCTTTTGTCTCTAGTGAATAATGGTTAGTTGATTTTCTTACAATGATTCTAGGTTCACTTTGATTCCCTAATGTTGACAGCAGTTGGATCTTTATGATAATATATATATATATATATAATGCTATCTCACTAATTTGGAAAATCAATAATAGGGCACATTATGCACACCACGCGTCTGGGGAGGCACGGAGGATTACTCGCTGCCGCACCCCGCAGCGGATCAAGGCCATTGTGGCGTAAGGCGGATCTGAAATAATGTCAAAGGACGGAAGCGCAGGAGGAGCGGGACCGGAAACCAATGACCGGTAACGTTACGTCCGCACCGCTGCTGGAGGCCAACCGCTATGACGCCGGACCGGCCAGGAAGGAGGAAAAGCGGGACCTCCTTGTCCCGCCTTGGCCTGTCTAGCGATGCAGACCCTTCTTTGTCCGGACAAATTGCGAACGGCGATGTAGCACATGGCTTGGCTCAGCTGGCTAATGCCATGGGGGCCAACTCTGGAACCGAAGACCATTGTTCCTCGGCTTTCGAGGTTCGTTCCGACCACAATATGGATGACACAGCTCCTCTACCCGAGGGCATTCCTCCAATAAGGGACTATGCTCCACCGAAGTCTAACCCTTTTTTTTGGGGAGTTCTTCCTTCGACAAATAGCCCACTCACTGGACAAAGGCCCAGGACCATGCTTTCAAGGACCACGGCCTCCACCACCAAACCTGGTATGTCCAAGATTGGAAGCTCTCCAACCCATGGACAAGCAAACCGACAAGACAACCCACAGGCGAAAGGAAAATGTTCGACTTCCACATGTGGACAAATCGATGCTCTAATGGGAGATGGAACCACCATTCTCTTGGATGATGAGGCCAGATATTAACACTTCCAAGCGGAAAGAGCATTGGTTGGCAAGGTTATAAAGCCTTTCTTCTACCTTAACAATGATCTTCAACGGAAATGGGGTCAATGGGGCAAATTCACTCTCATCATGGTAGCCATTGATTGCTTTGTCTGTATTTGATTGGTGGAAGCTAGAGATGTCCCCTCATGGGTGGACCTTGGTTTATTCCTGGCAATGTTCTTGGCCTCGACAAATGGTCACCATCATTCAACCCAACATCTTTCCATGGATTGTCTTCACCAATATGGGTCCGGCTCCCAAACTTGCCTCTCTTGTATTGGGATAATATTAATCTTGCCCGCATTGCTTCATACATTGGAGCCCCTCTTTGGGTGGACCATCAAACAGACAAATGGGGGCAAAGCCTCTATGCCAGAGTGTGTATCAAGGTGGATCTCTCACAGAAGTTACCTCCTGGAATTTGGCTCTGGTGATATGGCGATTCTTCCAACTGTTGAATATGAGGGTATTTCTCACTTGTGTTTCTCTTGTGGCAAAGTGGGCCACAAAGTGGATAGCCCGAGAAATCAGCTCCTCCTCCTCACTCGCACCACTCCACATACTTCTATGGCAGAAGCCTCCGATCCTGAACCTCCAGGTATAGCTATTACACCTACCACCACTAAGACTAATTCCTCTGCTGTGGCTGCCCAATCTAACAGGGGAAAGGAAGTTGTCACATCTGAAGGAGTCACCCACTCTTCATCTTTACCCCGTTCAGCCTTATCTAAGGATGAATATGGTCCGTGGGTCCTTGTGACTAGAAAAAAGAAACCCAAACCACCTAGTGCTACTCTACCGGCTAACCCTCATGAGTCACCTACCCCCAAGCCCACCAACACTCCCCTCACCCACAGTCCCGTAAACCACCTTTATCTGAATTCCTACCCGATGTTGACACCACCAACCCCCCCATTTTCCAAACCACTTGACCCACTCCATACCTCCTCCTCATCCCACAAGGTAAATCCAGAAAGGAAAGTCAAAAGTCAAAGAACTTGGCAACTGATTTCTGAGAGGCAAATCATGAAGACTACACTTGGTCTTTCAAAGAAAAGGAAGAAGGTTGGTGTGGACACATCGGACGGCTGGACGCCCCTATGGTTCCCTGATGTCCTCCATACTTTTCTGGAACTGTAGGGGTGCCCGCAAGGCCGCCACGGGCAACTACCTACGTCAATTAATTGGTGGTCATAATATATGCTTGGTTGGCTCGGAGAGACCGAATTGAACACATATCCGAAAGGTGGACAAGCTTCTCGGCAAGAACTGGAGCTTTCTTTGTCACCCTTCGCGTGGATACTCAGGTGGTATCATCCTTCTCTGGCGCTCTGACATTGTGAGCTTCTCTCCTATTCTTTTACAGGACCAGATCATATTTGGAAAAGCAACCTTACCTGATCAAACCCAGTGGATGCTTGGATGGATTTATGCCCATCATGACTACCATAGTCGAAGACTATTATGGCAGTCTCTCCTTACACTTGTTGATCACTCTACTCCGACTATTGTGGGAGGGGATTTCAACTGCATCACTTCTCAGGTGGATAAGAAGGGGGGCAAGTCTTTCTCCTACTCCCAGGCTGCCAAGGAAATGGATGATTGCTTTATCTCAACCTCCCTACAGGAACTTGACTTTGTTGGCCCTAGATTTACCTGGACCAACAACAAAGATGGGAGAAGTAAAATCTGGGTCAGGTTGGACAGGGTTATGGTGAACTCTTTGGCCTCCAATCTACTCCGTGACAATAAGGTACAGCATTTACCCCGACTTGCATCTGATCACTGCCCACTTCTCCTCCATTTGTTACGGGAGCAGGCCGATCCACCACACAGATGGATCAGGTTTGAAGACACATGGCTCTCATATCCAGCTGCTTGGAAACTTGGACACAAGAAAATGTGGCACACACGGGAAAAACTTTGGGAACTATCGAGCTTCACCATAAAACTTACTCCATGCGAACATGATTCACTTACAAAGAGGTAATGAGCTACAGCGTGTTCTACTAAAAGAACCCTTGAAACTTTGCTTATTCACTGAACTACAGATGTGGTGGCGAAGGGCAAAGATGGATGACTGGGTGGAGGGAAAATACACATTTCTTTCACTTTCAGTAGCATCATCAATAGAAGGCAATTTCTATCACATCCAATGGGACTTTATCCACCTTTACCATATCTCAACAAAAATGAGGCGTTCCTCTTGCTAATCAGTTCCCCCGATCTCATTCCTTTGTTGAATGCACTGTTTAAGCTGAAATTTGGGAGGCCCTCATCATTGAGCCCAAACAGAGCCCGTGAATCGATGGTATTGCCTTCCTTCTACAAAATTTCGGCATTGTGTGAAAGAAGATGTGATTCCCGTAATGGAATTCTTTGCTACCTCCCACATGGATGATGCACGAAAGACACTTGTTGTTTTGATCCCCAAGATTGGGGAGCTACCACACCATCTCCGTCCGAGTTTATGCTCCACCATATACAAGCTCATTGCCAAAATCCTGGTCAATCGTCTCAAACACCTCCTCCCGACACTCATCTCACCTGAGCAGGGCGCCTTTGTACCACAACGGACCATCTCACACCATTGTCTATTGGCACAGGAAATTGTGAACAAATTTCAGCACTCAACCTCCAAGGTGGGATTTATGGCACTTAAGGTTGACATGGAGCAAGCCTATGACAAAATGCATTGGCAGACCCTCTCACATGTGCTTACATTGATGGGGTTCCCCTCCCTCTTCTCTAACTGGCTTCTGCAATGCATCACACTTCCGAAGTTTACATTATCACGAACAGACGATGACGGATTCATGCTAGCTGCGGATTCCGACAGGGATGTCAGCTGTCGCCATACCTCTTTCTCCTTTGCTCCGAATTACTTACTTTAGCTTTCAAGCGAGGGGTCCGCATTTGGGGATGTCTATATCTCGGTACATGTGTCTCTCACTTACTATATGTCGATGACATCCGATAACCTCGTGCAACTCTTGCACATGCTAGACAAATATCGACCATCCTTCGAGACTATTGCTCGACGGCCAACGATCAACCACCAAATCGAAGTTATGTTTAGCAAAGTTGCTGAACGACGGAGAACCAATCGGATTGCTATATTGCTCAGTTTCCGGAGAGTGGAGGAAATGGACTATCTTGGCATCAAACTAGCTATGAGACGACTCATTAAATCAGATTTCTCGAGCCTACTGCAGAGGGTTCGGGAAAGACTTGGCTCATGGGGTAGTCGTCATCTCTCATTAGCTGGTCGTACTACTTTGCTACGAACCTCACTTCTGCCTAGCTCAGTTTATCAGATTACTCATACATTGGTTCCCAGGAATGTGTCACAGGAAATTGAGCGACTTTGCAGGGATTTTCTATGGAACCACGACTCCCACTCTAGGGGCATCCACTACGCATCCTGGAAGGACCTCTGCCTGCCTCTGCATCTTGGTGGTTTGGGGTTACATTCTGCATCACTCTGGCAAGGACCACTCCGTGCTCGCCTAGCTTGGGATTTCATTTCCAGACCTTCAACACCTCTGCTCCAATGCCTTGGGAACGCGTTATGGAGCGATTTATGGCATGAGAGCATAACCGATTTCCTTGGAAGATACTTCGACGGCAAACTCAAACCCTCCTCACGGGATGTTCCGATGGTCGCAGCATTGAGGTTCTATCACAGATTTGGCTACATTCACAACCATTGTCCAAAACCGACTTTGGATGCCACGCCTCTCAAAATACCTATGTATCTCGATTTTCTCACGGACGATCGAATGGGATCTTGCTAAACTCCACCAATCATTTGGCCTCGATCTTGTTGACCGATTTCCACGATTCTGTTCATGACTTGCGGTGACAAAACCTCACCTACATTACTTACCAATTGGTAGGACTATCACTTCCTTAGCCTATATGGTTTCCGATCGAACCCCAGCATCCTGCGAAAAACTCAAGCTTCGTCACAGAGACTATTTTGGTGGAGACTTAGTCGAGGGGCATTACCAACCGGATGTTGGCTCTCATCCAGGCTTGGCGATGACGAGTTGCCCATTGTGATGCCATGGAGGACATTGACCACATCCTTTTTCACTGCTCACTTACTTTTTCTGTTTTGCAGGAACTCACCAATTGGGGTATCTTTATGCCCACGCTTGCACCTTTGAGGCGTTATTTGCTTTCTTTACGCACACCTACCTCACGCAGACTCCATCTATGCTATCTACCAGGTGTGGCGGGCTCGCAATGCTAAGACACATGGAAGCCCATTTGCTACTCCCAGGATCATGGCTGCATACATCATGAGTACCTTTACCAAGCCTTGTTCGTTCTCATCTCAGGAGCAATGGGATGTCCACCAGCCTTACCGGCTGCCTTCTCAACCCTTTTGGACTCCCCCCCCTCCTGGATGGCTCAAGGCCAACATAGATGGTGCTCTCCTCCCCTCTGGTGATGCTGGCATTGGTATTGTCCTACGTGATGATAGTGGCACTCTCCTCAAAGCTCTTGGGGTACACCTCCATCATTGGGACAGACAGGTTGAACTCAAGGCTATGCTACATTTCGAGCGAGCATTGAAGCATGGATGTTGAGTATAAGGGTCTCATATTGGAAGGAGACAATGCCTCGGTGATTGACTTCCTCCGAACGACCGATGACATGGAAGACCGTACCCACTTCAGCCCCCGATCTATCCTTCCTCACAGACTTCCATCAGGTACTTTTTACACATGTGAAGAGGGATCGCAACAGAGCTGCTGACTTCTGTGCCAAGCTTGCTGCGACTTCTAGCTTCTTGTGGCCTAGTCCTTCTTGTACCACTATTCCTCCATCTTTTCACTCCTTACTTGAGGAGGAGAGAGTGTCTGCTGTTTCTTCTTAGTATGTTTTGTATCAAGCACTTACGTTATATTGTACTTTGTTATTTCTCATTAATGCAAATATGCACTATTTCAAAAAAAAAAAGAAAATCAATAATAGGGGTATTTTGCCATTAATTTCCATTAGTTTATAATATATTCTCTTAATTAAAAATAGACTTAATATTATGTCTTTCCTGTCTATTTCCTGTATTTGGCTGAATATTTCTATTATGAATAAACATTTGTTATTTTCCCAATCTCAACACTTCCAATCCACTGATACCTAGCTTGGCTTATAATAATAATTTTAATAAACTAAATATGAAAAGTATTTTTCACTATTGAATACAACATTAGTTTTAATTTTAATCTTATGTTGCATGTTATAAATATTTTTGTTCATTTCATTATCAATTTGAGTTGGCGCGAGGACACCATGCAAATGTAGTCTTATTTTTTGTTATTGTAATGCGAACTTAGAAATAGCTTGTGAAAATAAATGTAAATTGTCATTTTCTTAGCTTGGCTTGATCGTTAAGTCTAAGTATAAAGATGCAATTTCGAAAGTTTTACCTAAAAAAGGTGATCCCTTCTTCCATGCTTAAGTACACCATGCAAAGACTCGACACTTTTTTTCATAAGGTGGTATGGATTAGGTCTTCATCATTTAGATATTGGCAGAAGGTGGAATTTGAAAACATTCCATATTAATGCTCCTACTATATTTTGGGCATAAATTCTATGAATATTTCAAAGTTCATTCCAAGCTGTGGAATCCCAATTCTTAGGTATAGGACTTTCCAACTTATTCTCATAATGATTCTCCTACCCATTTGGTGGGAGATTTCCTCTTATTAGTTCAGATCTATCCCCAAAATTTATAGCCAAGTTTAGATCCTCTTCTCGAGATAATAGCTGATGTTCCTGTCCTTGCTGGCCTCCTGGTGTTGGTCACTTTACCAATTGTTGATATTATCTTCTTCATTATTCGCCAAGTTCTTGAAATGCCTTAATCTTATTCAATTTATGAACACAATGATTATTATTTTTCTTAGTAGGCCTTTAATTTTGAATGGAGTGTCAACTTTCTAGTGGATATGATATTTCATGCCATAAGGGCCAATAGCCAATAATCAGAACAAAATCTATCGCCACTCACTTTTTATTCACTATGCTTCAAGATAGACTATCCAAATGAATACTTTTTAGTTTTTTTTTTTTTTTTTTGCTCTAACATCTCTTAGTAAATGCCCTCGTTTTACTCAATCATTAGATAGTTAATACATTTTACTTTAAAAAACTACAACATGCGAAGAAAGAATGAAACAAGGGCATAAGTATGTAAGAATATTTGATTTGCACTTGTTTTTTCATGATGATCATCATCCCAACTATTTTACGTCTTCTTGATAAATTCTTATGCATTTACACTTGAAACAAAACCAAACCTGAAGAAAGAGGAAAGCAGAAAGGTTAAGAGACAGGGATTGTCATTGTGTACTTGGACTAGAACACGACATTATTTCATGGACATGGGTTGCTTCTTGTGAACTCTCTATCTACAGCATAAGTAAAATCTGAAGTTCAGTTCGTACCCACTTCACGCATTTTCCATTGTCATTTGAAATATTTAGGCTGCCTTTGTTCTTTTTTTCTTGCCAATCCTTCGAACCAAATACTTTGCATGGAAACAAATTTAGTTTGTGTGAATGATTTGTGGTAATTATAGAGATTCCTCATTTGACTACACTATATCGTCATTGTATTGCAACTATTTTATCCTATTATCTCATGCCAGTATCATAAGTCGTTGTTGCCATTTTTTAAGTATTTATGTAGCTTCAAATTTATGTAAATCATTTTGTATGACTTGTACAAATGTTACTTTTGGCTTATTCATTTTTTTTCTTGATGCTTTCAATATTAGTTTTATTTTTTTTAAATATTTGTAAACCACCAAAGTTGGCTGCTGTACCTTATCTTCTATTGGTGCTACTCCTCTTCGTTACATAATCAATACTCACTCTTTCTTTCATAGTTTAATGTTGCATTCATATATGCATTTTGATTTTTGCTGCTCTCAACTATTTTAGTAAATGAGAAATTTATTTCACATCACCTAAATCCCTGCTTATTCAAATAATTTCTGTCAAGTTCCCAAATTTCAATCTTATCATGTAATACCTTAAGATCTTTCTAGTGCTTTCATTGTTAGGATTGAGCCACTAAAATAACCTCCACGATGCAGGGATAAGGCTATGACCCCAGATTCTACATTAGCAGAAGCTTGATATATACCTGATACGCTCTACCCTAGTAGCCTCTCTTTGAGTGATGACAGTGAAAATCTACTTGCTTTAATCTTATCTATGCGCCATAATGTTGCATGGCAAATTGAAGATATATAAATCTATCACATCTTTTTATCTTTTTTTTTAATTGTAACTGACTGACAAATATTCACATTTCCTAAATACAGATAATATATTTGGACTTTGTGTTCAACCAATCCAAGTCACTTTTTCGTGTTTTTCTTCATACTTCTAAGTTTTGATTACTTTAAAAAAAACATTTTTGACTTAATTGGACTGTCATCCATTTTATTTGTCATTTTATTTTTCATGCTATATCTACGTATGCATGTTTTGCTATCTGCCTACAACAAATTTGTTGCAGCTTTTGCATCATATATTCGTTGTTCTGCATTTTTTTATCGCTGTTACTGTTGTTTGAGGGTGACATCCTTTTTTCTTGAGACATTAATGAGCTTTATTTAATCAACTTCGTTATGTAGCATTGCTAGTGGAGCTTTTATTATTTTTGTGGCACTGTCTTCTATGTGGTTTGATGCAACAAGTGAAAGTGACAATTTTAAGCAACTAATCACTCAGCTTGATAGAAAAAAAATGAAGTTTCCAATTCTTTTCTATGCTCAGGTACACGCAATACATACTAACTTTGTGTGTAATCTATGCAGAGTTTTTGTTTAACGGATGGTTTAGGTAATTTTTTTTCTTAAGTTTCTATTTTATTAGGTCCTTTTGGTTGGGCTATCTTCCGTGATGGTGGTATTAACTACCAGACATAGGGCTGAGAAAAGAGAGCTGCTTGTGGTACACCAGTTAGTTAACTGGTTAATTGCTGGTGATTTCCTGGTCTTCATTTTTATCTGCTCTTAGTATTTATTGTCTGCTAAAGTGTTCATTTTTTGTTTAATTTAGTATATTAGCATCACATTATAACTCTTTATGTCGTAAATGTTTTGTTTTTTATTTCTTAATGCTTTGCTATTTGCTTCTGAACCAATTTTGTGTTTTGTGTCTTTATTCTGCATTTTAGTATGTTTTGTGAATCTCTACTCAAGTAGATATAGTCTTTAGTTTATGAATCTGTAGAGGTTATTATTGTCAAATCCACTTGTGCGGCACTTTCTCTGATAGCTTATCGTTTCATTTGGATTGTTAGCAGTAAATTTATTAGTGAAGTTATTTTAAGAGGATATGAATTCTCATTAAAGTTTTGGGGGAAGAATAAAGGGAAAATGAGCAGTATGATTAGTTGGACATGTATCAACATTTCATGGTATATTTTGATTCTTAGGATACTAGCCTTTTCTTTTACATGCAAAGAAGTAGATAATGATCTTTGGTGTCTTTGTTTTTATGTAGTATTTATTTGAATGAGTATATGTTTTCTATTGAAATTTCTATTGGGTAAGTAGAGCTACCTAGTGGGATAAGAGGATAACTCAAATTCTTTCAAGTTTTTGGTGAAGCCTCTACAGTATTTTGGTGATGTAGATCTAGATTTTTCAGTAAGTTTAGATAGATAACTAACAAAAGGCTTTATTCTCTGAGATCTCCCATGCACATATGCTCCTTGTCGTTTGGTAGTCACGTCTTTTTACTCTTATTATTCAGATGGCAATCCATGGGTCTCATTTCTAATTGTTTAATTGTGCTTGAGGTAATGGGAGGATTTGTAAAAATTTTTAGGATATCTTGATTTTATCTTCTAGGGTTTTATTTGGTTGATCCTAGTACAAGAAGACAGGGAGCCTTGGTTAGGAGCCATAGATTCCCTCATCTGAGGCAACCCCCACCCTTGATTCATACGTGGCTTGATGAGATGAGATTTTCTAAGTGGATTAAAAGCATGGGAGCATGCCAAGATATTGTTTAGCCAAGTGTTACTTGGACTCATAACAATTTGATTACAGTGGTTGGTGGTATGGTGTATCTTATGACAGCTTAGAGAGGTGACATGCTTGAAGTTCTAGAATAAACCTGGAGCTTTTCAAAGAAGGGAGACAAATGCATAATTTTTAAGTTTTTATTTGGATGACATGCTGTTTGAAGCAACCAATATATGCATTCCTCAAGGCATCATTTAGTGCCTTGTTGGGAGGGATGATTTCTAGTATTTGCGGTGCACTAGTACTTTGTACGATTTTCATAATAAAGTGAAGTGTTTGCACTTTGGCATTGATCAATCATAGGCAGTGCTCTATTTCTAACTCATGCATAGCATCAATACCATATAGTATGCTTTTTGGAGAGCGATAAGCTATTGGAGCCGTGGCGTATTTATTGATATCCATTGGGGATAAAGATTTTTGATTAATCTTGTAGTTATCTTGCTAGGAATGGAATTATGAAATTGTTTAACTAAGTTATTGTCATGTTATGTTATTATTTGAATTGTGTTGCTACCAACATGTTTACTTGAGGTGGGAGAATTTGTGTTGATCTAGGATTATATTATCAACTATGAAGCACATGCTAGTATGGTGGCACAACATGGCATAACTTTATAGAGATATGCCATGACATGGATATAATATTATATTTATTAATTTTTATTATAAAATATTTAATTTTAAGTATTTTCTGCTAAAAATATCAAAAACTGAGTAAAATGTCATATATATATATATATATATATATATATATATATATATATAACAAAAATGCTATCATATGTGATAATTATCGTTTGTTAACAATATTTCAACATTAGCATTCATTAATCCTTTTAATTGTCACATATTTAGCTAATATCAATATTACTTACAAAACGTTAAATTTTTTTTTTAAAAGACAATAAAATACCAATGCCCTATTCAAAGTTCAAATTAATCAAACCGAATAATTATTTATGTGAACATGACTAATTGGAGTTAACACAATCATTGCTATAGTCATCATTAACACTAGTACTCATGCTTTTCCATTGATACCTTTACATTCATCTAGAAAATAACATAGTTTTCAAAGATGGCTCATCAATAAAGAGATTAGCTAGAGTATTCTAATATCATCCATTTTAGTTAATTTATTTCTGCCAATGTCTCACAATTTAGTCTCGCAATTTATATAAACAATCACAAATAATAAATCTTCATTCTGTTGAGGAGTGATCTTGTTCCTTTGAAGCGAATTGATAAAATGGTATGTACGCCAATTTCTTTCATAGTAGAATATGATTGAGTTAATAATTTAAAGTCAAATTTTACTGTCGTGAGGAACTAACATCATAAATCATTCATCAAGTCTTTCCATTTGTAGTACCTTTAGAAGCTTTGGAGTCATGTTCAACAAAAAACACTAGTAAATCTAATGTAGTTAACAAACACTAAATTAACTATTGATTTACCTTTAATATTTGACAAAGTTCTCTTCAAGATTTTGTTTGTCTAATTTGATATATTCATTTTTTTCTATGGTGCAACTTGATTTAGAGCTCTATTTAGCCCAACATTACTATAACATCTAATAAAAAATGCATTTTTGAAATGAGGTAAGTTAAGATTTATGAAAATTTTAAATGTTATCTTGTTAAGAGAGTGAACTAAACAATAAAGGGGAATGTTATTTTTGTTTCATCTTTGTACAAAAAGATCATACATCACCTTATGAAGGTGGAAATCTTATTCTCTATTTTTCTCACGTCAATTATAGTTACTTTCACTTTTATGATCTTAGAATCCATAATCTTGCAAATTCGAGATGAGACTTGTTTGTATTAGCCATTCTTAACATATCACATATCGAGTTTGCAAATGAACTAATATAATTTATTTTATCCCACCACAAATTATCCAATATTTTCTCTTTTGCAAACATAGCCAATCTACATCATCTTATGGTTTAGTATTTTGGATCATTTAATCATAATGATTGTTAATGGAAATTGGGTTTTTGCTATACCTAATATTTTATTTACTTCACAAATTCATTAAATATTGATAATTTTGTCGAGTATTTCATGATGAAATTTTTATGAAGTTAGCATCTCCTTGCAATTTTATGATCAAATTATGTTCTTTATAAGTGACTTTACATTCTTTGGTTCACACAAATATTCTTCAATGCAATATTAATTTTGTCAACAATGCATGAAATCCAAAAAATGCGAGGGCATTTTATCTCAGCTAGTATTTCTGCAACTCTACATATTATTGCATTGTTAGTGATTATGTGAACAACTTTATCTAAACAAACAGTCATAATCACTTATTTATTTACAATATAAACATCATTTTTATATCTTTTATTTGATTGTCTCTATAAATGTAGGCCCAGATTTTGTAGTTCCCATGAAAATAATGAGAGGTCTTTTTTGTTCATAATCAATGTCCTCATCCCAAGTCAATTTTATTTACTCAAGCATTCTTTCGATATTTGTTTTTCTTTTTTGATGCAATGTTATGCTCAAAAGATTATCAAGAGGAAAAGATATCCATTAAGAATGGTATTGACTGTCTATAAAAAATCAATAAAATAATATTGATTCTTTGCTAATTAAAATGAAAGGGCTACTGAATAAAACGTACAAGCTATTTATTCATGCAAATAATCATCGGCTTGCAATTTAGATGCACTTTCAATAGCGTAAGTGCCCAATACTTGCCTCTTTTTTGAATTATAACCTTCAAGCTTAATAAATGTTCACTTGATTGTGAGCTATAATAATTATAAGAGCCATTTGGCCAAGATGAAGGGAACATTTTAAAATAATTTTTTCTTTGCTCAGCAAATGCTTCCACTTTTTGGAGTTGTATGGATGTTATTTTGGGGCTTGAACCAATTCTTGCTCCAAGTTGTTTGAACAAGTGAACTCTTACACTTAAATCTTTTGCAACAAAAATGACATTAAAATTCTACATTTCTTTTTGCTCTAATTGCTCCTACTTTGTCTAATTTGGTAACTTATACCTATTAATATTTGCTATCATCCCTAACCACATCTGTGACCATTTCAAAATCAATCTCCTTTATACAATAAAAAAAAGTAATATTACTAACTCAACAATGAAGAAGAATTTCCTTAGTAAACATAAAGTTGAAAAATATAAGCTTTTCAAAATAAGGCATCCATACTTATTAAAACACAAACAATGAGAATAAAAAGCATAGTTTTTTTTAAAATTTCAGTTAATGTATGCTTAAAAAAAAACCTTACATCACTATTGAAGAAAACAAAATTACTAATTGTAAAAAATATGTAAATACTTCATGAGCTCATAAAGAAGTTTCTCCATATAGAATAAATGTTGAGCATAAGATGATTTCATCTAGTGAAGCACCATTGCATGTTATGTGCAGATGATTCATATGAAACTGTCTTTTGTTAAAGTTAAGCATCTATCATATCACTTGTGCATATGCAACCATCACTCATCAAAATCGAGTGTCATGTGTCTCGCACATGCATTGAGACTATTCATCAAAGTTGAGAGTCACTTGTCTTTCGGTGATAAATGAAGAGGTGGTGAGAGTCACTTGTCTCTCATTGGTAGAAGAAAACACTAATACAATTAAGGCACATAATACATAGCTCACTTTAGCAGATTATATTTTACTAGTCCCTTGCATGGATGTTTTATTCTCAATTATGCATGAACCTTAGGGTGGATGTGTTTTTTGACATGTTAGTTAGTGCCCAAGTAGTGTTAGAAAGAAATTTTACTGTTAAATGAACATAACACATTTTTTAACATGTTATTCACATGTCAGGGCATGTCGACGTTATGTTTGTTCTCAACTCAAACAGAGAAGGCATATAAAAGTTTTTGCGCTTCAATCGATAGGAGAAAATAGTTCATAAATGATTCTTAAATCAAATGGAGTTAAGTTGACTACTACGATAATTTATTGTGGCCAATTAGAATGGCATTGGTTAATAAAATAATGCGCACATCCATATCTAAAGTTAATAAATTCAACTTGCTATGTTATTGGTCATGTTGACTATACTATATAGTGACAAGGGATCCAATTCAAATTTCCCACAATTAGCTTACCATGGTACCTTTTTATTAAATTTTCCAATTTTGATAATTTTATAGTTCTTTAAATAATTCTAGGTGTGAGAAATAGAGTATTTGCAATTGCTTATGCTTGGACAAACTTGTGGATGTTTACAAAGTTTCAATTTTTTTTTTTTTTGGGAACTTATAATGATAACTATGCATTTTTAATAATTTTTAGTGTCATTTTAGTTTTCTCAAACATGTCAATGGTAACTATGCAACTTAAAAAAAATTATCATAATTTTGTAATTATTTTGGCTTTTAGGATGCTTTTTTGAATAAAGATCATCTATTTGATTCTGTCTTGGCTTGTCGATTGCTTGAAAAATCTTTTTAATCAGGCCACTTGAAGTCAACTAGTTAGGTATGCTTAGAAGCTTTCAACTCTTTTTATTTGACTTAACGAAGCTATGCCACTCTTATTGTGGCCTTTAGACGGCTTGGTCAGTAAGAAGGGTTAGTATCTAAAATCATATTTGGTCACATTGAGTCCAATATTTAGATGTCCTCTAGTCTTAAACTTGATCCATGGGTGCTTGTATTTGTTCCAACTTTATTAGTTGAAGCTTGCAGCTTTGAAAGTCTTTTGCTTGGCTTTCAGGATGTTGTTGCACAAAAAGAGAACCATTTTGCTTTTAAGAAATGCATGCTTTGTTGGAAAATTAAATTTGTTTTAGATTATTCAACTTGATAAATTCAGCATCATATATTTTCAATATTTATTTGAGGATCTGGACATGAATTATGATATCAACTCAAATAAATATATATATATATATACGGATGGTCTTATGTTATAGGTGAAATTTCAGTATGATTTGTATATTAAAAAAATATATAAAAATATCTCGTCTTACAAGGAGGACTTCTCGGGACTTCGATACATGAAAACTTTCAAGTGATATTTTGCATGAGAATTTTGGAAACTTAAAACATACAAACTAAAAAACAAAAAAAAGTAAGTCTAATATATATATTCGTTTCTATCTTGTATGAGGGCTTTTGATGCAATACTTGCACCTAATTGGGTTGCTTTGCAGGAGATATTTTGTGTAATATTAAGTATTGACTATTGAATGGAGGCATTGATCGTTGACCATTTAGATTGATATGTTGATAGCTTCTCTTTGGTATACTTTTTTTATGACAATGTCCTTCCTAATTATGACCAAATTTGGCACCAATTCATCAATTGGGATTAAATGGCATATTTAATGTCAGGTTTATTATCTTTTTTGGTATGTCTGAGAATGCCATAAGTTCAAAGGACTTAATGTTCGATAAATTTTTAGATTTTGTTAAGTTTGGATGCTAACTTCATCACATTAAGTCTATTGACCTCTTTCATTCGTAAACGGGATGGTCTTGCTAGATCGCTACTCTAACCAATGTTAACTCAACTTTAAGTGACAAAGTTGCTTCAACTCTGAACATTAAGTCATAAGGATTAGATTTAGTTGACATCTTGTTGGTAAGACATGACATGCCCATAGAACTTTTATCATTTTGATATACCATTCTTTTTATTTTCTTAGTGAAGTTTTTTTTTTTTAAGCTTGACCAATATCTTGCTAAAAGTTATCCCATTGTTTGAAATAATATGATGTGGAGCACCAAATTGATAGAGGATGATCTCATACTTATTAGTGACTTCTTTGAGTAAAACAACTTTTAGCCCACTTAAAGAAATAATTGGTCTTTGCCATTATGAAGCAAAGTTTAGTATTTGCTTAGTAGATGATGTTAGATCAATAGGTCTAATTATATTTATACCCAAACATTTAAATGACGAAGATAGTATCGTAAAGTGATTTGGAGTTTTTAAATATTATCACCATAGATTTTAAAATTATGGTATTTTTTTAGCATGATTGATGCAATCATTTATCACCTACGATTCATAATAATCTATCTTTATATTTTAGTTGTGATTTTGAGGCTTTATTGATAAGAGCCATATATAATCCTTCACAATCCTCAAATACAGTCTGTCTTCTTTTGTGTTTTTGAATCATCATAGCGACATCTAATCAAAGGTTCTACGGTAAGGAGTGTTGTTGACAAAAGCATACTACGAAGTTCTCTTTTGGATTTGTGCAACTAACAATTTATTTGAAATTAATTTTCTTCTTTGTTATTTTATTTTTAAAGCATGAAGGTTTTATATTGTAATTTTTGAATATCTTAAGGCTTGTGTTGTTCTTTGGTTTCTTTGTAGAGAGCTAACGTTCATTTGTTAAATTTAAAATGGAAGTAACTAAATCAATGATTTAGGGTTTGGCTTCATAGATGTTGTTGGTGATATATCTGTTGATATTATTGGTGGTTGTTGAGCATTTAAAATTGATTTTTTTTTACCTCACAATTATGTTTTAGAATATCAAGAGCTTCTTTTAGCATTGTCATGTAACAAGAGATTCTCAAAGAGTGAAAATTGCTTGCTCAAACCCCCATATTTGTCCTTTTCCATAAGAAAATCTGAGGCTCATCTTGGTGGTTCTTAAAAATGATTTCTAATGGAGAATGATTTAATAATCAAAATTTTATCCTTTTGTCTTTCATTAATTTTATCTTTCTTTATTGAGATTAGTGGACTTTGAACTTTCTTTATCGATTGAAGTTTGAGAAATGGATTGAAGCCTTATTATGCTTGTTTGAATTTAATAACCCTTCCATCCATGTGCTTGTTGGTATTTCTTCCTTTAGATATTCTTGATTTTTTGGGGCATGAGGAATGATTTGAGTCATATGTTGGTAATTTGAATTTTATGACCCTTCCACCTATGTGGTTTTAAGAATTGTTAGTTCTAGAATTTGATAGGTATGAATTGTAATATGCATAGGCTTATCATTCAAATTTGGTGTTTTGAAAATTTACTTTGCTATTTTAACGTGAAGAGAATAGAGACATTGTAACAATTTTAAATTACTTGTGAGAGAACTCTCTTATGATAATAACTTAACTCAACCTTGTTAATCTTGTAAATGCCAAATGTATGATTTATATGAGTTGAGAATCATCAAAGATTTGAAGGCTTCGAATCCCTATTCCAATGACGAGCACAAGACATACTACTAAGGACTCATACCCAGCCTTTTCATTGGTTAGTAACTCAATCAAGCTTAATGAATATTTTAATACACTTTCTTCTGGTGCTTTGGAGATATGGCACCTTCAAAAGCATTTATACTTTAGTTTTGATGGACAAGTCCCCAAAGAGTAGAAGATGCATAAAAAATGACAAGTAAAAAGAGTTGTTGTGGAAGGATTAAGCTTGAAAAAGTAGGAAAAAGTCATTCAATTTAGAAAATGCAAAAAGACCTACATGAAATAGAATTAGCATATCATGTATTTGAGAAGAATGAGTGGAATCTAGGATCCATTATGCACGGTAAACCATAGATCTTTTTTGTAGTCAAAAACTTAATGCTTCCTTAATGCATGCCACTTCGTATAGGTATCACTAATAGAACATTTAATATCAAAAACTTAATGTTACTTTAATGCATATCACTCAATATAAGTATGGATTAAGGAATATTTAATATTAATAGAAATGTTGGTAATTTGAATTTTATGACCCTTCCACCTATGTGGTTTTAAGAATTGTTAGTTCTAGAATTTGATAGGTATGAATTGTAATATGCATAGGCTTATCATTCAAATTTGGTGTTTTGAAAATTTACTTTTCTATTTTAACGTGAAGAGAATAGAGACATTGTAACAATTTTAAATTACTTTGTGAGCTCGAGAACTCTCTTATGATAATAACTTAACTCAACCTTGTTAATCTTGTAAATGCCAAATGTATGATTTATATGAGTTGAGAATCATCAAAGATTTGAAGGCTTCGAATCCCTATTCCAATGACGAGCACAAGACATGCTACTAAGGACTCATACCCAGCCTTTTCATTGGTTAGTAACTCAATCAAGCTTAATGAATATTTTAATACACTTTCTTCTGGTGCTTTGGAGATATGGCACCTTCAAAAATTTATACTTTAGTTTTGATGGACAAGTCCCCAAAGAGTAGAAGATGCATAAAAAATGACAAGTAAAAAGAGTTGTTATGGAAGGATTAAGCTTGAAAAAAAGGAAAAGTCATTCAATTTAGAAAATGCAAAAGACCTACATGAAATAGAATTAGCATATCATGTATTTGAGAAGAATGAGTGGAATCTAGGATCCATTATGCACGGTAAACCATAGATCTTTTTATGTAGTCAAAAACTTAATGCTTCCTTAGTGCATGCCACTTCGTATAGGTATCACTAATAGAACATTTAATATCAAAAACTTAATGTTACTTTAATGCATTCACTCAATATAAGTATGGATTAAGGAATATTTAATATTAATAGAAATGTATAATCAAACAATGAAAAAAGTTCCAAATATCAAATTGACTTAAAAATGACATTTTAAGAAATCATCCCTAATTAATCTTACTTGTAAAGTTCAACACAAGTGGTCCCATATTTAGTTTCAGGAGGCAGTGGATCTCCCATGCTAATATTACTTGTTGCATGAACACAATTATCACAAGGAGAGGAATGAACCCAAGTATAGCAGTAAGCACACAATAGGAAAGTTAGATCAAATGATGTAAAGATGATACTTATAATACTTAAAACTTGCTAATGGTAAAAAGTTAAAGATCTTAAAATTTATACCTCATTTTTTGTGCCTCATGAAAATGATTCAAACTACTTTTATAAAATTATATTTTACTTTTTTTTAAATTTTGGTAGCATTCCGATGCCACTCCATGTAAGGGGCATTTGAGGGAATGGTAGTCATGTTCATCACATTTTAAAGCATGTGTGTTTGGTGTTTTGGACCCACGATCATAATCACTAACCCACCATGCTAAGAAGGCATATATGACACCTTATCATCACAAAAAATTACAATAGAATAGATTTTTCTCTCTGTCATAATGATGCACTCAATAGTACTTTGAGATCAATGAGGGACTATTTTGCACAATGTACTTTTCACGTGAGATATTGTTGATGTTGAATTTGATGTGGGCTTGATTTTATGGTGTGATTGTTGACTGTTTCTTTTCTTTTAAATATCTTATGGCCAACATTAAATACATAGCCAAAATTGAAGTCTCCAGTGTTTGGTTTAAGTCATCAAATAGAGTGCATGCACGAGTATCTGAGTTGAGGGTTGATAATGATGCATCAAAGGTGGTCTCGGGGTTGCCATGAGCATTATAGAGGTTGAAGTGGTAGTAATGAATTGAGTGTTCACAGCATTTTGCCATAGTGAGGTACCTAGTTAGGATTGTGGTTGTGGCTAGTTGACTTGTCGACACTGGGGTAAGGGTGATTGTCAATGAGTTGGCATTGAGATTATTGAAAGGAGATGAAAAATTATGACTTAAAGTGTGGGAGTTCAATGACAAATTTTGTAGGAGTTGATGATGTTGATTTGTTGAACCTGAGGAGACTTGAGCTAGGTCAACAAAAATAGAGATAGAGTTGTGTTAGCTAGATGACCTCGAACAAAGCTCAATTGAGTGAGCTATTGCATGCAATCAGATGGTGGGGTAGGGAGGAGAGAGTTACATTGGTGTTGAGATAGAGGAGTGCTTGAGCATTTCCTTGAGGGAGAAATGTGAGTGTAAGGGAGTAGTGGAATAGGTTTAAGAGAAGAAGGAGAAGAAGAAGAAGAGAGAGTTTGTGTGAGAAAAAGCTATGATGTGAGAGTGAATGAGTGAGGCAGTAAGTTTTAAATTTTTTTTCTTAATTTTAACAGGAAGATTGAACATTTTTTCATGTTAATATTCCGCTTGGGAAGAGGGGAGGACTAGCATGAGTGAACAAGCTTTCATGCTTTTGATTTTAATTAAATAAATGTTGTATGGCCTTTATGTGGAACATAGAGTTGTGCCGCTATAATGCTATACCCACATGAGAACGAGATTTTTTTTTAATAAAATTAAATGTATATATATGACTTTGATTATAATAAACTTATATTATTAATAAATTTAATTTTTTAATAATAATTCAAGTGTTTTAACTAGTTCTTGTCCGGTAAATTTTGATGTTGGGTCAACTTAGAATAATTTTGGTGTTCTGAATTCATAGTCAGTTCATTTTGGGAAATGGAAAGTGATTGAGTGCTTTTCATTGCTATTGAAGTGTGCTGAGTTGCTCTTATGTGATGTCACATCTGCCATCCATTGTTATTGTGGCTTTTTTGCTAGAATGTGGTATAGTTTTAAAGGCCAACACTCAATAATTAATTATTGCGTAACTGTCTAAATTTAACTAGTCCTCCTTTTGATTTTATTGTTAACAAGTGAGATTTTTCATCAGCTTTGCTTATCATGTCAATATTTTGGCACTTTTTAGTTTCTCCTGTACTTCACTTATCTTTTTTTCTTCTTGATTTTATGAAAATATTGTGAATTTTTTAATCTGCAAAAATTTCTTTTACAGGATTATCGATGATTCTTCCATTGTTTTCAAAGCCTGCTCTTTTAACTCGTCTCACTTCTATATTTTTGGGATTTGCTCCCCCATTTCTCCTGTTGTCAATTGGGTACTTTATTTTCCTTAATTTATAATGATGTAATTTTTCTTTTCTTCTTTTTCATGATTCTTATATTTTATTTCACTATATTTTTCCACTTTGAAGATGTTGAAATTATTGTTCATATTTCTTTTAAATATTTGATTCTACAGATACGAAGCTGTCTTTTATAGCGCACTTGCTTTAGTACTTATGGGGTGGATTTTGGTGGAATGTGCAATACTCTGTTTGAATGGCAAAGAATCTCTTTTCTTAGGAAATCTTGAAGACAAGTTGATCAATCAACATGATGAAAATTCTTTAAACCTGTCACACATAAGGATTCCCTTGGCTTTTGTAAGTCTTCTCAAGTTATACATAATCATGAAATGGCACTACTTCTCAAGTTATACACTATGCTTTAGACCTGTACAAAATAATCTTTTATTTGAGAGCTTTGTACATAACATCACTTCTTGAACTTGAATCTCTTGTCAATCACCCTATTAATTATGCTAGGTTGGTTAAAAGATTGGGAATGAGATGGACTTAACTTTTGTGGACTTGGAAGAGCTTTTATTCTCCGCTGTTACTATGGTAGTTTTTGTTACAGTATCAATTGTGACAAGCATCTTCCTGATGATATCTTGTGTAAAACAATTGATGCGTGTGAAAAAAGCCCTTGCTCTTGATTTAACAAAGAAAAAAGTTTTGATTAGAGATAAGACTAAAACTATAAAATAAAATTTTTAAAAAAAATTTAAACAAAAAATTAAAAAAAAACAAAGAAAAAGTTTGGATTTTGTTGAGAGTAGAATGGGATACATAGTGTCAAATCTTTTTGCCATTGTTGGAAGCGCTTTTACAACAAAACTTAATGGGAATTCTTAGTGTGGTTATCCACTTTAGCAAAAATGCTTGCTTGGAATGTGCAACTTCTTGGAGCAAAGAGAGAATCTTACTGGCTGCAACCTTGTAGTTTCGTGTTGGTTATCTTGAACGAATAGAGATTTTTCACAGCACGCCTCCTTCTATGAGGGCACGTGCTTGCAGATGATATCTTGAATGAAATAATTGATGCGTGTGATCAGGCCCTTGCTCTTGATTTAACAAAGAAAATAGTTTTGGATTTTATTGAGGAAAAATTTGCTCAAAACTAAGTATCCGTTAGTATTGTTCCAATGCGGGAAAAATTACAAAAATTAAGTACTCATGTGTCCTGGTGCTCGGCCTTGTAGGGAAATTCATAGCTATTTACGTGGGTTTGAAAATCTTACTATACTCAATAGGGCATAGTAGATTTGAAGACCACTTTATGCTCATCAAGGCATAATGGGATTGAAGCCCCAATCACGATTACTCAAAACATCGACTATTATGCCTAAGCGGGTATGCCTTTAGCATTGCAGTCCATATGTGGGGACTATGCCAAGATACCATCATTTTTTTAATAATAATTCATGTGTTTTAACTAGTTCCCGTGCATGAGCCAAGTAAATAGCAATGATGCAATATTTCGAGTCACAACAAGAATCCAAAACAATCATTACTGAACTCACAACACTCAAATGCAAGTGCATCAAAATGCATCCAAATCATCAAAAGTGATACACCTGCACATACATGTACTCAAACCGAGAGATTTAGAGTACAATCCTAATGTTTGAAAAGGCAGCACATGCTGAATCTATTTAAAAATATGAAATCATTTTAAAAGACCTACGAACCTCCTAATTAGGGCATAAAATTGTCTAAATCATAAAATACCGCTTGTACCCTGACATATGTATTAAACTATTAAACTCAGTGTCTGAAAATGTTCTACTAGTTAAAAATAAATAAACTTAAAATTCATTTTGCTGTTGAAAGATGTGTAAGTATATCAATATCTTACAAAGTCCAAATCTATTTAAAACCCAAATTACCTTCATGTGCCCCGATATAGTGATAAGTATATAGATTCAGTATTTGAGGATGTTGTGCTGGTTAAAATTAAGATGACTCAAATTCTATTGGAAAACATTTGAATATTGTAAAAGATTACAAATCATTTCAAAAGCTTAAACATCTTTCAAAATTAAAAATTCAAATTAGAAAATTAATACATATGTATGCTCTTTAGCGGGCAGCTCCAACTACATGGTAGAGTCATAAGTTTCACCTAATTAATCCAATCCTCATAGAAATTAGAGTCAACAAGATTAATAATTCTCGAAAATGCTTTTAAGTGATAAATTTCAATAAAGTTGTAAATGAAAATTGATTTATGTTTATTCTCAACTTAATCTTGTCTTTTCAGTTGTATAATGTTTTCATTAGTCTTAATAAAGATACTTCATGTTTAGAAACACAAACATTTTATTTCAAAATTATAAAAAGCAATTATAGATTTCAATATGTAAACTCGATCTTTTTTCCATAGGAGTAGAGTTGACAAGGGTTGTGATATTGTAAGTTTTTAAAATTGACCAATCATATACAATTGATAGACTCAATCATCTATGCTAAAAGTAAAGTTGACAAGGTTTACAATGTGATAAATCATCAATTAAATCTAAATTATACATAAATTAATAGACATGATCTTCTGTTAGCAACCAAACAGAGTTGACAATGTTTAGCTATAAATTAAATCAATTAATTACTCCGATAATGACTATTTTGAATGAAAATCTCAATCGAAGTTTATTGCTATCAAAATTTTCTGAAATTTATGTCAAGCTATCTTAAAGTCAAATCCATCAATTATAAAATATTCAAGAAAGTTTCAAAATTAAAAGAAATCACTTAAATGAATTAATCATTCTAAAATTTAAACCAAAATTCATTTAATCTATCTTTCACAATTATTTTTCGGAGGGTGAAAATTTTGATATTAATTTTAACTTACAAAGAGCTAATGTCATATTAAGTATATTACTACAGTCACACTCAAAATAGTCTACACTAGTAAGGATGTATCCCAAGTTCTCTATGGTTTGTAGTAGCTACATATGATATGGCCCTAGATTAGTGGTTTAGTCAGACTCATATATTATTGCAGTGACTTGTATGTTCTCTAATGGTTTTCTATTTTTTGAGTTGTGAGTTATAGGGTATACCTAATAGGACACAACTTTCTATCATATTGGATATACTTAAAATTGTTCCATTAAACAAATATCAACCTTGTCCACAAGGTCTTCTTGACGAAGCAACATATGGCTGTCGACAAGAATTTTTCAATCAAGTTGGGTCGATTACCTTCTATGACTAAGTGGATTAGGGGTCACGACAGCTTGGGACGAAGGAGCCAAGTGATCTTGATTAAGCATGTTATCATTTCTCCAACCATATGGTTTAAGTCAATAATGATGAATTTTATAATTTTTAAATTAAATAAGTTGCTACTATATGCTAAGTATATAACAAACTAATGACTAACTTTAATCGAAAATTTCCTCTCATTGTTGTGAGGGGTAATTAACCATATGTGCTTGTGTATAGGAAACTTAGAACTAGATTTAAAGTTTTCACTAACTGAGAATGAAATCTTTGGGCGGTTTCTTATCTACAACAAAAATCATTTACCTTCTCGAAACTTTGCTTTGGCATAAATTTTAACTATCTTCATCAAGAGGCTAGTGCGAATTTTCGGAGCCCACAATTGTCATGGCCAACAAGTGGCAAATGAATCAAAAGCTTCAAAGAGATGAGCCCAAATGAATCCCATCAAAAAGACCTAATTTGAAGCTTTCCATATCTCATAATGGTAGTATACTTTTTTGCTTTCCTCCTCATGGCATAAATAAGTTAAAACTTTTTATTCATTTGCTCCAATATACTAGAAATGCTAACATCAAAAATAATATAAGGAGAATATGGATTGCCAATGACCCGCATACCAGGAGAAACATTAGGAGCATTTATCATGTGGATAAGTGTGGGATCAATCAAAATTGTTAAGCTAGCATCACATGGAGGCATTGATTCAAAGATGATTCATAATTATGAGCACAAATCAACTTAAAAGATGATGAGGTAGACACCAATTTATTAGATGAAAGATTTTTATCAAGTGGAAGATCCTTAGTATCACAGATTTTACACAATTCTTGTATGCCTCGAAGTATTTTGAGAAATTGTTGCATGATATTTTGCAAGGGGAACAATAAGGAAGAATGCCTATAAACTCAACTTTTTTGCATATAGCGGACTAAGTCAAATTTATTTGTCAAGTGAGAAAGTAACATCCAATTTAACTAATATACACTAACTATTGATGGTCGGTATAGCATGATAATAGCAGCATCCACTATAAATGGTTTACCAAAAATTGAGGAAAAGAGCATGGAATGAATTGATTGTAGTGAATATGAAGACGTGGAAAAAAAAAACAAAAGTGGATTAATATGTTATTCCACCAAATAGTTAAATGAGGTGAGCACTTACATCATGTGTACAATGAATCAATCTACACAATATGTTCGTCGAGTGAAGAACCTTATGTAAGTATATTCTTGAGAAAGTATTGGAATCAATATGTCCAATTGTATAACCCACAACCAAATCCAACTCAATCAAGGGGAAAACCCCAAGAAAATGTGTCGGGAAGTTAAATAAGGAGATTAGTGGATGACTAGCATCCTTATTTCTTATAATAACCTCCAAAAAAAATAGTAGGTAGCACATGATAAGGGAGATTCCACATTGGGAGGAGCATGAGGAATGTGAGCTGCCAAAGGAGAATCGTCATAATGTAAGCTATAATTAAGAAGCATTTGGTGATCTTTGAGGGGTGGGATGTTGATGAAATATTACAAGTGGGAAAGAGGAAGGTGACATGACATCAAAAATAAGTTGTGGAGAAAAAATTGATAAGACGTGATCCGAACCGAAATAATAAGGGGGCCATTGTAAGTTTCGAGACTAAAAATGTTATCATGCCTCACAAAATAGGCACAAGCATCAGATGAACACCCAACGCGCATTGAGCTAGAACTAGGTTAGTTCACAATCCAATGACAAGAATGTTGTGCATAACGGGGTTGCGCAGTAGGTCCAAGGGTTGGCAAAAGGAGATTGGCCAAGTATATGATTGCAATATAACTTGGGCATTTGAAGCAAAAGCATGTGTGATCAGCAAGCTTAGGCCAAACGGGATGGCTTAACACAAGAAACACGAGTGAGGTTGGGAGAGTGCTAATGTGTGTGCCAAAAGCAAATTGGGCAAGAACCCACCCCCTTCCCCCCTTGATTCAAACTAGTCTTTTTGAGTTGCTCTTCTTTCTTGGTTTAAAGAGAAGAATCTTTTACTATTAGATTAAAATAAGTGATGAGAGAATGATTTCATGTACTTTAGTTCTACTTAGTCAACATAGATAGTTAATCCAATCTAACTAAATGATTCTTATTAACAATTATGGATTGTGTCGCCCATGAGGTTCTCATAGAAAGAGTCAATTTTAAGTTGATCTTAGCTAGCAATTTGTTTAATGTCCTATTAAATGTGTCTTATGACTCACTCGTCGTAGATTGAGCCATTAGGGAATATTAAATGACAGTTGCTTTTTGTGATCTTTTAGGAAATTTAAAAAACAGACTGGTGTGACGGATGAATGAATGATTATTCTTTATGTAAAGTACTAGTTATTACTTAACCTTTTAGTTTATGTGTGCACGTGCTCTTGCACGTTTGTGTGTGTGTGCTTGTGTATTCCTAATAGGGTCTGGTTGTAATTTTCCTTTATGTCCATCATTGTGGAAGTGGTTGAAATATTTTTTCCTTAAGAGTTTAAGAGTGCATTTTTATGATAGGAACCCTTTGGTTATGATATTCAAATAATCAAACCCTTTGGTTATGATATTCAAATAATC